>SJXQ01005514.1:298945-450515 GCA_006408695.1 Aepyceros melampus | reverse complement strand
GGCTGCCGTCTATGGGGTCGCACAGAGGCTGACACGACTGAAGTGATTTAGCATCAGCTTTCCATCACAGGTGCATCATTTCTTAAAGGGAGGTCAGTTTAACATCAAAAAAAGAACACCTTCTCTTCAACTTGTGTGTCATCAATGTCTGGGAACAGCTTAAGTTTAAAAAAAAAAAAAGAACAAAAAGAGAGAAAGGGTTATAATCTCAGAAGTTTTACATCTAAGAATTTAGTCTTTATGAAAATTTCATCTTTGTGAAACTCTCATTACATTATCCCTCTTGTGCTCATATGGCTTTCTCACCTTTGACAAATTCACATGTGGGAATAGCTGATCTTACCTGCTCTAAAGGTGAAGGACATTCATTCCCTTTCTTACCTCATAGAGCTCATCAAGATGCTCACCGAGAGAGAACTGTGAAACATTGGACGGTCAGTCTTCTTCAAGTGTTAGTCTGTGATGATGCAATCTTTTGCTAACAATATCAATAATAATGCTTGCTAACATTTATTAAGCATGTAGTATGCACAGGCACTGTTCTACCCAAGTGCATTAGATGCGTTAACTCATCTAATCATCCCCACAAGTCTTAGGGACCGAACTGTGTCCCCAAAGGATTTCAGTATTGAAGCTCTAACCTCCATTGTGACTGTATTTGGAGGTAGGGCCTTTGACAAGGTGATGAAGGTTAAAAGAAGTCATAAGGGTGGGGCGCTGAGAAGAAGAGGGAGAGACGCCAGCCCTCTCTCTCCACATATGCATAGAGAAAAGGCCCCGTGAGGCACAATCAGAAGGTGCCATCTGCAAGCTGAGGAGCTAGATCTCACCAGAAGCCAATCGTGCTGGCACCTTGACTTGGCCTTCCAGCCTCCAGGACTGTGAGCAAATAAATTCCTGATGCGTAGGTGACCAGTTTGTGATATTCTGTTATGTCAGCCCAGCAGACTAATACAACAACAGCCCTATGGGATATGCACTTTTGTCAGCTCCTTTTTGCCAAGGAGGGCCTTGAATCCCGGAATTATGAGCAGTTTGTCCATGGCTGAGCAGAAATCGTGGTGTTTGGCTGTGTTCCAGAGCCTGAGCTAGAATCCATTAAGGCACCTGACCTGCACTGAGATTGGAGGGAGTCCTGAGTCCTGACTCTTCTTCAATCTAAGCCAGAAGCTCCGTCCCTCCGAGCCAGGGTGCAAGGCTCTGTATTGAGAAATGCTTGCCAGCCAAGGGGAGCTGTTATGGTAGAAAGAGAATGAATATCAAGTCCCAAGCTCTGAGCTGGGCACAAGTAGGCAAGAGCTCAAGAGCACTAATGGGATCTGATAAATAAACACATGTGCACATTGAATCTGTTGGCATCTCTTTGTCTTCAGCTTAATGTATAAACATGTTTCTAGAACAGCTTAAGTATTTTTTTTCTAAGAGGAGCAGTTAGCCTAATCAAATGAGTAAACATGAGCAGAATGAATCACTGTGAGGTTCTATAAATCGTGTCTTGAAGTGCTAATGTCCCTAATAAGAGCAACCACAGTAAATGAAGGGCTTCCCTTGTGGCTTAGCTGGTAAAGAATCTGCCTGCAGCATGGGAGACCTGGGTTAGATCCCTGGGTTGGGAAGATCCCATGGAGAAGAGACAGGCTACACATTCCAGTATTCTGGCCTGGAGAATTCCATGGACTGTATAGTCTATGGGGTCGCAAAGAGTCAGACACGATTCAGCGACTTTCTCTTTCACTTTTCACAGTAAATGAATGTGCCCTTAGACTGAAAGCAGGACTAATACCGGAAGATGCCCGCCCCCACCCCTCCTATTGTTAATGCATCCTGGCTAGGGTGACCTGACAGATACGTGATATAAAGATTCAGGTGTCCAGATTCACCTATTTATACTTGTATTACCTACAGGGGTTTGTGTATACAGTAATCCCTCCCCAAACACAGATTCTTTGTTTCCATGAAATTCTGGTATCCCTGGATTTACTTCTGTATACTTTGAGAATTTCAGTTCCAGAACACTCAGGTTTTGAGTCACTGCTGTTGGGGATACTTTACAGTATGGCATTAGGAGAAAGGAGAGTAGTGAAGGCAGTGCAGCGGACCACGCTCACCAAGCAGTCTTGGAGGAAGACCCAGTGGGTCCTGGGATGTGCTGACCTGCAATCAGAGTTCAGGGCTGGGACTTGGTTGTCTCTCCTACCATATTTGTTAGCAGGCTGAGGAACTAGACACCTACAGAGGTCTTCTGGGGTAAATTAAATCGATTCCTGCAATCAGAACACTCAGGTTTTGAGTCACTGCTGTTGGGGATACTTTACAGTATGGCATTAGGAGAAAGGAGAGTAGTGAAGGCAGTGCAGCGGACCACGCTCACCAAGCAGTCTTGGAGGAAGACCCAGTGGGTCCTGGGATGTGCTGACCTGCAATCAGAGTTCAGGGCTGGGACTTGGTTGTCTCTCCTACCATATTTGTTAGCAGGCTGAGGAACTAGACACCTACAGAGGTCTTCTGGGGTAAATTAAATAGATTCCTGCAAATGTTTCAGTGCTTTTGTCTCTGGCATCCCAGTGGAAGCAATGATTCAAGGTCTAAGGGACAAGTGACTTAAGTCATATCTATCAGGAAGGTTCTGAATATTTGATTAGAGGATGAGACAGGGCCCCCCCAAAAGTGAATTAGTGTGTTTATTTACTGCATCAGAGTAAGAAAATTACAAATACCTTTTTGAAACTGTGTAGAGGGAGATTCTGAAACTATTTTTAGCAAATAGGAGCCAGTGAACGGGTATCACTAAGCATGGAAATCATAAAATATTACTTTAATTTAGGGGACATTTTATTGATATTCTTTTTGTTTCTGATATCTTTATTTTAAGAAAAGTGAATTTTTTGGTTTTATTAAAATTACACATTTCTATTAACATTTCACAGAAGAAAAACAAAAGTATAATGAGGAAAGTAGAAAACAACTCAAAAAATCCAGAAATTATAGTTGTTAACTTTAGGTCAACATAGATATGTCTCTATAATCTATCTTCATTATAGCTTTAGAAGATAGAGGAGAATCACAAATAATTTTAGAAAAATGTGATAATGGTAATCGTGAAAATATTAATTTAATTTTATTTAAATGTAACTGAAGAAAAAGAAACTAATATACAGTGGAGGATATTGCTACATTTGATATTGTTTCTTCACCAGAAAATATATTTCCTGAAAGATTCTGTAACGGTAAGAAAGAATATTATATAAAAAACTGGGTGATTTGAATCATTATTCTAAACTTCACATTTCAATTTTAAATAGTAACTTCAGTTCAGTTCAGTTGCTCAGTCGTGTCCAACTCTTTGCAACCCCATGAATTGCAGCACGCCAGGCCTCCCTGTCCATCACCAACTCCCGGAGTTCACTCAGACTCACGTCCATCGAGTCTGTGATGCCATCCAGCCATCTCATCCTCGGTCGTCCCCTTCTCCTCCTGGCCCCAATCCCTCCCAGCATCAGAGTCTTTTCCAATGAGTCAACTCTTTGCATAAGGTGGCCAAAGTACTGTAGTTTCAGCTTTAGCATCATTCCTTCCAAAGAACACCCAGAATGGACTGGTTGGATCTCCTTTCAGTCCAAGGGACTCTCAAGAGTCTTCTCCAACACCACAGTTCAAAAGCATCAATTCTTTGGCACTCAGCTTTCTTCACAGTCCAACTCTCACATCCATACATGACCACTGGAAAAACCATAACCTTGACTAGATGGACCTTTGTTGGCAAAGCAATGTCTGCTTTTTAATATGCTCTCTAGGTTGGTCATAACTTTCCTTTCAAGGAGTAAGCATCTTTTAATTTCATGGTTGCAGTCACCACCTGCAGTGATTTTGGAACCCCCCAAAATAAATTCTGACACTGTTTCCACTGTTTCCTCATCTATTTCCCATGAAGTTATGGAACCAGATGCCATGATCTTCATTTTTTTAATGTTCAGCTTTAAGCCAACTTTTTCATTCTCCTCTTTCACTTTCATCAAGAGGCTTTTTAGTTCCTCTTCGCTTTCTGCTATAAGACTGGTGTCATCTGCATATCTGAGGTTATTGATATTTCTCCCGGCAATCTTGATTCCAGCTTGTGCTTCCTCCAGCCCAGTGTTTCTCATAATGTACTCTGCATATAAGTTAAATAAGCAGGGTGACAATATACAGCTTTGACGTACTCCTTTCCCTATTTGGAACCAGTCCGTTGTTCCATGTCCCGTTTTAACTGTTGCTTCCTGACCTGCATATAGGTTTCTCAAAGGGCAGATCAGGTGGTCTGGTGTTCCCAGCTCTTTAAGAATTTTCCACAGTTTATAAGTTTCGTCATATGCATGCTCAGTTGCTTTAGTCGTGTCTGACTCTTTGTGACTTCATGGACTGTAGCGCGTCAGGCTCCTCTGCCCATGGGATTATCCAGGCAAGAATACTGGGGTAGTTGCTATTTCCTTCTGCAGGGGATCTTCTGGACCCAGGAATCACACCTGGGTTTCCTACATCTCCTGCTTTGGGAGGCGGATCCTTTACCGCTGAGCCACCAGGGAAGTCCATTTTCGTCATAACTTGTGTCTACCTGGAATCTCTAACACTTTTTTTGTGTGTGTGTGGAGGGGGTTGTTTGTTTTATCATCTGGTTTTGAGCGTTTGTATTATGAATTCTTCTGAAAATAAATCCTTATGGATTTTTTTTTACTATTTCTTAGACTATATTTTCTTTCATACTGAGTTCTTTTCCTGTTTTCCTTTCATGCTATGTTTCTATATATATATATATATATATATATATATATTTTTTTTTTTTTTTTTGATACAGTTGGTAGTGATCTGCCCTGCTCTTTGTTTCTTTTCATAGTGTTCACACTTCGCAAGAGCAGCTCTGGGCACACCTGCCGTTTCTCTTCCCTCTTTGACTTTCTGCATGCCTGGTCTGTGGGCCACTTGTCTCCACACCTGAGCCCCACCTAAAGCACCCAGTTACTCATCCCTCCACCTTTCTGTCCCTCGGGGAAGAGGAAAGCTCTTCTGCCCATAGGGGAGGAGGAAAGCTCAGCCGCATCTGTGCATCATCTTTGATGGAGGCACCGTATGTACTCTCCATCAGTGTTTCCAACTAGGGCTGGTCCTCCTCGAGTTTGGGGTAAAGGCTTGGCATTTGAATTGTCTCCCTGCTTCAAGGTGGAACCCCAAGAACTTCTGTTTCTGTAAGGGTGTTAGCCCTGTAAAGAAAAAATATACCCTTTTAGCCTATTCCTTTCTAACTCTGCAAAAGAAGAGGTCTGGAGAGAATTTTCAGAACCCCTACTCACCAGCTCCACTGAACTGTCCCCAGAGACCTGCATGGTCTGCCTGCCTTACCCTCACCCTGGTGGATGTAACCACATTCCCCTTGCCAGAGATCCCTCCTGCCTGCTTGCTTTTGTTCCTCGCCCTGCCTCATGCTCTCTTCCAATCTGCTGCCTTTCCAATATTGATCTCTCTGCGCAGATCACTGCTCCCTTTCTTCACACTTCATTTAAGTCAGACTTCAGCTCAGATGTCCCAACCTCAAGGAGCGTTCAGGGACCACTCACACAGGCCATGCCTATCATGGTTTGCACAGCTGTCCACTGGTAAGAATCTATCTTGGTAAGAATCCATCTTGAGTTGAGGTGTGCAGTTAAACTCCTTCAGGACTTTCCACTTATGGCTAAATCTGGAAGCCAGCCCCTTTCCAGAGCAGTTCGTTTTAGTCATCCATTTCTCCCCAGGCTTCCTTAGCTTCCACTTTCTCTAGCTGCAATTTGGAAACTTTAATCCCAGATCACTTACAAGGGAAAACTGCCTTTTCTTTTTTTTTTTGAAATAATACAATAAATGAGTTCAATATTGAGACCGCATCTGAGACACCGAATAAGCTTGTGATTTATGCTGCGGGGATCTGAGGGCTGGTTCAGGGAGTGAAGGGGCCACCCCGCTGTAGGTGAAGGTTGGAATCTGCTCTTGAGACCTGGCTCCACAGGAATCTCTCTTTTGAGCTGTAAGCTTGGGGAGCTTGGTGATGCCTCTGAGGGAGGCAACCCCATGCAACTCATGGGCCTCCAGATTTCCCTCTGGTTCTAGGATGATGTTGACCAAGCTTCTGGTCAGTGTTGGGAATCAAAACTTGTTTGTGTTCCTAGTTAAATCAGGACAGACATTGCATGATGTTGACTGAGCATCAGCTTGCTGCTGCGCACAGTCTGAAGCTTTGAACACAAGTAGAGAATGGTCCTGCTGTAGTGGAGGGATCTTCACCAGCATTAAGGCTGCCCATGCCCTCAAAATCCCTTGTGCCCACAGTCTCAGCAGTGGCTCCCTACAGGAAAGAGACTGTCTAGAGCAGCTGGGGACAGCGTGAAGCCTTGTCCCTCCCCCTCTGTGCTGTGAGTTCGTGGAGGAAAGACCTGTCTTATCTTTTTTTTTTTTTTGCTGCACCTTGTGGCATGCAGGACCTTCGTTCCCCAGCCAAGGATTATACTTGTACCCTCTTCACTGGGAGTGCAGAGTCTTAACCCCTGGGCCTCCAAGGAAGTCTCTGGAAAGACCGGTCTTATTCATCCCCTCCAGCTGCAATGAGACAGTAGATAAAAGTGAATCTCAAAGACCCTCTTCTTCGCTCTCTCTTCCTTGAACACTCAAATCCCATCCCTCCTGACCTACATCACCCTGGCCTTGCTGTTGTGGCCCCCGCTATTGTGTTGAGATTGTGCTCCTAGCCCCATCTGGGAATTTCTGCTGCTTGTTTCTCACTCCAATTTGGAGCTGATAGTGGGTTCCCTGCCCTTGGTTCTGTGTCCTTTTCTGAAAGCCTCTCCACTGACTGTACACCTCAAGGTCCGGAAGGTTGCCTGCCTGGCCATAAGGGGCACTGTCCCCTGCCCCCCACCGCCAGGGTGCCCATCTGCAGTTCTTGCTCTGTGTCTGTGGAAGCTACAGCAGCACCAGCCACTGGCTGTCCTTGCTGCCAGAGCACTTGCTGGGAAGCCATCCAGTCTTATCCGGATGCCAGGCAAGTGAGACCTGGGGAAACAGATAGATCTAAACCTGGCCTCGGAGGGGACAGCTAAATTGTCAAGCAGCACACTAATGGGGGCTGCTGACTGCACAGGTATCTCTGGGTTATAAATGCCCAGCACAGAGAGCCTCCTAAGTCACACAGAGGACAACTTTATGATCCAGAAAGTAAAGAACTGGAACAAGATCAGCTCATGACAGGGAGCAATTGATCGGGGATGGGAGAGAGCGTGGCCCCGAGCTCAGAACTCCATAAACCACGGAGTTCAGTGCCTCCCAAGGGGACATGCACTGACCACAGCACGGGGGTCTGAGGAGCCACGTGAGAACTCTGAACAGCTGTGCCGTGGGGACCTGGAGCACAGAGGGGGCTGGGTTCCCTGCGCCACCCGTTTACTCCTCTCCTGCTCACAGCATGGGCTTCCTCCAGCTCATTCCTATCTCTTGTTAAAAAAAAAAAAAAAGACTACACTGGCTCCTCCACCCCCACCCTCAAGTGTTAGACTCCTTAGCTTGGCATTTGGGGCGCTGTGAGATCCTGGGTTTGATGAGCTTTCTAGCCACATTTAGTGCCTTGGGTACCCCCATCTGTGACACGTATTCACATCTCTGGGCCTTTGTACAAGCCATGGATTCCTTTTACCTTGAAGGCTGTTCTTCCCAGCTTTNCTTTCTGTTCTTTTCCTCTATTTCTTTGCATTGATCGCTGAGGACGGCTTTCTTATCTCTCCTTGCTATTCTTTGGAACTGTGCATTCAGATGCTTATATCTTTCCTTTTCTCCTTGGCTTTTTGCTTCTCTTCTTTTCACAACTATTTCCAAGGCCTCCCCAGACAGCCATGTTGCTTTTTTGCATTTCTTTTCTATGAGGATGGTCTTGGTCCCTGTCTCCTGTACAATGTCACAAACCTCAGTCCATAGTTCATCAGGCACTCTATCTATCAGATCTAGTCCCTTAAATCTATTTCTCACTTCCACTGTATAGTCATAAGGGATTTAATTTGGGTCATACCTGAATGGTCTAGTGGTTTTTCCCTACTTTTCTTCAAATTAGTCTGAATTTGGCAATAAGGAGCTTATGATCTGATCCACAGTCAGCTCCAGGTCTTGTTTTTGCTGACTGTATGGAGCTTTTAATCTTTGGCTGCAAAGAATATAATCCATCCGAGTTCAGTTTTGATCATCTGGTGATGTCCATGTGTAGAGTCTTCTCTTGCGTTGTTGGAAGTGGGTGTTTGCTATGACCAGTGCATTCTCTTGGCAAGACTCTATTAGCCTTTGCTCTGCTTCATTCCATATTCCAAGACCACATTTACCTGTTACTCCAGGTGTTTCTTGACTTCCTACTTTTGCATTCCAGTCCCCTATAATTAAAAGGACATCTTTTTTTGGGTATTAGTTCTAAAAGATCTTGTAGGTCTTCATAGAACCATTCAGCTTCTTCAGAGTTACTGGTAATTACATATTCCTCATGAACATTGGCTAGTGCAGGTCTCAGACTAATGGACAGAGATTGAACACTTCATGAGTGTTAAAAACAATAGGGCCCCCAAGCCAAGTAAGAACTATAATAAAGCCACATCAGTTGAAGAATACAAAATTACTAATTTTAGCATTATCATAATTTTAATGCAGACTTGTAACCTGGCATCATACCTTAATCTATTGTTCTGTGTAAGAAGAATTCTGGGAGACTGGCTTTGAAGTCAGACAGTCTGGTTTGAAACTCTTATTTATCTAGTGGTGTAATCTTGCAAAAGTCACTTAGTTTCTTTGATCTTTTTAAATATCAATGCAGTTGTAAAAATTAAATTAGCCATTTAAAAGTGCTTAAAACAGCATTAAACATTCTAAATGCTTGGTATCCATATATGTATAACTAAATTTACTTGCCATTATGCTGGTAAATTTATGCAAAATAATTTATAAATCCTTCTCCCAAACTAGGTAAGGACTATTAACAATGTCCATTGATATCATAGGAATATAAGTAATCTTAGAGAGAGCACCTGTGACTTACTCAGCTCATGTAGTTTGAAAGTGACAAAGCTAGCATTTCGACTCAGAAGTTGAATTTTTTTTGTTAATTTAAAAATGTCTCCATATTGTCTAGCAATGTCTCCATACTGTTATTTTGAAAGTTATAAGGATTAGATGATAGATTGATAGGCAAACAGTAACATAGCAGATGGACAAAGACAAAAGTAGGTTAACAGAACAAGGACAATTTAAAAAGATAGAACAGTGATGGAAGATCCATACTAGTCCTGGATCTAGCAATCTCTCTAGTCTTCTCCCTAATGATTACATGTAGTTTGAAAGTGACAAAGCTAGCATTTCGACTCAGAAGTTGAATTTTTTTTGTTAATTTAAAAATGTCTCCATATTGTCTAGCAATGTCTCCATACTGTTATTTTGAAAGTTATAAGGATTAGATGATAGATTGATAGGCAAACAGTAACATAGCAGATGGACAAAGACAAAAGTAGGTTAACAGAACAAGGACAATTTAAAAAGATAGAACAGTGATGGAAGATCCATACAGTCCTGGATCTAGCAATCTCTCTAGTCTTCTCCCTAATGATTTGAGGACATTACACAAAATAGCATGTTTTCACATTACTAAAAAAAGAACGTTTTCACCAATGCTAAAATTTATGGAGTGTTCCTTATAGCCCTTACTAATAATCGTATTTCCTTCATTTTATAGTTCAATCACAGTGTGACTTTTTTGGTTACTTGGAAAAGGGTAACTGGAGGTATACTGGTATCATCAATAAATTACTTGTGACAGTGGCCGTAGATTAATACAAATGTTTTTCCTCCAAGGACATGCCTCTGAAAATCCAATACAAGAATTAAAAGCAAAGAATTCTCTATAGTCCATAGAATAAAATATAAAACATAACTGCTTCAACACCCTTCGCTTAAAACACAGCACTGACATTTTGGTTCAGATCAAACCTTTACCCTGCAAGAATTCAGAAATGATAGAAATAAAGAAAATTGAAGTTTGTTTGTTTGGTTTCCCTATCGAGTATATTGAGATCTGAATATACCAATAGACATAAATAAGAATAAAATATTTTATCTACATTTTTGTATATTTTCCTTGTACTTATTTTATGCTAGAGGAGTTTTGTAAGAATAAATGATAAAAAGTGAGCTGTGTTTGTGTGTTTAGCTGATTCAGTCTTGTCTGACTCTTTGCAACCCCAGGGACTGTAGCCCACCAGTCTCCTCTGTCCACAGGTATTCTCCAGGCAAGAATACTGGAATGGGTTGCCATGCCCTCCTCCAGGAGATCTCCCCAACCCAGGTATCAAACTCAGGTTTCCCTTATTGCTGCTGCTGCTGCTGCTAAGTCACTTCAGTCATGTCCAACTCTGTGCAACCCCATGGACTGCAGCATAACAGGCTCCTCCGTCCGTGGGATTTTCCAGGCAAGAGTACTGGAGTGGGGTGCCATTGCCTTCTCCACTCTAATTGCTAATTACTTTCAGATAATACTGACTAAATAAAAAATGAAAGGTCTGGTGATGATGCATTCATATAATATAATTCAATTTCCTCTCTTGAAATCTGAGTTATTTTTATCTAGAATCTGGAAAATATTGATCTTATATAAAGCTTAGATCCTAACATAAATATTGTGGGCACAATTCCAAAATTATCTTAACCATAGACCCAGTTTTTATTGCTGATTATTTGTTTTGTTATGGATTTTATTGTTTAGTTTTTTAGGACAGCCCAGGATGTTGACTTAGATGGTAAAGAATCTGCCTGCAATGCAGGAGGCCTGAGTTCAATCCCTGGGTCAAGAAGATTCCCTGGAGAAGGAAATGGCAACCCACTCAGTCAGATATGACTGAGCATTAACACTTTAAGGTTCATAAGAGTTACAGTGAAACACTAATAAAAATAATGATTATTTCTAATAATCTAATCAGAAATAGAATCACTTCTGTTTAATAAAAAAAATGTACCTTTATAGATAATAAATTATATGATCTCCCTATTCTTTATTGTTTACCTATTTATCTACATACCAATCATCTAGTGACCTATTTTATACACTGCTTGTAAAAATAGTTTGGCAATGACTTAAAATAGAAAAATCACATACTGCATATAACAATATTATTTTTTCTCTCTTTTGTTCTCTTAATACTATTTTAAGCATATCTCTAAAATAAATTTATTCCTAAGTTTAAAAGGAAACATACAAGAATGTTCAAGGGAGCAATATTTAGAAGGTAAAACCTGAAAACAACTTACTGTTCATAAATAGAAAGTTGATGTTTAAAGCACAGTGCAGTCTTGTCATGCTATATTATATAAGTTAAGATGAATTTGTTTTTTGTTGTTGTTGCTTAGTGGCTAAGTAGTATTTGACTCTTTTATGACTCCATGGACTGTAGTCCACCTCACTTTTCTATTCCTTGGACTTCCCAGGCAAGAATATTGAAATGAGTTGCCATTTCCTTCTCCAAAGGATCTTCTTATTTATATTCTTTTCTCTTTATAAACATAAGATGATCATATAGACTATGGTGAAACTCTAAAAAGTTAAGATGAATAAATTATTCAAAATAGCCATTTAGAGTTTCACCATAGTCTATATGATCATCTTTTGTTTATAAAGAGAAAAGAATCAAAATGAGAAAAGTATCCTTTGTAAGTATATATATATATGGATGGCTATAAGTTAAATTTTTAGAAAGCAAAATAATTATTAGTATTGACTCTCAGATAATGATCTTAGTATGATGGGGTGGGGTGAGGAAGCAGGAAATAGAATGCATATATATACATACACATATACATATATACACATACACACACACACACACACACACATATATATATATATATATATATTCTTTCCCAGCAGCATTTCAACTCTTGTCTGTATGTGCACAGGGGAATAGTTTTATAGGTTCTTAATTACATCATTGCTTTCCAGTAACTTAGTGTTAAAGAGTCTGCTTGCAATGTGGGGGACGTGGTTTCAATCCCTGGGTGAGAAGATCCCCTGGAGAAGGGCTTGGCAACCTACTCCAGTATTGCTGCCTGGAAAATCCCATGGACAGAAGAGCCTGGCAGGTTAAGGCCCATGGGTTGCAAAGAGTTGGACACGACTGAAGTGAATGAACATGAATATTAATTACATCCTTAAAATATCTAAAAATAAAGCAGATTATGCATATATTTATGCTGAGTGTGCTTTTTTTTTTAATTTATTTTATTTTTTGGCTGCACCGAGTCTTCACTGTTGCTTGCAGGCTTTCTCTAGTGGCAGCAAGCAGGGCTATTCATTGTGGTGTACAGGCATCTCATTGTGGTGGCTTCTCTTGTTGCAGAGCAAAGACTCTAGGGTGCAAAAGGCCGTTCTATACATCTGTGTCTCTTTTGCTGTCTTGCATACAGGTTTATCATTACCATCTTTTTGGACTCTGTAGGAGAGGGAGAGGGTGGGATGGGTTGGCAGAGTGGCAGTGTAACATGTGTGATACTGTGAGTGAAACGAATCGCCAGTCCAGGTTTGATGCAGGATGCTGGATGCTTGGGACTGATGCACGGGGATAATCCAGAGAGAGGGTGTGGGGCGGGAGTGGGGAGGTGGGGGTCGGGATTGGGAGTTCATGTACACTCATGGCTGATTCATGTCGATGTGTAGCAAAACGAATACAGTATTGTAAAGCAAAACAAACTAAAAAATAAAAATTAATCAAAAGCAAAAAAAAAAAAGAAAAAAAAAATCTTCCTTATCTTTTTTATTGCATCTTTATCAACGCTTGCTGCCCTCTGCTCGAAATGTGCTTGGACTATGTTACTTTTACTTACCTTTTCTGAAATACTACTTCCTAATTGTATGTTCCACTGCCCCTGCCCCTGTATTTGTTTTAGCCACCGAGGACCTTGGTGATCTGACTCTGGCCTTTCTGATCTTTAACTGTAGTCTTCTTTCACCTATAATATTCTCAGTGATGGTGTTCATATTTGGCTGAAAGCTTTCCAGCTTATCTATGGATCATAAGTTTTGTACCACCAAAGTACCACTTTGTGACCCTGTGACTAACTCAGGGAAAACTTGCCTATTGGGAATCCTTAACATACAATCCATTTGGCAGCCATTCTAATGGCTGTCGTAATGTCAGAACAGGGAGCATCTCGAGCAAGCCAGGGGAAGACTTGTGTTGGTTTTCTGGCTCTGATATATGGCTGGCTGAACATATGATGGTATGATGACATACCCAGAAGGAAAGAAAGAAAACAATGAGAATACCTACCTTCCCACCTCACTGAGTTGTTGAGAAGGTCAGACAATAGTTGAGTGGTTTAATATTAGTCACCTGCTTGATTTAAATATGCTATTAAAGTTTTTAAATTGATTTTGTAAGTTAGTGGTAATTTCAGATGAGAGAATTCAGGCTGAGAAAGGCCACATGACTTCCTCAAGGTCATATGTGGAATAATAGTGGGTATGGAACATCTAGACTTCCAACCTGCTGGCTTGCCTTCAATGCTCATGCTCTGTCCTTCTACCTGGATACCTTTGGATAGAATCTTCCTAGATCAGGGCCACCAGGGAAGTCCATTATGAGTGTCTTTTGACTCAAGAATTCTGATAAATGTTCTTCTTTGAACAAAGGTATACTCAACATAAACATTCATACAGACCACAAAACGCACAAACACATAGATACCCAAAGTCACTTATTGCTAATGACACATTCAAAACAAGTGTGAATCAGGTACACTAAATGTGATTTAGCATGAGAATTATTGGTATGATAAATCATAAAAATATTTAAGGGATGATAAATTATCCTTCTGAGTTGCAGAATATTTGTTTCATGTCTCACATTGAAATTATGAAAGTGAAAATTTGAGTTCAGGTTTCAGTTCAGTTCACTTGCTCAGTCGTGTCCAGCTCCTTGCGAACCCATGAATCACAGCACACCAGGCCTCCCTGTCCATCACCAACTCCCGGAGTTCACTCAAATTCATATCCATCAAGTCGATGACCCCATCCAGCCATCTCATCCTCTGTCGTCCCCTTCTCCTCCTGCCCCCAATCCCTCCCAGCATCAGAGTCTTTTCCAATAAGTCAACTCTTTCCATGAGGTGGCCAAAGTACTGGAGTTTCAGCTTTAGCATCATTCCTTCCAAGGAAATCCCAGAGCTGATCTCCTTCAGAATGGATTGATTGAATCTCCTTGCAGTCCAAGGGTCTCTCAAGAGTCTTCTCCAACACCACAGTTCAAAAGCATCAATTCTTTGGCACTCAACCTTCTTCACAGTCCAACTCTTCTAAACTTCAGGTTTAGAACTAAGTAAATATTCAAGGAATTCACTTACCTTCATAATATAACTATAATGTTCCACTTTACAGCAAACTATTTGGTCACATTCAAAGTGGCAAAATGGGTGATTTAGCAACAATAGATATAATTGGTCTCTTTTATAATATACTGTTTCTTTTCTTTTATAAAACATGTGTTAAACTTAACTGGGGAACTTTCACTTTTACAGCATTTGAACATGTGCATCTCAAATAATGAGTAGTTTCTCACGGGAGCAATTAGCAATTCTCTTTTAGAGCTCAGAGCACAACAAAATGTAGAAACATTTTATGTAGTATACTATGTCCTTTAATTAACAAAAGTGACTATAAACTATCCAGCATCAGACACAAATGAACAGATAAATTCAAATATGTATTTGGATTCAGACCAGTTTTAATTGAACCTCATATTACTTATATTTAGTCAACACAGAACGATATACCCATTAGAATGCAGAGTTCCAAAGAATAGCAAGGACAGATAAGAAAGCCTTCCTCAGCGATAAATGAAAAGAAATAAAGGAAAACAATAGAATGGGAAAGACTAGAGATCTCTTCAAGAAAATTAGCAATACCAAGTGAACATTTCATGCAAAGATGGGCTCAATAAAGGACAGAAATCATACGGATCTAACTGAAGCAGAAGATATTAAGGAGAGGTGGCAAGAATACATAGAAAAACTACACAAAAATGATTTTCACGACCCAGAAAATCACAACGGTTTGATCACTCACCTAGAGCCAGACATCCTGGAATGTGAAGCCAAGTGGGCCTTAGTAAGCATCACTATGAACAAAACTAATGGAGGTGATGGAATTCCAGTTGAGCTATTTAAAATCCTAAAAGATGATGCTGTGAAAGTGTTGCACTCAATATGTCAGCAATTTTGGAAAATTCTGCAGTGGCCACAGGATGGGAAAAAGTTAGTTTTCATTCCAATCCCAAAGAAAGGCAATGCCAAAAAATGCTCAAACTACCACACAATTGCACACATCTCACAGGCTAGTAAAGTAATTCTCAAGAATCTCCAGGCCAGGCTTCAGCAATACATGGACCATGAACTTCCAGAAGTTCAAGCTGGTTTAAGAAAAGGCAGAGGAACCAGAGATCAAATTGTAATATCTGCTGAATCATCAAAAAAGCATGGGAGTTTCAGAAAAACATCATTTCTGCTTTATTGATTATGCCAAAGACTTTGCACGGATCACAGTAAACTGTGGTAAATTCTGAGAGAGATGGGAATACCAGACCACCTAACCTGCCTCTTGAGAAACCTGTATGCAGGTCAGGAAACAATAGTTAGAACAGACTGGCTCCAAATAGGAAAAAGAGTACGTCAATGCTGTATATTGTCACCCTGCTTATTTAACTTCTATGCAGAGTATATCATGAGAAATGCTGGACTGGAAGAAGCGCAAGCTAGAATCAAGATTTCTGGGAGAAATATCAATAATCTCAGATATGTATATGACACCACCCTTATGGCAGAAAGTGAAGGACTAAAGAGCCTCTTGACCAAAGTGAAATAGGAGAGTTAAAATGTTGGCTTGAAGTTCAGCATTCAGAAAATGAAGATCATGGCATCCGGTCCCATCACTTCGTGGCAAATAAATGGGGAAACAGTGGAAGCAGAGGCTGACAATTTTGGGGAGCTCAAGAATCACTGAAGATGGTGATTGCAGACATGAAATTAAAAGATGCTCACTCTTTGGAAGGAAAGTTATGACCAATCTAGACAGCATATTAAAAAGCAGAGACATTACTTTGTCAAAAAAGGTCCGTCTAGTCAAGGCTATGATTTTTCCAGGCGTCATGTATGGCTGTGAGAGTTGGACTATCAAGAAAGGTGAGCATAGAGGAATTGATGCTTTTGAACTGTGGTTTTGGAGATGACTCTTGAGAGTCCCTTGGACTGCAAGGCAATCCAGCCAGTCCATGCTAAAGATCAGTCCGGGGTGTTCATTGGAAGGACTGATATTGAAGCTGAAACTTCAATACTTTGGTCACCTGATGTGAAGAGCTAACTCATTTGAAAAGACCCTGATGCTGGGAAAGATTGAGGGCAGGAGGAGAAGGGAACAGCAGAGGATGAGATTTTTGGATGGCATCACCAACTTGACGGACATTGGGTACATTCCAGAGTTAATGATGGACAGGGAGGCCTGGTGTGTCATGGTTCATGGGGTCACAAAGAGTCAGACATGACTGAGTGACTGAATGAAATGACACTGATATTAATTGTTATTTAATGGAAAATTAAAGTAGGTAATTTGACTTATTTTTACATAATAGGCAGAAAAATAATCAAACTAATAGAATATGTCTTGTAAGAAATGATGTTTTTCTCTTTTCCTTTTTAATAATGGTAAAATTCACCAACCTTATTTTAAACTTAGTTCAATGGAATTAAATGCATTCACATTGTTGAGTAACCATCATCATCATTCATTTGCGTAACTGTTTTCCTTTGCAAAACTGAAACTCTGCATCTATTAATAATAACTCTTCATTCCTCCCTCCCCCACTCACAGCCTAAGACAACTTATCATTTGCCTTTCATAGCAGATTTGCCCATACTTAATTTGATATTGTCTATCTATCGGTCTATTCATTTTTGCTCATTTATTTCCCAGAGTTCTGGATGTTGAGAAATCCAAGATCAGGGTAGTAGCCGATCAGGTGTCTGGGGAAGACATTCTTTTTGTTTGTAGGTGATTTTCACTTTAACTCATCTCATGGTGGAGAGTACATTGAAAAAGAAAGAGAGAGGGAGAGGGAAAGACGGATTGTATTATCCTTTTTCTTTCTCAGGTTTACTGAGGTATGGTGGTTTAGTGGTTTAGTCACTAAGCCATGTCCAACCCTTGTGACCCCATGGACTGTAGCTTGCCAGGCTCCTCTGCCCACGGAATTCTCTAGGCAAGAATACTGGAGTGGGTTGCCATTTTCTTCTCCAAATATTGAGGTATAATTGACAATAAAAAAATGTATGTATTTAAATAATACATTTTGATGACCTGATTATTTGGAGATCATATAGAAACAAAATTGTTTTCCTTTAATCAAGTTGTTATATTTTCTGTAAAATAGGTTGATATGTATTTTAAAGTCATTGTTATCATGAACAACTTTTGAAAATTTTGTTTCTAAAACATTAAATGATAATTTAAAATGCATTTAGCGCCAATTTCTTCCAAATGAACAGAAATATACATATATAGAATACTAAAATTTGAATAAATATTTCAATATTTTTTAAATCTATTAATGGTTTAGTAACAAATAGAAATATTGTGTTAGATAAAGAATATTTTAAATAAAAGAATAATGGTTTAATAAATTTCTCTGATGATAATTTGAACTGTTTTTGTTTTTCTCAGTTTATTCTTTAAAAATAAATTGAATGGAGAGTATAGAGGGTGTTTGGTGATAGTTACAAATAATTTGGTGAAAGAGTATAAATCATATTCTAAAATAAACTTGTGGATCTTTAAAAAAAAAAAAAACCCAAAAACCTCTTTCTTGAAGTTGAAATAATTCATTCTAATTTATTTATAAGATTTTCTTTCTATTACACCTCAGAAACTGCAGTTTCAGTTAACCACATGTCTGTAACTTTGTGTTATACAAGACTAAATTTTCTTGTTTTCCATTTTAAATTATTTTGTTGATTGTTACGTTGATCTTCAAGACAGTGAAATTAAAATCAGTCTGTTTGAGAATACATTTGGTAATAGAAATAACAGTGAGGCAAAAAGTAAAACTGTTACTGTGGATATCCTACTTGTCTCTATTTAAAACCAGTAGACATTTTATTCTTTAAAAATGAGACTCAGTAATCACAAGCTCTGACAGTGTCTTGAAGTACCAGGATAATTCATGGGCATCTAAATTGACATCAGTGTTCTCTCTGTAGTAATTCTCCCCAATTTATCATTTGGATCATCTTTGCATAAACGTTTTACAAACAACAATTTTTACAGTTGTTTAATGACCCACTTTTTGGTGCCAAATGTTGTATATTTGCTACAAGCTTATAATAGAGCTAATATAGTAACTACATGGATGTTCCTTATATCCCATTTCATGCCTTCAAAATAAAGTTAACAACCTCTTAATAGAGAAAAATAAGCAGTTCTTACTCTATTGCTTCCTGAAGAATTTTCCCAAGAAGACTGTCTCTCCATAAATTTCATCTTTAATTAGGAGGCCATCAGTCTATTTTATGTGTTTTGATGGATTTATGGCTCCCACTGTGGAAGTGAACTGAGCCATGCAAAGCTAATCTTCCTAGCAGGAATAAGCCTCTAGTACAGGACAAATGAAAGACACCTAAGTAATAGAGAATCCCTATGTTCTTCATCAAATGTATGAGGAAGTGTTTAATAAAAGAAAACTAACACAGAGTATCAAAGAGAAGTATTCTTTTATACACCAAATAATGTCTGAAAAAGTTTCAATTATGAAGTATGTATAGAGAGTAGATACACATAGCAATTCAATCTTGGCATTTATTCTTTAGTTACTTAAAGTTCTCAGAATTTTTTAGCATTACCAATTTTTTGAAGTTTAAAAAAATCCATAATAGCCTAGCAGGAGTGTAGCTTATCAGTATTTCATATTTATAAATCATGTTAAGGCATTCATAAACATTATTTTCTCTTCCCTTACATAATCCATTTAACTATCTCTTAAAAGAGCATAAGCAGTCATTCAAAAAGCAATGAAGTGTGAAAAATAGACACTGCCTTGGAAATATTTTATAACCTTTAAATAGTTGAGAGAAGAAACAACCTGGAAAAAAATACTGGAGAGATGTATATGTCTGACACAAATTTTAGAAGTGTAACTTCAGGCATTCTCTTTCTTTCCTCAAATGCTTAGTTTTTCTTGGCATCTTCTCCATATTTGACTTTGTATTTCCCAAATTCTGTATAATCTTTCTTCTTTATCCTGATGAATATTGAGGTCACAGCATAAGATCACTTTGTATATTTCTCATTTTCTTTAATTCTGCTTATTTCCCACCATAGTTCTTATTTAAAATCTGTCATACTGACCTTTACTTGCAAAATTTTGTTGTCAAAAGTAATATTTTTCATTTTTAAAAGTAGATAAATATTTTATTTTTTACCCATCTTTACATTGTAAAGTTACCACTAACTTGACTAGTCTTTACAAAATAATTGTGCCTGTTTTAGAAATTAATTGAAATCATTAGTTTGTACTTTAATGTGTGTTTTTTCTTACTCAACTTTATTTGCATGAGATTTCACCCTTTGTGAGTGTGTGTGTGTTGTGAGTGTGTGTGTGTTGTGTGTGTGTTTGTTTTCATGTACAAATTTATTTCTCTCTCCTATTGATCTATGATATTAGATGAAATAAATTTGGGGCAATAATTAATTATTTTTATTAATCATATTCAATCAAGCTGCTAGATATACTTTGCTTTATTTTTTCCTAAAAATTTATTTTAAAAATTTCATATTTATGGAAAAGCTTCAAGAATATTTGTCATATTTTTTGGCTTTATGAGTCTCTTTCATATATATGTTGGTTTGTTTTATTTTTGCTGAACCATTTAAGCAGGTATGGTAGATGTCATTCCATTTTAACCTAAATACTTTATCATGATTCTTCTGAAAGAAGAAATAAAGTGTGTTACATAATGGTAATGGTAACAACATTACCACACACAAAATGAAAAATTTTCACAGAACTTTTATCTAATATTACATTGTTGTTGTTTTTTAGTCGCTAAATGGTGTCCACTTCTTTGTGACTCTAGCCTGCCAGGCTTTTCTGTCCATAAGATTTCCCAGGCAAGACATTGGAGTGGGTTGCCATTTCCTCCTCCAGGAGATCTTCCTGACCCATGGATCAAAACTGGTATTGGCAGGTGGATTCTTTACCACTGAGTCATTCCTTACCATTGGGAAGTACATTCTTTACCACTGGGAAGTCCATCTAATATTATACCCATATGCAAATTCTCTAAATATTCTGTATTGTTATTTTTCCTTTATAGTTTTGTTGCTTCTATCATTGTTGTTTTAGTCTCTGTTCTCTATTTTTATTTTAGAGAGGGGATGTATATGAATAACTTAAGATAGCATCACCATTGCAATGGACATGAAAGGGGATAGTGAGTAACAGGGGAGCCTGGCATGCTGCAGTCCATGGGGTAACTCCCTGTCCATTACCAACTACCAGAGATTCACATTCACNTTTTTCCAGTGGTCATGTATGGATGTGAGAGTTGGACTATAAAGAAAGCTGAGTGCTGAAGAATTGATGTTTTTGAACTGAGGTGTTGGAGAAGACCCATGAGAGTCCTTTGAACAGCAAGGAGATCCAACCAGTCCATCCTAAAGGAGATCAGTCCTGAATATTCATTGAAACTCCACTACTTTGGCCACCTGATGAGAGGAACTGACTCATTTGAAAAGACCCTGATTCTGGGAAAGATTGAAGGCGGGAGGAGAAGGGGACGACAGAAGATGAGATGGTTGGATGGCATCACCGACTCAATGGACATATGTTTGAGTAAACTCTGGGAGTTGGTGATGGACAGGGAGGCCTGGCGTGCTACAGTCCATGGGGTCACAAAGTGTCAAACATGACTGAGCAACTGAACTGAACTGAGGTATTATAAGTAACCTAGCGATAGGCAATGGTATCCCACTCCAGTACTCTTGCCTGGAAAATCCCATGGGCAGAGGATCCTGGTTGGCTGCAGTCCATGGGGTTGCTAAGAGTTAGATACGACAGAGCGACTTGACTTAAACTTTTCACTTTCATACATTGGAGAAGGAAATGGCAACCCACTCCAGTGTTCTTGCCTGGAGAATCCCAGGGACAGGGGAGCCTGGTGGGCTGCCGTCTATGGGGTCATACAGAGTCCGACACGACTGAAGTGACTTAGCAGCAGTAGCAGCGATAATTTAAAGTACACAAGAGGGTGTGTGTAGGTTGTATGCAAATGCTAGGTCATTTTATGTAAAAGACTTGGGCATCCACGCCTAGTTAGATACGACAGAGCGACTTCACTTAAACTTTTCACTTTCATGCATTGGAGAAGGAAATGGCAACCCACTCCAGTGTTCTTGCCTGGAGAATCCCAGGGACGGGGGAGCCTAGTGGGCTGCCGTCTATGGGGTCACACAGAGTCGGACACGACTGAAGTGACTTAGCAGCAGTAGCAGCGATAATTTAAAGTACACAAGAGGGTGTGTGTAGGTTGTATGCAAATGCTAGGTCATTTTATGTAAAAGACTTGGGCATCCACGCCTTTTGCTATCCTTGGGGTCCTGGAACCAATCCTCTGAGAGATGACTGTCCTATAGTTTGTTTAACCATTCACCTGTTGCAAGACATCTGGGTTATTTCCAGTTTGGGGCAATTACAAATAAAGGTGCTATGACATTCATTGTCAGGCTTTTGTATAAACATAAGTTTTCATTTTTCTACAGATGGCCAACAAGCATATGAAAAGGTGCTTAACATCATTAGTCATTAGGGACATACCAATAAAAATCACAATGAGATGTCACTAGACACCTCTCAAAATAGCTAAAATTAAAAATAAACACCACATGCTGGAAAGGATGTGGAAAAAATGAATCACTCATACATTGCCAGCGGGATGTAAAATGGTACAAATCACTTTGGAAAAGATTATCACTGTTTCTTACAAAACTATACATGTCCTTATCATATGACCCAGTAATTAACTCTTGGGCATTTTAAAATTGTATATTAAAGCAAATTTGAAAAAAAAAAACCAATTCATATCCATAATGCAAAAAGTAGAAATATGACTAAACGTAAAGGATATAATCTATATCTTGCCATAACTTCTTGACATAATTACTGCTAATATTTTGGAATATTTTGTGTATGTGTGTGTGTATATTTCTTTCATCAAAAATGGTGCCATATACTCTTCTGACTGTTTTTCATAGTATAGAATTTACCTCCTTCATATCAATGAGTACCTATGTTATAATGTTAACACTTGTCTTATATTAAATTTGGTGACTTATTTCACTAAGCTGAGACATCTTGACATTTTTATTCTTTTCTCCTGCTGTTATCAGTTCAGTTCAGTCACTCAATTATGTCCAACTCTTTGCGAACCCATGAACTGCAGCACACCAGACCTCCCTGTACATCACCAACTCCCAGAGACCACCCAAACCCATGTCCATCGAGTCAGTGTTGCCATCCAACCATCTCATCCTCTGTCGTCCCCTTCTCCTCCTGCCCTCAATCTTTCCCAACATCAGGGTCTTTTCCAATGAGTCAGCTCTTTGTATCAGGTGGCAAAAGTATTGGAGTTTCAGCTTCAGCATCAGTCCTTCCAATAAACACGTAGAACTGATCTTATTTAGGATGGACTGGTTGGATCTGCTTGTAGTCCAAGGGACTACCAAGAGTCTTCTCCAACACCTCAGTTCAAAAGCATCAATTCTTCAGCACTCAGCTTTCTTTATAGTCCAACTCTCACGTCCATACATGATCACTAGAAAAACCATAGCCTTGACTAGACGGGCCTTTATTGGCAAAGTAATATCTCTGCTTTTAAGATGCTGTCTAGGTTGGTCATAACTTTGCTTCCAAGGAGTAAGCGTCTTTTAATTTCATGGCTGCAATCACCATCTGGAGTGATTTTGGAGCCCCCCAAAATAAAGTCTGACACTGTTTCCCCATCTATTTCCCATGAAATGATGGGACCAAATGCCATGATCTTAGTTTTCTGAATGTTGAGCTTTAAGCAAGCTTTTTCACTCTCCTCTTTCACTTTCATCAAGAGGCTCTTTAGTTCTTCTTCACTTTCTGCCATAAGGGTGGTGTCATCTGCATATCTGAGGTTATTGATATTTCTCCTGGCAGTCTTGATTCCAGCTTGTGCTTCCTCCAGCCCAGTGTTTCTCATGATGTACTCTGCATATAAGTTAAATAAGCAGGGTGACAATATACAGCTTTGACATACTCCTTTTCCTATTTGGAACCAGTCTGTTGTTCCATGTCCTAATGAAGTTCCTTGTTGCACATATTTTTGATAACTTAGTGGAGGATATTCTCAAGATAAATTTCAGTATGTGAATTTTTGGATTAAACTTTTTCCCATTTTTAAGGTTTCTGATAAAATTCCCAGTTGCCATTCAGGCATGCTATACTGGGACCTCAACTGTTTCCAGCAATGCTCATTGTAATTATTTTTAATCTGTGTTATGCTGACAGCAGAAAATGATGTCTTATTTATTTGATTTTAGATTTTTAAATTTGATTGCCAGTTGGACTAAATATTTGTTTGTATTTCTTCTGTTGTGAATTGCCTGTTTTTATACTTAATCCATTTTTCTATTGATTTGAAAGATATGAACCTTTGTCATATATATTTCATATTTCCTAAATTTGTAATTAGATTTAGAACAGTATTTTTGCAGCAAACCTTAAAATTTTTATGTAATTCTATCAGGTTTTCTCTTAAGTGTTTTTCCCTTCAGTTCCTTCTCTGAAAGTTCTTCCTCACTCTAAAGTTATATTAATATTCATCTGTGTTTTACCATATTACTTTTATGGCTCAATTTTTTCATTTAAATATTAGTTTAGTAGGGATTCATTTTGGGGATTTGGTATAAAGTAGGGATTTAATTTGTTTTCCAGTAGCTGACTTGTGTCTTTTCCTCGTAGCCTGAGTAATTCACTCTTTCCCTCAACTGGAAAGGCCCTCTTCACCACGGCCCACATTCTTTTCTGCTCTCAGATCTGCTCTGTGTCACCGAGATATCTGAAGCCAACTTTTTAACCTGCGAGCAGCCTGCTTTCTCTCTTTGATATTATCTTTATTATTTTCCGTGATGCATCTAGGATCTCTTTTTTGCTGACTTTGCCTGGTGAGCCCATCTGTCTGTACACACAGGCCTTTATCTTCAGCTCAGTAACATTTTATTACATTATATCTCTCATTTCTCTTCTGCTTCATTTGTTGTGGATTCTATTTTAGGAGTCTTCATTATCTACATGTGGTTCTTCATTCTCCATTTGCCAAATCTTTCACCTTCTGCCATGTTGTCTGGATTTCTGTCACATTTGTTTTCTGTGTTACTGACTTGATATCTTAAGCTTGATTGCTACTCTTCCCTGCCTACAAAGTGGCTTTGTTCCTGCTGTTGCTATCCTCTCATTTTGAATCCATTTTCCCTTTAATTTCATCTTGTTGATCACTTTTTTTGTTCCTCTCTCTTGCTTAGAAACCAAACTTCTTATGCTCTCCTGAAAAAGTAAATGGTTTTCTGAATTTTTCTTCTAAATTCTGCAGTATCTCCTTTTTAGAGGTGTGCTCTTCCTCTGGCTGTACAGAATGATGTGCTCGTTCTTGGGCTCTGTGGTTTTCCCCTTGTAATTGAAAGCATGATAGACTTTGGTGAGACTTAGTGAGGTTCCACAAACTGGGTGAGAGGCCTGTCCTGAGAACCTGTGTCCATTCAATTCTGAGGGAGGCCCATCTTGGGACTCCATGTCAGCCCTATGCCAGGGTGACTTCATTCCCCTTTTGTGTCTGCACCAGCTGGGAAGATGGATATGTACAGGTCCCTGCCCACTTTCCCACATATAAAATGCTTCCCAGGATGTATCTCTGCCTAGATGGCACATTCCTTTGACCTGTAGCATCTGGTTCTTTGGTTCTTCTAGTCTGATGTTATGAATGAAAAGTACAGTTCCCTGCCTGCCTCACTTCTGGGTGTTCCTCTCCTTACCTGTTCCCAGAAGTGCTCTTCCCCTCAGCCCACAGCTTTCAGATGCATGATGTCACTTGTAGACCTTGGATAGCTATGTTCTATCTGGATGTTTCCTGGGTTAGGGAAGAGACTGGGGATAGGGGCAAGAAAAGAAAACTTCCTTCACTGCCAGCATAGCCCAGTTCCTCACTGGTAGTAGTCCTGGGTCTCAGGGGAGGGCAGCAGGTGGATCTTATTACCTTTTTTCTCAGGCAATCCTCTGTTTCAGGCAGCACAGTCTGGTGAGCCTGTTCTAAGCCCAGGTGTGTTTTCTCAATACAGCCCTGATGTAGAGTGTCCCCTCCCTCATCCTCACACTAGTATTAGCTAGTGCTAGTATTAGCTTGAAGAAAGGTGGTTGTAGTTTTAAACATTTTTCTGACATCATAAAAGTTTTCCTGAAAAATTGTGCATGCCTTGGGCTGTCATCCACATTTTGAGCCAGAAAATCTTCTTAACTGTAGTGTGTTAAATCATTTATTTATCTGTCTACACCCTTCTCCCCACCCTACCCTGCCTGCATTTGTCTGTCAGCTCTCGGAAAGAATTGTAATTCAGCACTACATCAATAGTGTCTAACAGAATCTTGTTCATCAAGTTTAATAGAATTTTTTTTTAATTAAACTGGGATATGATTGCTAAGATAGAGACCAGAGAGAGAGAGAATGCTAAGCTTTGAGGGACATGCAGCAGCAGGAGGAAGATAAGCTGGGAAGGAGAGACCAGAGGAGGAGGGCTGGCTGGGAGAGGGCTGGGCAGGCCGACTGGTCCAGGCTGGCAGGGTTGCCACAGGGCTGAGAAGGGCGATGGGTGAAGTGGTCAGTCACTGGTGACCTTTAGTTTCAGAAGCCTGAAGGAAACGGTCCCTTCCGTAGTTGAATGGCTGCATAGATTGATGAAGTGGAAGCAGTTCTGAACAGATTTTAAAAGGAAAAATGAAAAAGAGAAAAAGCAGGGCTTGAGGGGAAATCAGCATGCCAGAAGGGTTTTTTGTTTTGGTGACTGTTGTTGCTGTTGTTGGAACCGGGAAGATCTGATCAGCTTTATATCCTGGGGGAAGGAGACTGTGACTAGAAAGAGCAATTTGCAAGACAGGAGGAGTAGGATCCAAAGCCAGTGTGAGTCTGACCTGAGGAGGAGAATGAGAGGAGTGGAGGGGAGGCTGGTCTGAGAACCCCTGGAAGGTGAGGGCTGCTTTCTCTGTGCAGGAGGCGCCAAGGGCGAGGGAGGTACAGGGGTGTATGCGCGCGTGTGTGTGTGTGTGTGTGTGTGTTGGCGCGACGAGGGGGTGGGGGAGACAGGGCTGTGACAGAGATGCCTTAGGGGGCAAGGACAGAGAAGAAGGGGCCCTCTTCTCCGCCTTCCTACTGCAGGAGGAGTGGTGGCTGCAGGGAAGGGGGAGGGGCGGGGCACAGAAGGCCTGGTGTAAAAATATAAAGATGAAAGTGTTGCCGGCAGCCTGCCAGCCCAGCCTGGGGTCAAAAGAAGCCTCTAGAGGCAACCTTGGGTGGCACCACAAGAGAGCCTTGAAAGCATCTCACTTCAGGTGGCCTTGTGCCCAATGCTAACATTGATTGTCTTTCCAGGAGGCTTGAGAAAAGCTTGCAGGAAGTGGCTTTAAGTCAGGAGGGAGGCTCTCCCTTTTCCTCCCCTTTTAGGTGTTGTGGGGTATGGCTCCATACTTGTCTCCAGAGTTGTGAAGTATGGGGGGGGAGGACACACAGTAAACCTCCATGGAGATGTCCCTGTCCTGGGTTCACTGATCTCCAGACACCGGGCAGTGATTCCACTTACAGCCTCTGTGCCCCTGCCCACTCCTCTCTGCTAATTTACCTCTCCAAGGACAAACTTGAGCTCTTCAACTGGACTGGCTTACCACTGTCAACTGGACCCAGTTGACAGTGTGGTTGTGAGAGACTCAGCTCTGAACTTGTGCTTATGACAGTCTTCTTGAGTTGAGAAACAAGATCTCAATTAACTAATTAATCAGTTAATAAATAAAACATTTATCTAATACCCTGGAGATGACCAGGCAATCATCTGTGCCCATGAGAATGTACATTTAGCTCAATGAAGGAAACTCACAGAAATAAAGCTTTTAAACTAAGGGGGACAGTTCATCCAAGGGGCAGATGGCCCACTGAAAGGAGAGGTAGAGGGATGGATGGAGTGAGTCTGGAGTCTTGTCTCAGCCAAGCCGTTTCATGGTAAACCAGAACTTGCAAATTAATTTTCCTTTCAGTATTCTTCAGTGCCCTTTCAAACAAATAATTAACCATGCAAAAATAATGCAGCATATTCTAGAACTCAATTCTGAGTACCACTCTCCAGAGCACTTAAAACCGTGCCCTGGGGTTGGCATTGTTACAAGGAACTCTTGATGAGAATAATGCCTGATATCGTGCAATGTGTGCAGTTGGCCTTCCTTGCTTGGTTCTGTGTACGCACATCAATTACACGCATTCAGTATAATTTGTCTTTTTAAAATCACACCTTCTATTTCACCCCAAGAAGATAAATGGATCCTGCCTCAGTCCCAGTTCCATTGATTTTTTGTGGTCCTATGGTGAGGCTATTATCAACACTAATCTCAAACCCTGCTAGGAGCCAGGCAGGCCTTAGAATACAGAACACCAATTTCGGCAACTTTCACCTTATTTTTCTTTTCACAGGCTTTTGTTCTGACTCCCCTCCTTATCTCATTCCCAAATATGATTTTATTATCATCCTGTGAGGTCTGTTCTGTTGGCACCTTTTTGACCTGTACAGCCCAAAAGAGGGTGAAGAGACCTCTCCTTGTGGGGCGTGACCTCCTCCGCGCAGGGTGTCCCTGCAGCTTTGAAGCCTCACTGCACAGCCTCCCTTTCTGGTGGGATGAGACCACATCTTTCACCTTGCAGCTCTCAAAGTTACTCTTCCAGGGAGAGGAGGAAGAAAAGGAGAAGCAGGGGGAGCAGAAGTGAGAGGCCACGGGCACTGGGGAGGCTTTGGTAGTAAGCTCAGTGCTGGAGGACGGGGCTGTAGCCGCCATGTTTCCAGGGCCCCAAATGGTAGATATAAAGAGGGCCCTTTCCTTCCACTGTCAGGGCTGCTCTGCAGCCTCCTGATTGTCACACGTCCCCACCTTCTGCTGGACCCATGACCAAACTCAGGATCTGAAGAAATCACATAACAATTAAAAAAATATTGATTAGATTTTCAGAAGGCAAACCATTCAGTTCATTAAGATATTTCCAACAGGATGAAGGGCCTATAGGAAAGAGTAAGCCTTCCTTCACTGCTAACCCTGGGTCTCATGGCCTCTCAGAGTACTGCTCTTACTGGCTCCATGGAACCTTCTAGAGACAGTCTAAGAATCAGGCATGCCCTCAGTTCCTCCTGCCGCATCACTGTCCATGGTGCTGCTGGTCTTCCTCTGTTTCCTCTCCCTCCTTGTCTCCTGCCCCCTCACCCCTCCACATCCCCTTCTTCTTCTTTAAGATAATTTATCTTGTAGGTGGCTCCATACCAAGACTCATAAACCTGCCTCATTCTAAAGGGTTGCATAGAATTCTACTGTGTGGATGTATAATAACTTATTCAACTAATACCCTATTAATAGTTTCTTTGGTTGTTTCTACTCATTTTTATTTTACCGTGAAAACATGCTGCACAAAAGATTTGAAAGCAGAGACTCAAACAGATATTCATGCAAAAATGTTTATAACAGTATTTACTCACCTGTACAGGAGCCAAAAGGCAGAAACAATCCACATGGCCATCAGGAGATGAATAGATAAACAAATACGGTATATCCACAAAATGGATAATAATCCAGTCATAAAAAGGAATGAAATGTTAATACATATGACAACATGGATGGATCTTGAATATAGCATGCTGAGTGAAGGACACATGTTTATGATTCCATTTGTGTGAATTGTGTAGAATAGGGAAATTCATAGAGATAAAAGAGAGTAGAGGTCTGGGAGCCTAGGGAAAGGGGAGTGAGGAGGTGTTGTTTAATGGACACAAAGTTTTATGCTGTTTCTTATCCCAGAGCTACTGACCTGAAGTTTGTGTAGGCAGGACCTGAACCAGCACCTCAGGTGGTCTTAGCTTCAGAGAACCACTAGCCTGTATTAACATGTACTGTTTGTGTGTGTGCGTGCTCAGTGGCTCAGTTGTGTCCAACTTTTTGCAACCCCATGGGGTAGCCTGCCAGGCTCCTCTGTCCATGGAATTCTCCCGGCAAGAATATTGCAGTGGGTTGCCCTTTTCTACTCCAGGGGAGTGTCCCAACCCAGGGATCAAACCCATGTCTCTTGTGCTTCCGGCATTGGCAGGCAGATTCTTTACAAGTAGCAGCACCTTGGAACCCTGTTTTATTTTGGGGATGATGAAAATGTTTCAAGTATAGTTAGCAGGGATAGTTGTGCAATATTGAGAATGTATTTGTATTTGCTGTGTGTTGTATGTGTGTGTGTGTGTGTGTGTGTTGGTGAATGTATTTAATGCCACTGAATAATATACTTGCAAATAGTTAAAAATGAAAATTTTCATGCTATGTATATTTTATCACAATAAAAAGAAATGACAGTAGAAAGATAGGGAAGGTAGTAATGTGTTGCTGAAGTCTTAAAAGGAACAGAATGCTGCAGGGAGCATCCTTTTACAACAGAGCACTCTGTAGGAACACAGTATATCTGTATGATAGATGGAGTTACAGAGAGGGAGTGTGTGCATTTAAAATTTTGATTCTAGTTGTTCAGTTGCTAAGTCATGTCCAACTTTGTGACCCCATGAACTGCAGCATGCCAGGCTTCCTTGTCCTTCCCTATCTCCTGAAGTTTGTTCAAACTCATGTCCATTGAGTCAGTGATGCCATCCCACCATCTCATCCTCTGACACTCCCTTCTCCTTGTACCCCCAATTTTTCCCAGCATCAGGGTCTTTTCCAATGAGTTGACTCTAAGCATCAGGTGGCCAAAGTATTGGAACTTCAGTGCCAATCCATACATGACTACTGGAAAAACTATAGCTTTGACTCTATGGACCCTTACTGGCAAAGTGACATCTGTTTTTAATATTCTGTCTAGGTTTGTCATAGTTTTTCTTCTAAGAAGCAAGTGTCTTTTAATTTCATGGCTGCAGTCACCATCCACAGTGATTTTGAAGCCTGAGGAAAGAAATTCTGTCACTGTTTCCACATTTTCCCCATCCATTTGCCATGAAGTCATGGGACTGGATGCCATGACCTTAGTTTTTTGAATGTTGAGTTTTAAGCCAGCTTTTTCACTCTCTTCTTTTACCCTCACCAAGAAACTCCTTAGTTCTTCACTTTCTGCTATTAAAGTAGTATCATCTGCATATCTACAAAGTTGCTGATATTTCTCCCAGCAATCTTGATTTCAGCTTGTGGGTCTTCCAGCCCAGCATTTTGCATGATGTACTCTGCATACAAGTTAAATAAGCAAGGTGATAATATACATCCTGATGTACTCCTTTCCCAACTTTGAGCCAGTCCATTGTTCCACGTCTGGTTTTAACTGTTGCTTCTTGACCCACATACAGATTTCTCAGGGAACAGGTAAGGCGGTCTGGTATTCCCATCTCTTTAAGAATTTTCCACAGTTTGTTGTAATCCACACAGTCAAAGGCTTTAGTGTAGTCAATGAAGCAGAAATAGGTGTTTTTTTTGGAATTCTCTTGCTTTTTCTATGATCCAGTGGATGTTGGCAATTTGATCTCTTGTTCCTCTGACTTTTCTAAATCTAGCTTGTACATCTGGAAGTTCTCAGTTCATGAACTGTTGAAGCCTAGCTTTTACGATTTTGAGCATTACCTTTCTAGCATGTGAAATGAATGCAATTATGCAATAGTTTGAACATTTTTTGGCATTGCCTTTCTTTGGTATTGGAATAAAAACTGACCTTTTCCAGTCCTGTGGCTACTGCCGAGTTTTCCATATTGGCTGGTATATTGAGTGTAGCACTTACAGCATCATCTTTTAAGATTTGAAATAACCCAGCTGAAATTCCATCCCTTCCACTAGTTTTGTTCATAGCAATGCTTATTAAGGCCCACTTGACTTCACATTACATGATGTCAGGCTTTAGGTGAGTAACCACATCATCATGATTATCTGGGTCGTTAAGACCTTTTTTGTACAGTTCTGTGTATTCTTGCCACTGCTTCTTAATCTCTTCTGCTTTTGTTAGGTCCTTGCCATTTCTGTCCTTTATTGCACCTCTCTTTGCATGGCAAAGCTGGCTTAAAACTCAGCATTCAAACAACAAAGATCATGGCATCTGGTCCCATCATTTCATGGCAAATAGATGGGGAAACAATGGAAACAGTGATGAACTTTTTTTTTCGTGGGCTCCAAAATCACTGCAGATGGTGAATGCAGCCATGAAATTACAAAATGCTTGCTCCTTGGAAAGAAAGCTATGACCAACTTAGACAAAACATTAAAAAGCAGAGACATTACTTTGCCAACAACAGTTTGTCTAGGAAAGCTACGGTTTTTCCAGTAGTCATGTATGGATGTGAGAATTGGACCATAAAGAAAGCTGAGCACCAAACAATCAATGCTTTTGAACTGTGGTGTTGGAAAAAACTCTTGAGAGTCCCTTGGACTGCAAGGAGATCAAACCAGTCAGTCTTAAAGGAAATCAGTCCTTAATGTTCATTGGAAGGACTGATGCTGAAGCTGAAGCTCCAATAGTTTGGCCATTTGATGCGAAGAACTGACTCGTTGGAAAAGACCCTGATGATGCGAAAGAAGGCAGAAGGAGAAGGGGAAAACAGAAGATGAGATGGTTGAAAGGCATCACCGACTCGATGGACATGAGTTTGAGCAAGCTCTGGGAGTTGTTAGTGGACAGGGAAGCCTGGCATGCTGCAGTCCATGGGGTTGCAAAGAGTCGGACACAACTGAGCGACTGAACTGAACTTGCGTGAAATATTCCCTTGGTATCTCCAATTTTCTTGAATAGATCTTTAGTCTTTCCCATTCTATTGTTTTACTCTTCTCAAGACTTTCCTATCTTTCCTTGCTATTCTCTGGAACTCTGCTTTAGGTTGGGTATATCTTTCCCTTTCTCCTTTGCCTTTCACTTCTCTTCTTTCCTCAGCTATTTGTAAAGCTTCCTCAGACAAGTGCTTTGCCTTCTTGCATTTCTTTTTTCTTGGGAATGGTTTTGGTCAGTGCCTCCTGTACAGTGTCACAAGCCTCCGTCCATAGTTCTTCAGGCACTCTATCAGATCTAATCTCTTGAATCTGTTTGTCACCTCCAGTGTATAATCATAAAGGGTTTGGTTTAGGTCTTACCTGAATGGTCTAGTGGTTTTCCCTACTTTCTTCAATTTTAGCCTGCATTTTGATATATGATGACAAATTTTCTTTCAAAAGATTGGACTAGGCAATGCTGTGACTCATGAGATATGTGGTTGGTTTGATACCAGCCACATTATGATGTCAAAACAGTTTGATTTTTGCTACCCTGACAGCTGAAAGATGAGACCCCATGTAGTTTAATTTGCATTTCTCTGAGTTGGTTATGCCACATGTCGGGTGAGTGTCAGAGACTCCCTGGATGAGGAGTCACCTTGGTCCCAGGTCAAGATGGAAATAGACCAGGAGCAGCCTGGAGGCACAACGGTGGCTGGCTGGTGTGAAAGGAGAACTTCTGGCTCCTTTACCCCTCCCCAGCCTGCCTCTACCCTCTGCTTTAGCTTTCTCATGTGACTCAAGGACCATAGAATGCACCTCGGAAGAGGACCTACCAGGTCCAGCTGCCCAGTACAGTGAGTCCTTGGTTTGCTCCCTTCCCAGCCTGGAGCGTCTGCACACAGCTCCTGACAGCAAGCTCACTGCTTCCTGATTCCTGGGAAACTTACTTTCCATCAAATGTACCTCCTGGTTTTCCAACCTGTAATCTAGGTTGAACCAGAACAAATGTAGTTCTTATTTGAGTAGCTTATGGGTCAGTTACTTGCAAAGATAGAGCCTGAAATAAATGCTGGTGAATGACTCCAAGAATACATGCTGCTGCTGCTGCTGCTGCTAAGTCGCTTCAGTCGTGTCTGACTCTGTGCAACCCCGTAGATGGCAGCCCACCAGGCTCCCCTATCCCTGGGATTCTCTAGGCAAGAATACTGGAGTGGGTTGCCATTTCCTTTTCCAATGCATGAAAGTGAAAAGTGAAAGTGAAGTCGCTCAGTTGTGTCCGACTCTTAGCGACCCCATGGACTGCAGCCTACCAGGCTCCTCCACCCATGGGATTTTCTTGCAAATTGCCATCACTAATATTATTATTACCCTGTGGCTTCTTCAACAGTATAGAATTCTTAGGAAGACACCTCCTCAGTTCAGAGGACAGTGGGCTGGCCCTTTCCAGGATGCAGCCTGCTCTGGGTCCATGCAGGAAGCATGTACCACCTAGCACGGTTTGGTCTTCTTCAACAGTTAGCTCCAGAGCCGAGGCACCTTGATTTATAACATACATTTGTCCTGTCTAAAGATCACCTTCTCTTGGCTTCAATCCAGAATTCCAACCCCCATGATCAGTCTGAGTGAATCTTAACTCACTCACCAGCATTTTACATAATTTCTTCCAGCTTTCTGTCACTTCCCGATTTGATATACATTCCATTAAATATTTCCCCTCCACTCTGTGGATTACAGTGTTGATTAGGTCAGGACGAAGGGCAGTGTCAGGTGATGACATCCCATTTCTCAAGGCTGACAGGATACAGTTATTTAACAGAATTATTACTGATGCAATGGCTGAGGTCTCAGCCAAGTATCATGCCTATGGTGAAATTATGAGGGGCTCAGGGGCTCTGCTGATATCAGGATGATGGGGCCTGTGGGGAGAGCTGGGGGACAAAACAGGAAAGCTGCTATTAGTGCCTAAGTTCTGACTACCAAGGAACAAGTAGGTTGTGAGGTGGAAGGGGGCACTTGGGCGAAAGTATTGACTTGGTATGTGGCACTGCAAAAGGATAGAAGGGTGGTTGCATACAGACATGTAGGTATAATTCGAGTCTAGGAATAACAGAACTATATGTAGTGCTTACTGTGTGTCAGACACTGTCCTATGCATATGTGAAATCATTTCATTCTCACATATCCTAGGAGGCAGGTGCAGTGTAGCTATTATTCCCATCTTACAGATGAGGAGATGGAAGCACAGAGAATAGTCAAGTAATTTACCCCGAGTCATACCTGCAGGGTTGAAAGCCAAGCGTGTTGGCTCCAGGGTGTGTGCTCTTTACTGCACCCTGTGGCCTTGGAAAGCCCAGCCTCCATCATATTACTATTATTATTATTTATTTGGCTGCACTGGGTCTTAGTTGCAACATGTGGGATCTAGTTCCCTGACCAGGGATCGAACCCAGGGCCCTGCCTTGGGAGCACAGAGTCTTAGCCGCTGGACCACCAGAGAAGTCCCTTCATCGTATTATTGAATGGAATTCAAAGAGTCCACTGGCATGTTCTGCTTCTAGAAAGAGGACTTGGCTAATCCCAGGGACTCCAGACCTCAGGTAAATTTTCCCAGGGCCTCAGTTCCTTGGAATCTTCTCTCAGCCAAGTGGGAGAGGTGAAAGTGATTGCTATGATGGGCTGTTAAATAATCTGCCTCAAAAGGTGTCTCATCATGTTCCTATCTATCTGACATCATGTTCCTCATCATGTTCCCCATCAGAATAGTGCAGGGACAGTGGAGAAGGCCTGGGTCAAGGGGGGGCTTTGCCATCACCTGACCCCTTGGTCTTCAGTTGTTTCATCTGTGAATAGACAAGACTGATCTAAAAGACAACGTTAGTGCAGTTACTTTCTTATGTAAGAGTTCCGTATGTCTTAGGATGGGGAAACCTAGGTCACACACCTGGATGAGGGTATTCAGTGCGGGCAGCCTCTTCACTGGACAGCTGGGGTCCACGTGAGGATGGGCCTGCCTTCCGTCACATTCTTGAAGACTCACAGAGCCCCGTGTTGCCTGGGGAAGGGAAGCAGCATGAACCCACATCCTTCATTAGATCAAGGAGCAGAGGTGAGGGAAGTGGTCCTCAGCCCCGCTGCACAAGTCAGAATCTGGGAAGGCTGGACACTCACTGATACCCCAGCCCGTGTACAGAGCCTCAGTCGGTCTTCCCACATGGGTGGGGATCAGGATCAGCCACTGAGCGCGTGTGGCCCCCGGGAGCCTGGAAGCAGGATAGGGCCCAGGCTGTTACATTTTTACTACGTTTTTCTGGACTGATTCTGATCCTCATCAAAATGGAGAACAAATGGTCTGAGGTGTGGTCAGGAATTTCTGAGAGCTATGGGTGCTCCATTGTGCAGACAAGGTGAGGCAGCCTGTGGACTCTTCTGTGTTGGCTTTGAGAGGTACAGACAGCAGCAGAGGACAGGGAAGCAAAGGCAGGTCTCTGAACTCAGTCCGGGACTGGTGACACGCAGGAATGGCTGCAGCTAGAGCTGCAGCTACAGGCAGGCATGGAAGGACAGAGCCCTGGAGAGGGAAGGGGCCCTCCAGAGCATGTGTGAACTGTCAGAGAAGCTTCTTCACAGAACACATTGTAAGGTTTTTTAATATCCTGGTAATGGAAAAACAGTGTTAAGTGGACCTAGAGCAGTTATATTTTTAGCCAGCTTATTTCCCAATATGACTTCTTTTAGCCTCATTTTAATTTTTTTTTTTTAGTATTTATACAACCTAAGAGCTAATTAGAATATAACATGAATCCATTATTTAAAACAAAGATAGACCTTTCTGATTATGAAGTTCTGATTATCTGTTTTTAAGAGCTTTTTCTTTTGTGAAATTGATTCAAACCCATTATTTGTTTTTTCAATCAAGTAACATACAAAAGTACCCCCCCAAAAAAAATAAAAAAGAAGAAATTACTTCAAATTTCACCATGGAAAAGAAATTAACATTTGGTGAACATTATCACAGCTCTCTCTCTCTCTCTCTCTGATAGAGTGATAGCTAATTAGGTAAATTGAAACACTTTTACAAAAATAGAATTTTACTGTACACATTTTTAAATTAAAAGCAATATGTTTAGTTTGATTTGAATTTAATAGACAAAAAAATTAAACTGAAACTTCAAAAATTGCTGAAGTTCAGAAATAGTTTTCTTCCCTCCAACTTATTTCAATTTCTGAGAGAATTTTCTGTAGGTAGTTATTTTGGGGGCAGAAGATGAGACTGGGTCCCAGTTTTAAAATTTCACAGTGTCTCCTGCCGCCTTCCCCCCTTGCTCCGACTCTGGATTTCTTTTGCTACTATTTTTAAATCAATAAAATTTGTAGCATTTGCATCCTGTTCTATGCTGTCAGGCCGAGATGTTTACAGTGCTGTGCTCCCTTCTGCTCACCTGCTGTTTGCCTGACCTTCACCAGCAGGCGTTCCTATATTCTAGGGCAATGTTCTCAAGCATTAAAGTACATATGAATCCCTTGGGGATTTGGTTAAAATGCAGATCTGAGGGCTCTAGGTCTGAGGTGGGGGGATCTATATTTCTAACCAGCTCCTTTAGGATACTCACGCTGCTGGCTGCAAGAACCGCACTTTGATGGACAGGTTCTAAGCTGTTTTACCTCTTATTGATCACATTCTGTCCTCTGACCCCTTCCCAGCCCTCCCCTCATAGCTCACTGGTGCTGTGCTCCCTGAAATGGGGCATTCTTGAGAATTCTTGGATTCTCTTGCCTCTTGCCTATTTGTGTGCGGGGGGTGCCGGACTTTAAATACATGGGTGACATCCATTCCTTCGCTCAGAATTGTAGACCTTTTTCAGTGTCTTCTGGCATTGAACATGGCTGTGGTCAGTTTAGGGAGAGCCTGATTTTTGCCTTTTGAAGGAGATTCGCCTTTTTCCAGCTGGATGTCCAGAGGACTCCTTTTATCCTTGAGGTGGTGATTCACCAGGATGTGTCTTGATTTGATCTTGGGATATATTTTGGCTTTTTCAGGTGGCAGTGTCAAGCCATTAATTCAGGAAGCCTGGAGTCCGCAGAATACTGACGAAGCTTTGTTGGTGGGTGCATGGGGCCCAGCCTGCTGTCACTAGGAATGTGGGCTGGGACCCACTGAGGCTGTTTCCTTGCCTCCTCCACACTCTTTTCTCGAAGTTTCTCCCAGCCAGGATCCCTTAGCCTGGTAGCCCTGGAGATGGGGACAGGAGGAGGCAGAGACAAGAGAAGAGAGACGAGCAATCTCGGGCTGTTTCCCAGCTTCCACACCTTCTCCTGCACCTCGGCTCTCAGAACGCCGGAGGGCGTTTCAAGGAGGCAGCCTTTCCTTTGGAGAAATCCAGATCTTGCCCAAAGTCTGAGGAGGTTTGTGTCAGCTTTCAATATTATTCCACATTTCTATGCATTTTCTACTTTGCAGTTTGTAGTGAGTGTGTACGTGCTAAGTCACTTCAGTCTTGTCCAACTCTTGGCAACCTTGACCTGTAGCCCGCCAGTCTCCTCTGTCCATGGGGTTCTCCAGCCGAGAATACTGGAGCAGTTGCTGATTCCTCCTCCAGGGGATCTTCCTAACCCAGGGATCAAGCCACATCTCTGTCTCCTGCATTGGCTGGCAGCTTCTTTTGTTGTGATGGCGGTTTATTTTAGTAAAATTGATCTTTCTTCCCTTCCTACAGGGAAAACCTCTTTTTTGTGCATTTAGCTAGAGATAGAAAGCTTTAGCCACAACTTTACTTTTCTCTACCTTTCTATCTAAGCCAAGGGCAGGATGAGGTTCAACTTTCTTCTTCTTCTTTTTTTTTTGCAATTGACAAGTCTAATGGGGGACACCTGGCTCACTGTCCCTGCTGCCTAGGTTCCTGGAGCTGGAGCTGTTCAGTGCTATGGCCACCCCAAGCCTCTCAGGGGGAATACACTTCAGCCCAGGGGTAACCTCACCTCATTATTCTGCCGAAGCTCTTTTATTGGCAAGTGGTGAGCCAGGAAAAATTCTGAAACCACCAAACCCACTGACTCAGCTTCCTAGGGGAAAGCCATGTGCACCATCATTGCCTGCACTGTTATTTGCATGTCTGGGCTTTATTGACAAGCAAGGGAGGCTGGCTGGAGGTACTTCAGGGTGACCAAAGCCTCCCTTCTCCAGGGTAGTTTCCAGCCACGGCATCATAGTCGTTGTGGCACCTGACCACTTCAGAGTGAAAACCCTGGGTATCCCAAGTCATTCCCACTTTTACCCATTTAGGACCATGCCAGTCAGGAAGGCTGTCATCTCCACTTCTGAGAAAGGAACGTTGAGGAAACAGAAGTGGGAGTCACAGACCCAACCTTGTCTCTACCTAAAACTATGAACAGATGATGATAAACCCCCATCTCAGGACCTCAGTAACAGTTATTAGGGGACTGAGGAAGGTGCCAAGGTTTACTTGTGATGCAAACTCACATGTGGCCCAGCCCTGTGGTTCCCCTTCCCCGCCCCTGCCTAGTGATGTGATGCTCACTCTCCTTATTGAGATGGCTATGAAATCAGCTGCCTTCGGGAGGATGGGCAATGGGCAAATTGCAGGCACTGGGAGCAGAGCCTGACCGATGGCATCACCGCAGTGTGCTGCAGAGTCAGTGTGTCAGGGGACATAGCAGGGCTGGGAGCAGATTTGGGCCGATATTCTTAGGGTGAAGCAGGGATGGGGAAAGGAGGAAGTGTTAGCCATCAGGCTTCTGAGAAGCCTGGGGCTAAGCTCCAAGAAGAAAAAAAAGTAATTTGAGCAGACCACTGCTCCAGCCAAGCAGTCCACTCCTCCACCCCCAGCCCACAGCTTGGAAATAGCCTAGCTCTCTAAGGATGCTTTATCTTCTTCCCAAATATCTCCCCCAAATAGTGTCCCCAGCCTCTCGTGGTAACCAGAGGCTAACGTTACAACTGCCACCACTTCCTTCTGGCTAGGGATGAAGTGTGTTGTAAACACTAGATTGTAGAACTGTCTCAGTTACACATCAAGCAAGAGAGCTTATGCCTGCTTCAGTCCAGCTAGTTTTAAAAGTCTGATAGAATGAAGTCATTCTGGAATTACAAGATGGGATTCCATGTTGCAGGGACACATGCCTGGTGAAGGGGCCGAGGGGAACCACTTAGAAATGAAAGACTCCTTCCTGCTTGAAGCAGGGCTGGGGATGTTCACCTGCAAAGCTCAGGAGCTCTTAGGGACCTCAAGGTCTTCCTCCCTCCTCAGGGAGCTAGTGCATGGGCACCGGACGGACCTCAGGTCAGCCGCCTAGGTGCCTCTCACTAAGGCTTTGACTTCTGAGGGAGGGTCTGAAAGGTTTAGGCGACTTGGAACATTCACAGTAGCATTAAGTCCCGGCAGATGCAGCTGCGTCGGGTGTTTGGCTGGTGGGCAGGGCCGAGGGGTCATCAGAAATGTCTAGGCAGCTCCAGATGCATTCCAGGTGTGGCCCAGGCTGCCTTGTCTCCTGCTCAGTCTTTCTGAGGGTTCAGAGCACTGTTCCATCACTTTGCATAAGTCTGCCTCCCTTTTCTGTTTTTTTTTTTTTTTTTTTTTTTCATTTAACCACAGTTTCTATTGCTTGCAACCAGGAATCCTCTACCATGCAAAAGAGCGGTGCTGAGTTTTGAGTTTACCAGGTGTTTCTTAGAGGAAGGCTGCTTCTAGCAGGAAGACTATATCTATGACAGAGATGAGAAATGCCCATTCATGATTCAGTAAAGGGTTATTCATAATTCACATTCACAGTGCTGGTGGGAAGCCCTGTGCTAAACACTAGGAAACATGCCCTCATGGCGCTTTCACACCAGTAAAGGAGACATGCATGTCCAGCTTCCAGATCACTGTTCCAAATGGGCGGTGCCCTGCGGGCCTGTGTGAAGGGTCAGGTAAGGTCTTGACACTGAACAGTGACAACTTACCCAGAACCCAGCATTCACAGAGGAACAAATCACCCACTGTTTCTTCTAGTTTTTGCTTTCTGGTTTTATTTTTCTTTCTTCTTATTTAATAGAGGGAGAGAATTGCTGGTCACTGCCAATCACAGATTCACTCTCTGTCTTTAGGGATGAAGGGTACTGCATTATCAGGTGTTTATGTGTTTGGGGGTGTTAAGAACCCCCAGGCAGAACCCCAGGCTCTGGTCCTGACTCCTCCTTTGCATAGCCACCCCATTTGGGCCAGGAGTCTGACTGCATCCTTCCGAGGGCAGAACCGTAGCTCCCATCTGCCGGTTTCTGTGCTGTTCTCGCTGCTGCCCTCTGCTTCTCCACTCCTGGTGTCACTGGGCATCTCAGTGCCCGGTGGAATGGACTGGGAATGGACTTCTGGCTGCTTATCACTGACCCAGTGGCCTCTGCATACCTCCAAGAGCAGGTAACACACATCCCTACGTGCTGACCCAGGGCTTCTCAACCTGGCTGAACTTGTGAAAGGCCTGGGGAACTTTTTTTTTTTAATTAATTTTTATTTTTTAGTTTGTTTTGCTTTACTATACTGTGTTCATTTTGCTATACATTGACATGAATCAGCCACGAGTGTACATGAACTCCCAATCCCGACCCCTCTCCCCCCTCCCGCCCCACACCATCTCTCTGGATTATCCCCGTGCATCAGTCCCAAGCATCCTGCATCAAACCTAGACCGGCGATTCATTTCACTTACGATATCATACATGTTACACTGCCACTCTCCCAAATCATCCCACCCTCTCCCTCTCCACAGAGTCCAAAAGGCTGTTCTATACATCTGTGTCTCTTTTGCTGTCTCACATACAGGTTTATCATTACCATCTTTCTAAATTCCATATATATGTGTAAGTATACTGTATTGGTGTTTTTCTTTCTGGGTTACTTCACTCTGTATAATCGGCTCCAGCTTCATCCACCTCATTAGAACTGATTCAAATGTATTCTTTTTAATGGCTGAGTAATACTCCATTGTGTATATGTACCACAGCTTTCTTATCCATTCATCTGCTGATGGACATCTAGGTTGCTTCCATGTCCTGGCTATTATAAATAGTGCTGTGATGAACATTGGGGTACACGTGTCTCTTTCAATTCTGGTTTCCTCGGTGTGTATGCCCAGCAGTGGGATTGCTGGGTCATAAGGCAGTTCTATTTGCAATTTTTTAAGGAATCTCCACACTGTTCTCCATAGTGGCTGTACTAATTTGCATTCCCACCAGCAGTGTAAGAGGGTTCCCTTTTCTCCACACCCTCTCCAGCATTTATTGCTTGTTGACTTTTGGATTGCAGCCATTCTGACTGGTGTGAAATGGTACCTCATTGTGGTTTTGGTTTGCATTTCTCTGATAATGAGTGATGTTGAGCATCTTTTCATGTGTTTGTTAGCCATCCGAATGTCTTCTTTGGAGAAAACCAACACTGATGCCAGCCTATGCCCCTCCCTTGCCCTTCTGACTGAATTGGTCCCTATAGGAGTGGGCTGTAGTATTTTTAAAATCTTCCCAGGTGATTCCATGAGGTGCCAGGATTTAAAAGAACTGTTTGAGGTCTTTTGTTCTGGGGTAACCATTCCAGGCAGAACCAAGTCCAGAGTCCTACCCTGCCCAGGGTCTGGCAGCCACGTGGGGGCAGTACCCTCCCCGCCCAGGCCCAGAATCCTGGGGGCAGTGTCCTCTCTCCCAGGGAAACCGATAGCTTTTCTTGTCTTCCCTCAAGCTTGAAATAGAAACTTTATTCCATAGGCACAGCCGTCATTCCATCCACTTGACGGTTTCCCTTCAGAGAGTCTGTGTGCTTAGTTCTCAGGCCTCAGGCCAGGACTGTGCTCACCACAGAGATGCCCAGACAACCCTCCTCTGGCTGGGCTGTGGCCAGCGCAAGACTCCCTTCCCTCCTCTCAAGTGGCGGCTGAAGGCCTGGAGCTTGAGGGGGCGGAGGAGGCAGAACTGGCAGACTCTCCTCAGGCAGCCTGGGAAAGCTTGTTTAAATTTAGGCCTTACCCTCCCAGAATGAAAATAAGTTATTTTTATGTGAGTAAGTATTTGTTATTGAATTAAATATAAGTCCAGGGCACTTCTCCTAATTTATGGCTCTGGGCGCAGAGCTGAGGCAGCCTGCATCACCGGGTGCCCCCTCACAGCCGTGATGGCTCCTCAGCATTCCCTGCCCCGTTCCCCACTGCCCCCCTTGCTCATCAGTCTTGCTGTCTCTCCCAACTTTGTCAAATATGATGTGAAAGGAAGGGAAATTAAAAGAAAACAAGAGAGAGATTTTCCACGAGGAGAAATCAGATTTATCCTGAGGTAATTAAATGTGTAGAAAACCCAGAACAAAAGGATTGCAAATAGAGAGAGAATGTGTGTTTGTGTGTAGCAACGAGACAATAAATCAGTATTTCCCAGGCAGCCAGAGCCGTCTGATTAATCTTAGACTCAGGTGCCCGTGCAGCATCAGCCGGGAGGCCACCTGCTCAGGTGTTCCAGCACCAGCATAGATGCCATCAGCTCCCTGGGGGTGCCCACAGCACCCTGGTGGAAGACCACCATCACTGCTTTTCCGGCAGCCTTCTGCTCTCCCTACCTTCCATGTCTGAGCTCAGGGGGCTTGGGCTTTTCCTTTGTCTCATCTACTCGAAGCTGAATAGCTTGGGGTCAAGGAGTAAGTCTTTCACGGTCTTCTGTTGTGGCATTCCCACGAGTCCACAGTAGGGCCTGGCCTACTGCACTCAGTCAGTATGTTTGTTGAATGAGTAAATGACTGAATAAATGCCTGGGCACAGAAGGGACCTTCGTCATTCAGACACACTGAGGTCATCTCACTGCCAACTTTGTCCACTGTGCCTGGGCTGTGAGTTGATGGGATGTGATGAGACCCCTCGGGAGGACAGTGGAGGGAGGAGAAGCTATGAGGCAGAAGGTGGCGCTTGAACTGGGTCTGGACAGATGGACAGGTTCTGTGAATCCCCGCTCATGAGGGGTGCTGGCACTTCCAGGCAAGCAGCAGCCCCCCATCCTCCCCACACTCTGCCCAACTTAGACCCGTGGAGGTGTGAGTCCTCCAAGAAACAGTGCCAGTGAGCGATGAGCGAGGCCTGTCAGCTGCTTTGATGGCGGTGCCGAGCAAGGACCGACCTCTTCAGGAGGCTCTCTGAGGCTCTCAGCACATCTGACACTCCTCCTGCCTAGGGGCCCTTGCTGAGCCTCTGAGCTCCCGCTGTAATAGCCTTGCTTCCCTTCTTCAGTGACCAGCTCAGATGTCACCTTCCTCCCCTCAGCAGATTCTTGAAACTTCTGCTTACACCGTGAACACTGTTTCCCCTGTTGGGGCTACTGTTGTTCTGCCTTTTTCTATGGTGTGCCCGTCCACAAGCGGCCCAGGACACTAATAGCATCCCATTCAGTTTTCCTAGTAGCCACTGAATAAACATAGGGCATATTTCCTTGACAGGCCAATTTCTTAATGCTTTCTGAGTGACGCTGTGTGATAGGAGTTGCATGTGGGCTTTGTGTGATCTCATTGCCTCCTCAGCACTGGACAGGAGTGGGTTGTGCCAGCTGAGGGGAACTGACAGAATTCCAGGCTGAATCTCTCCTCTGGAGAGGCTGAGGCAGTGGAGCTGGGGGGAAGACTGCTTGGGAACTTGTGTGTTCACAGTGCTCTTGCCTTTCTACCAAGTTTAGCCATGCCAGGCTCCACTCCATGACAGTGGAGCTCTCTGTGCTATGCTACAGAGTGGCTGCTGCTGCTGCTAAGTCGCTTCAATCGTGTCCAACTCTGTGCAACCCCATAGACAGCAGCCCTCTAGGCTCCCCCACCCTGGGATTCTCCAGGCAAGAACACTGGAGTGGGTTGCCATTTCCTTCTCCAATGCATGAAAGTGAAAAGCGAAAGTGAAGTCACTCAGTCGTGTCCGACTCTTAGCGACCCCATGGACTGCAGCCCACCAGGCTCCTCTGTCCATGGGATTTTCTAGGCAAGAGTACTGGAGAGTACCTACCCCATAAAGCATTCCTCACACTCCTGCTTTCCGCTCCAGTAGGGAAGAGGTTGCCCACAGCAGCTGGTTTTGGGGCTCAGTGGGGATTCCTCCCCATCTCTTCCATAGAACTGAGATTCCACCCTGACACAGCCTTTTAAAAAATGTTGGTAAAATACTCTTAACTTAAATCTTACCATCTTAACTATGTTTAAGCATATGGTTCAGTGGTACTAAGTTTATTCGTGTTGCCGTGCAGCCATCACCATCCTACATTCCATAGCTCTCTTCCTCATCTTTTGCACAATTAACATCTTTCCCATTAAACAACTGGTCCCCATGAACCCCAGCCTGAGCCCTTGGTAACTACCATTTTGCTGTTGTCTCTAGATCTCCCCCATGCCTCAGTCTGTGGCTACCATTCTGCTCTCTGTTACTATGAGTTTGGCTTTTATATCTACTATTCCACTATATATAAGTGAGATCATGTACTATTTATCTTTCTGTATCTGGCTTATTTCACTTAGGATAATGTCCTCCAGGTTCATCCATGTTTTCCCAAGTGGTGGAATTTCCTTTTCTCTTTAGAGTTGAATAATAATATTCCATATATGATAGACTGTGTATATATATTCACACACACATATGTATATATACACACACATATATATACACATATCACAGTTAAGTACAATGGAATATATATTAATATATATCACAGTTTATTTAATTATGACACATTCTTCTCACTGAATTTTAAAGGTTCTTTAGGCCTTTTATATGTTCCTTATTAGAATACATATTGGGTTGGCCAAAAAGTTCGTTCAGATTTTTCTGCAACCCATTTGGAAAAACCCAAAGAAAATTTTGGGCACCGCATTCTTTTAATACTTTCCTTTAGATGCACCAATGTTGTCAGCTATATTATTCTCAGAGAGACAACCCCCAGAGATAAGAGCCTAAGTGAGCTGGAGCATAGGAGTGCTCTATAGGCAGGGCTGTGGTCTAAATGTGTCCTCCCCAAGTGCATATGTTGAAATTCTAACCCCTAAGATAATGAAATTAGGAGGTGGGGCCCTTGGACGGAGATTGGATCATGAGGGTGGGAGCCTCACAGATGGAATTAGTGACTTTATAAAAATGGGTCCAGAGAGTTCTTGTGCTTCTTGGCTGTGTGAGCATACACTGAGAAGTCTGCAGCTTGGAAGAAGTCTCTTATCTAACCATGCTGGTACCTTGATCTCAGGATTCTAGGCTCAAGAACTGTGAGATATAAATTTCTGTTGTTTATAAGCCACCCGTCTGTGGTGTTTTGTTATAGCAGCCTGTACAGTCTAAGACAGCCAGTCTGGTTGAGCAGGATGGAGTTGCCTCCAGGATGGGGGTGAGCCTTTAAAACTGATTCCACCCTGCGACTCTGGGAGGAGGGAAGGCAATGGGGAGGGGGTGCAAAGCAGATGCCAGCTTTTGCATTGCAGTTATTCATTCTTCTGCCTAAATACTTGCCTGTAGATGAATATTCCAGGAAACTATCATTTTTTTTGTTTTTGAATTACAGTAATAAAATATGCCTATTGTAGGAAACATGGAAGATATGGGAAATAAAAAGAAAAATGAAAATCACCCAGAATGCCACCATCTAGAGATCATTTCTGCAGCCTTTTGGTGTATTTCATTCTAGCATTTTGTGTGGATGGGGTCATATTGTAAGCAATTTTATATCCTTCATCCACTGAACATTACATTGTGATCATTTTCCTTGTCATTAAATTTATTTGAAAACATCATTTTTAATGGCTGCATAATATTCAGTCTTGTGCCTGATCCATAATTTATTTAACCATTTCTCCCTTTTTGAGCACTTATGCTCATCCTAATTTGTGATATTCAGAATATCCACAAATAATGATGCTGTGAGCATCCTCATGCATAAATCAATGGGCACTCTGTGCTTATTTCTTAAGGACAGATTTCTGGACATGAAATAAAGGGCATATGATTTGATGATGGGTCTAGGTGCTTATTTATAGGTTGCTGTCCATCACGGTCTCCAGTTGAAGGCTTTGCCACCATAGATGAGACTGTCCTTGCTCTGGCACCTTCTTCTGCATTGAGCATTATGGTTCCTTAAATCTCTGCTAACTTGATAGAATAGACACATTAGTTTCTTAGTCGTTTATTGTCTGTTCATTGATTTTGCCCAATTTTCCAATAGGGTATCACAGTTTTACTTATCAGAGGGTCCCCTGTATAGCAAGATTATTAATCTTTCTTCAAATATGTTACAAATGTTTCTCCCAATTGATTATTTACCATTACACTTTTTATAACAGCTTTACTGAGATATAATTCACATGCCATACCATCCACCCCATTAAAGTGTACAATTCATTGGTTTTTAGGATATTCATAGAGTTATATAACCATCACCATGATCAGTTTTAGAATATTTTCATCCTGAAAAGAAACCTGGTACCCACCAGCAGTCTCTCCCCATTTCATTTCCCCTCCCCTTGTCCACAGTTCCTGGAAACCACTAATCTGCTTTCTGTTTCTGTGGATTTGCCTATTCTAGACATTTCATATAAAGGAAAGCACACAATACATGGGCTTTTGTAACCAGTTTCTTTCATTTAACAGGATGTTTTCAAGGTTGTAGTGTGTCTCAGTACCTCAGTGTGCAATTACATTTTGCTTATGATTTTTAATAGCAGAATTTTTAAATTTTTATGTAATGAATGTTTTGAGTTTTCCTTCTATAATCTACCTTCTCTCTCTCCAGGGCTTTTATGCTTAAAATGCCCTTCAGTTAAATTTACAGTTGTATTTTCTGTTAGTTTTTTTTTTTAACTGCTTTATTAAAACATTAGAATAATTAAATCTCAAAAGTAATATATGGATATATCCTGTTTAAAACGGTTTTCGTTTTTATATCAACTCTTCAATCCACCTAGCATGTATTTTAGTAAATAGTAATAGAGTGAGAGTTTAATTTAATTTTTTTCCAATAGCCAATTGTCCTAGTACATTTCTACCCCATTTACTTGTACTGCTGCCTCTGTAATTTATTAAGTTCTTACGTGTACTTGGGGCTGTTTCAGTAGTGATACAATGCTCTGTGTTCTCTTTTCCCATGATCGCAGCAGCATTGGGCTTTCTAATTCCAACAGGTATAAAACAGAGTACAGTCTGGCTAGATGAGTTCATCTCTCTTTATTCTTCTTTATACAGACGTTCTTAATTCCTTTGCCTATTCATTTTACCAGAAGATCTTAGAAGATTTTGGTCAGGTTTCCTTCGCTTCTCTGGAACAATGCCTTTTTCCCACCATCAGCTGCTGATAATTTGATTGGTCATGTTTTAAACTTCTTTGTTATTTTGAGAATTGATTGCATTCAGTCTTTATCCAGGAACATGTCTCCCCATTTTGTCAAATCTTATTTTATATATGTTAGTAATGCTTTTAATTTTCTTCATTTTGATGTCACTATTTAGGGCTCTTCTGATGTCTTTGCTTTTGATATTTTTTACCATCGTTGTGAGTGGATTTTAAAAACTGGTTATTTCTGGTATTAAAGAAGGCTCTTCCCCCTGGCCCCTTTGTAATGATCTACTTTTCTGAACTCTCTTTTCTAGTTACAGAATATTTTCCAGTTGTTTCTTTGCAATTTCTGTGTCTCTAATCACACTGTCCAAAGCCATGATGATTTCTTTCTTCCTGTCTAGTAGTTACATCTCTAATTGCTGTTTCATTTCGTATTGCCTTGGCCTGATCTTCTAGAAAAGCATAAAACATTAGTGAGAGGAAGCAAGCTCATTTTCTTTCTAATTTTATCAGAACTGACTTTAATTGTTTCATTATTAAAATAGTATAGGTTTAGAGTAGAAAACTAGAAAGAAAAATAGCATTATTTACTTGAAAGAAAGTAGAGAAGACTATAATCAGTATGTTTTGAGATAAGTATAATGTTTCCCTTGTTGCTCAATTGACATGAAGTTTTGATTAATGTTAATAAAAAATATAAAACTATATTTTCAGTGTTTAGAATAAACATTAGTTGACCATAGTGAATGCTGTATTTGGTCTGTAGTGTTTTTATTCAGATGCTCACATCCGTATTAAATAAGTGAATTTTTTTGTTGTTGTTATATTGGCACATTTTGGCAGATGGTTTCACTACTAACTTCATAAATGAACTAGACAGTTTTATATATTTTGAATGCATGGAACAGATAATACAGCATAATGGTATGTTTTTCTTGTAAGTTTGAAAGAACCCCCTCCCCACCATAAAAGTCTTTGGTCTTGGAATATTTCTCTAATGTAAACTTCAGTAGTTTTTTCATTCTACCTTGACAGTTAATCCCTTAAGGTTTTTCATTTTTTCCTGTGTCACATTTTAATAATTTACATTTTTCAGGGACACCATTCAAATGTTGAGATTTTTCAATTCTTTAGCACAGTGCTATATAGAAAGATTTTTTGAACTACAGCAAACCACTGTGTCTGTCGTGTATCCCCTTTCTTACTCTGTTATTTGTTTTCTCTCATTCTCATTTACAGTAATAATAGAGAGAACTGTACACTGAAATGGGTTTTATCACTCACCTCCAGCTTTCCCATTCTTACGTTCTTCATTTTGATTCATCACTCAGTTGAGTGAAGTGTTTTTTCAAGTAATATTTTCTTTTCTACACAATACTTAAATCTCAGAGTTCATACTTTATCCTGAAATGTCTGTTGCTCCACATTTAGACAATGTATTGGTTGAGTATAAAACTTCATGGTCACAGCCGTTTTCTGCAAAACTCAATGAGTGTTGTTGTCTGAAGTCTTCTGTTCCTGCCTTTGTGATATTGTACAAGTGGTCCGAGGCTAGTCGTTTATTGTTATTTCATTTTTGCTTTTTCTTCTGCCTGAATACTAGTAAATGTTTTAAAAGTCCTCTAGATAACATTAGTCCTTCAAGCCTAATGTGTTAAGGTGTACTGTGAGAGTGTGTGTGTGTTAGTAAGGTTTGGTATGATGGGAAAATAGATACTCTCACTGCCTTAAAATATATATCCCACACAGGAATTCCCTGGTGGCCCAACTGTTAAGACTTTGTACTTTCACTGCCCTGGGCCCAGGTCTGATCCTTGGTACGGGAACTAAGATCCCATAAACCATTAGGAGCTGCCCAAAACATATGTATATACACACATATTCCCCCACATGGTATAGCAGATTTCCTCATCCTTGAAGACTATTAACATTTTTGTTCAGATCATTGTTTAGGGAGCCATCCAGTACGTTGTAAGGTGTTAGGAGTCTTCCTGGCCTCTACTCACTAAATGCCAGGAACATCCCCTCCCCTCAAGTTGCAACAGCCTCAGATGTCCCCAGACCTTGTGAAATGTTTCCTAGGGGGCACAGTCACCCCTGTGAGAATCTCTAGGATAGAGGGTGGCATGAACTTGTGTTTTGAACTTGATTGAGAAACAGAACATCTTCCCCGTCTTACTCTAATTGGGTGGTAAGTCAAGCAAAAAAAACCAAAAATACATATGTGCCTCTGTTTGTGTTTTTTAGTCCTGAGCCCATGGCTTTATAATTGGTGAAAATCCCTCAAGGTTTTAGCACGCTATCAAATGTAGTTTATATAGTGTCTTTGAGATTTTACTTGTCTAGTTTTTACCAGTGTTTTAGTGGTAATTTGGCGGAAACTGCCAGGCATTGCTGGCCAGTGAATATTTTACACCGCTCTCCCATGTGAATTTTCTCACTCTGCATTTTTATACTCAGACTCTTTAAAAAATAGTTCTTGACTCTCAGGGGATTTGTTTTGACTGCATATGTTGGTGTTTTGAGTGAATATGTCATTGGTTCAGGCTATAATTTGGGATGCCCAATGAAGTCGTTTTATTCTGGGCCACACTGAAAAATGGCCCCTCGGCAAGCTTCAGTATTTGGTCAGTCATTCCAGATCCCAGACAACTTGTTCAGGCTACATGTGCTGGCTGAGATCTCTGGGATGAGCCATCAGCTTGCCATCTACAACTAGTCAGTTCTGAAATGAGGCAGTGACGAAAATCCCCTCTGAATGCAAAGATGTGAGAGACTCAGTCAAGGGTTGGTGTGAAAATAGTCTGGCTGCATACCCTCTGCCCAACTCAGTCTCAAGAGACTCTGGAAAACACAGACACACCTCCGTTCCAGGGTTGTTTATTTTCGTGTCACACACTGTGTGGTGGAATGAAAACAGGGCCCCAGTATGGCTCTAGTTGTGAAAATACAACTTTCCCTTCTATTTTAATCCCAGAGAGGGAAAATGCCAACTAATCTGCTAAAGCCACCTTCTTTGAAACCTTTCAGCTCATGGTTTAGAAACAAGGGTGGATGTCACCAGAGTTTACGAAGGGTGTGAGTCCCAGCCAGAGTGGGATGTGTTTCAGGCGTTCCCATGTCGTTTGCCTCCTCCCCACCCCACACCAGGGAGTGGACCAGCACCTTCTCCCCCATGCTGTAGCGGGTCCATCTATGGGAACAGCAGCTTTTCATTGTTTATTAATTTTAATTTTTATCAAAATAAATAGGTTAAAAAATTCAGCTAGTACCAAAGTGAAAAAAATATGAGCTCCCCGACCACCTCTCTCCTCGCTCCATCCTATTCCCTAACACTTGGGTTTGTTTCTTATATATTTACTTCTGTTTTTTGAATTATATACTTTTAATGCCATTTATTGATATTAATTTGGAAATTGTCTTTTGATTCCACCCAATGGTTGCTGAGGGTTTCTCCTATTCCGTTCCTCCCCACAGCCTTCCTCTTCTCTTATTTCATTAATATCCATCACTCTATCTTCTTATATATAATTATATAATGTTTTTGTTTTATGTATATATATATCTGATTTGAGGATATCTATCTGAGTATAATGCAAAATAAGTTCATAATGTTAACCTATATTGATAACTTCGGCTAAATCCATATTATGTTTACACTATTCTGCCATGCAATCATTTTTCAGTGCTGTGTCAAGTTATATGGTTATTTTCTCTCTTGTTTGCTTTTTATAAAATTTGGGATTAATAGTTTCCTCATTTTTTTCATTTAATTTTCTGTACAGTATCTATTTTTTTTCACAAAATCAAATTGATCCTGTAATAATGAATATTATTTTTCCTAAGCTCAGAAAGTTCAGATGATTTCCCACGTCCTTCCTGGAATCCTCTATTCTCCTGCTGAAACCTTGCTCTTCAGTCCTGCTGCACTGTTGGCATCTGTCTTAGGACCTCACTATTTTCATCCATCGCTTCCTGTGTTTCCTGAGTCTTATATCTTCCCTGTATTGGTTTACTGTCTTTTTTAACTTCAGTGCATCCTTCAGAAATTTCATTTATTTTTATATATATATATATAAATTTATTTATTTTAATTGGAGGTTAATTACTTTACTATATTGTATTGGTTTTGCCATACATCAACATGAATCCACCACAGGTATACACGTGTCCCCCATCCTGAACCCTCCTCCCTCCTCCCTCCCTGTACCATCCCTCTGGGTCGTCTCAGTGCACCAGCCCCAAGCATCCAGTATCATGCATCAAACCTGGGCTGGCGACTCGTTTCATATATGATAAAATGTACGAGCAACTCTTGCAGCTCAATTCCAGAAAAATAAACGACCCAATCATTTATTTTTTTAAGTGTGCTTGGGAGGTAAATGTTTTGTATTCACTCCATGTCTGAGAAGATCATTCTGCTCTTATACTTGATTGATTGACTGGGTATGAATTCTAGGTTAAAAACTCACTTGAAGACATTGATTTGACTTCTTCTACATGTCAGTGCTGCTGTTGGAGTGTTCTAATGACATCCTGAGTTTCCTTATTTTGTATTCTCTTTTGTTTGTTTTCCCTCATTGGAAGTTTTTAGTATCTTCTTATATCCTGAGATTCTGAAATTTCATGCTTTTGTTTTTCTTAACACTCGTTGCCTGAGTATTCTGGTGAAATTTATCCTAGTGTTTTATTTTTTAATCATTTCTTTCAGTCCATTTTATTAGCTATCTTTTCCCCTTAAACGCTCGTTAGTCAAATATGAATGAGACCTCCTGCATGGATCTTCTTTTTTATTTTTAAAATAATCTTTTTCCTATTTTTCATCTGTATATTTTTGTTGTTGTTCTCCTGTGTAGGTGATTTCTTTAATTTCATCACACAATCATTTTACTGATTTTTTTTCTTTTCTTTTTGTTTTCTAAAACCTGTGTCTTTTCATAGCATCCTATTCTTTTTCATGAGTATAATACCTTCCCATCTCCCTGAGGGTATTTACTTTAATTTTAGACATTTCCTTCAGTTCTCTGCTTTGCTTCTTTTTCTTCTGGATGCTCTTCCTGTTTGTAACTTTACTATCTCATTTGCTGGCTTAAAATCATTTCTGAGATTTCAGGCCATCTATTCATATTTTAGTGTGTAGCACTGAAAGATGTTCATACTTCAAGGTGAGCGCCTGGGGCTTGTTGATGGATAGATAAAACTGTCTAGTGGTCAGATGGCAAGGTGGGTCAGTGTCTAGAGGTCTTTTCTCAGACGCCCTTCAATTTCTCAAGAGATGGTTTACTCAGTCTCCTGATCTGTTATTTATGTTTGTTTCCAGCAGAGGCATCTCTGCCTGCAACTCCACTTCTACCCTTGGAGGACCATGCCTCCGCGAAGTTCCTGTGACCTCGCAGCTCACATGGCCCCACTCAAGGTCCGGGCATTGTGGCCATTTCTCCAAGTCCGTGTGCATTCCTCCCTCCAAAATTTTACACAGACCTTTGTGTGCTGAGTCTCTGGAGTGCTCCCTGTCCATGGGGAGTTTATACCTTTTCTACTAATTATTGTCATTTCTGGAGTTCCAGGAGGTAGCAGAGCAAAATATGGGTTTGAATTAGAGATGTGACTGTGATGGTGACATTGGTATAAAGTCCTTGTGACTGACTGGCACAGCAGGGCAGAGAAGAAGTACCTGAAGGGGCCACCAGGAAGGAATAGCAGCCCCTGAGTTCGGTGCAGGATTCAGTCTGTGTTGGGATAGAATAGTGCAGGGGACTTCCTTTCCTGCAGGGTGACAATCAGTAAATTCTGGAATCATTTGCTATGAGTTTAGTTTAACGATAGAGGAATAGACTCAGAGGACTCTAGGCCAAAGCTTGTCTAAGGGACAGGGCAGCATGTGTCCTGCGGGCAAGGTCAGCTCCCCGTGGGATCTTCCATTGTTATAGCCACTAGGCTTCCCATAATCAAGGCCAGCCTAACCCTGCAGGAATTATGCAGGACGGCTGCTCTCTCTGTTACACTGACTAGGCCTCCACCCTCCTGACTCGAAAGTGAAGGGATTGTTTTCAGCCTCCTGGAACCCCATGTGGAACCCTGGGGCCTATGGCTGTGAAATCACAGCCTCCGCAAGTGTTTGGAGGTTGTAGAAAAGGGAGCCATCATGGCTTGAGAACTTGCTTTGCCCCAGGGCCAGTGTTAGGGATTTCGAACACGTCCTCCTAGAAAGATGGGAGCTAGCTAGAGTCAGAGTTATATCCTTAAAACATAAGAAATCACTGTTTCTGAATAAATTGTTTGCTAGTAGATTGAGACAGGGAATCGGGAAATGAAGACAAATAAATCACCAGCCCTTTCCTGGTGCATCAGGAAATTTCAATCCAAGTCCAGTGCGCTCTCTTGGCCCCTGGAGCCTGCTCAGCAGGGTGTCACACACTGAGTCCAGTTGCTGGAAGGGGCTCGAGAGGTTCCCGCAAAACGCCTCCCTCTGTAGATCCTGCCGCAGCGAAGCTGTTGTGCAGTTCACTCCCTCACACCATTAGTGTCAAGCCTTCGTCAATATTTAAACATTCATTATTCAGAATTTCATTTCTCTGCTATTTTTTTTTTATTAACTTGGAGAAGGAAAGAAAAACAAGGTTAGCAACTATATCCTGTATTTCTGCAGGAAAGAAATGAACCACTTCAAGGCGGAGTTGATTTACTGGATAAATATATATTTAGGCATTTGGGAACTTTAAATGTATATGATTACTGGAGAAACAGGGGGCATCCTTCAGAATCCACTATGCAAAGATATATTGACACAATTTCAACTGTATGGTTATGTCTTTGATAAATCAGCCTACCTCCTACAGACCTTCATGGTCCATTGGAGATAAAATATGCACCTCCTGTCTGGGGAGGGTTGGGGGGCAGGCAGGCTGAGAAGTGTGGACACGTCTACTTGGAAGGGTCCTGGGTGACACAGAAGGGAGTCCTGTGGGCGGGGTTCAGGGTCCTGACTGTGTTTGTAGCCCGGTCCAGAGGCTGTAAGAGGCAGGCACTGTCTGCCTGGGGGAGAGCTGGAGGCTGGAACCCCATGTGGGACCCTGGGGAGCTGGTGTTGTGGTGAGGCAATAGCTTTAGTGCCTGGATAAGGGTCAGCCTCCAGTCACAGCTGCAGGGCCCCTGGGCTGGTCCTGCCAAGTGGCTTTGCCTAGAAAATCCCTGCATGCCAGCTTAGGTGATCCTGTCAAGGAAGCTGTTGGGACTCCTAGCAGCAGGCACTTTTGAGGGTCACTAGAAGAGGGGCTCAGAAAAGGCAATGGCACCCCACTCCAGTACTCTTGCCTGGAGAATCCCATGGGCAGAGGAGCCTAGTAGGCTGCAGTCCATGGGGTCGCAAAGAGTCAGACACGACTGAGCGACTTCACTTTCACTTTTCACTTTCATGCATTGGAGAAGGAAATGGCAACCCACTCCAGTGTTCTTGCCTGGAGAATCCCAGGGACGGGGGAGCCTGGTGGGCTGCCATCTCTGGGGTTGCACAGAGTCGGACACAACTGATGTGTCTTAGCAGCAGCAGCAGCAGCAGCACAAGAGGGGCTTGTGAATATGCAAGCAGATGGGGGAGGGGCTGACCCTGTAGCTGGTGTGTAAGTGCAACCTGTCATCACCTGGGAGCTGTCAGAACCTCTCCTGGAGGAGGCCCTTTAGGATGGACACTGCCTGGAAGTCCTGAGTAGGACTTAGGATCAGAAGGAACTGAAGGGAACAGTGGACAGGGAGGCTCTGAGCAGAGCCTGGCGGGACAGAGAGGCCCCCTGAGTAGCAGAAGCTGAGAAGGAGGCTGAGCGCTCACACACTTCTCTGCGGAGCAATTTTTGCCGGCCCTGCCTGCTGCTGGCTCACAGATTTTGCCATGGCCACATTCTGAGCTCATTCTTCTAATCCCATTGGGGTTTGGAGCCACATGGTCTGAGCCCTAGGCTTCTGTCACTCAAGAGGAGCGGGCATGCCCTGTGCCAGCCGCCCTGATGGCATTAAGGCCCTGCCCTCCTGCATCTGTGTCTCCCTGGGGAGGCTGCTGCAGAGATGTCTGTGTCACCCCTGGCAGGAGTCTGTGGTTTCTCTTATCCACAGGCCTTGTCTCCTATCCCTTCCCATCGACAGGGCCTGGCTTCTTACCCACAGAGTGGGGATTTTGCCCCCTAGTTCCACAGATGCTGAAGCTAGAACTGCACAGGGAAAAAAGAACTTTTTTCCTATTCCAGGCCAGTATTTATGATAATTACATGTGGTGATAAATGGAATTGGGAAAAGTGGATTAGCTTTAATTAAAGGGTCTTTTATTCTTTAAGTACATCCTAGGGAGCACATCTTTGGGTAATTAGACAAGGAGGTTGAAATCCAGCAGGTCCTGTGTTTGGGACACAGCCTCCCTCTCAGGACCCTCCCTCCACTCACCAGCACAACTCCTCTCACACCATTCGCATGGATCTGACTCCTGTTGCTGGGGAAGGCTGGGCCGCCTGGAGGCCTGGTGTCTGTTGGCCTGGAGATACTATTTCAGCAGTTCCTGCCACCACAGGCCACCTTGCCTGATGCATGAATCACAGGCCATCCAAAGCCTACGAGCCTGCGGCAGGTGTCGGATGACTGGTGCGCTGGGGGCCTGTGTGTAACATGCCAGCACTCTGCTGTACCACCAAGAAGAGAAAATTGGCCCACGGGGAGGTTGGCACATGGGACTTGTCAGTGTTTCTGGTGTGGGCGGGTTCACAGGTATGAGGAAAAGAGCATGAGGGTGTGGAACCCCCTTAGGTGCGAACATTCACTCACCTCCCTCTCCATCTGTCCTGCCTCCACTCACTCATGTCTCCATCCATTCACCGATGCCACGAGCACCCACTGAGTACCCCCCAGGGGCTGCCAGGCTCTGGGCTAAAGGCTGAGAATAGGTGAGAAGCTGCTCCTGACCCTGGGAGCCCACAGTTGGGTGGGGAGGGCAGACAAAGCCAGCAGTATAAACAGCATGGTGAGGTTGATGGAGCATGGCTCCTGGAGAGCCAGAGCCTCAGACCGTATCATACCGAAAGAACGGGGAGTGCCCGGGTGGGCCGGGGCCATTAGGACACAGAATGTCTTAATCAAGGCAGTGGTGGAATCGACACACACCTGTCCCAACTCAGGATGGAGGGGCCAGGCCTCGGTGGCCTGTGAGATCAGCAGGCCCCTCACTGCTTTACCCTCTGTGCCACCTCTCCCACACGAAGACTTGCAATGCACAGATGACCATGCCCTGAGATGTGTGTTCTGCAGCCTTCACATCTTAGGCAATGCAATCTTCACCATTATTTTCACCTTCAGACCTGTGAAGGGTGCAGCTAACTCAACCGCCATGATAGTTTAGCTAGGGGGTTGTCCCAGCCCTCACCTTCCCCTGAAAATCTTTCTGAACTTGGCATGGTGCCTTTACCTCTCTGATCAGTAGGGTCCCTGCACCTATTTAGGAATCTTCAAAAATAGCAGGTTGTGCTAATGACCGGCAACTAGGTTAGGAAACTGAGGTTTGGAAGCCACAGTTAGGATCTGTGCAGGGTACAGCAAGGGGCTGACATGGCCAGGATCCAGAGCTATGGAGGTCAAGCCTCAGGGCTTGATGGGCAGCAGCCATAAGGACAGCAATCTCCTGCCCTGGTTGATTCTGGGAGTAGAATGCCAGGCAAAGTCGGGGGGACCAGAGGCTAGGATGGTGACTGGACTGAGGAGAAGTGAATGGATTGCTCTTCTGGAATCAGACATTCTAAGATATGGGCAGCATCCTGACGTGAGAAGGCCATCCTCATAGTAGGCCTCAAACTAGAGACATTACTTTGCTGACTAAGGTCCTTCTAGTCAAAGTTATGGTTTTTCCTGTGGTCATGTATGGATGTGAGAGTTGGACTGTGAAGAAGGCTGAGCGCCGAAGAATTGATGCTTTCGAACTGTGGTATTGGCGAAGACTCTTGAGAGTCCCTTGGACTGCAAGGAGATCCCATCAATCCATTCTGAAGGAGAGCAGCCCTGGGATTTCTTTGGAAGGAATGATGCTAAAGCTGAAACTCCAGTCCTTTGGCCACCTCATGCAAAGAGTTGACTCATTGGAAAAGACTGTGATGCTGGGAGGGATTGGGGGCAGGAGGAGAAGGGGACGACCGAGGATGAGATGGCTGGATGGCATCACTGACTGGATGGACGTGAATTTGAGTGAACTCCAGGAGTTGGTGATAAACAGGGAGGCCTGACGTGCTGCAATTCGTGGGGTCACAAAGAGTCGGACACGACTGAGCGACTGAACTGAACTGAACTGAACTGAGGACCCAGAGTCACTGCTCAGGCCCAGAAGCAAAATTTGGGTTTTTGGTTGTTCAGCACATCACTCTAAGCTCAATCTCTTTACCCCATATGCACACGGAAAATGAACAGTCTGTCCTCTGCTTCAAGTCTCCTTGAGAGAGGAGGCCTACTGGGATGAGTCTCTGACCTCTGAGAGGATTTGATAGAATTCTATGTGGTTTTGAACTTGAAAACTGGAGAGAGTTCAAACCCTCAGGGTGGAGGCCCTTGAGTTTAAATGTTTTGTGCAGAAAGGTACTCCATTAGGTGTATTAATATAAGGGAGAAAATTACTAGTTTTGTATGGATTTCACTTTTAAAGGGCATTGATACTAGTTTTCAACATGAAAACATTGGAGAGATTTAGAAATCAAGTAGACCAAGTCCATTTTACACAAAGGGTGACTGAGCTCCAGAGAGTTTAGGTGACTTGCCTATGGCCAGGGACAGCGTCTATTTTTGTTCTGTTCTCAAGGCAATGCACCCCACTCCAGTACTCTTGCCTGGAAAATCCCATGGATGGAGGAGCCTGCTGGGCTGCAGTCCACGGGGTCGTTAGGAATCAGACACAACTGAGTGACTTCATTTTCATGCATTGGAGAAGGAAATGGCAACCCGCTCCAGTGTTCTTACCTGGAGAATCCTAGGGATGGGGGAGCCTAGTGGGCTGCCGTCTATGGGGTTACACAGCGTTGGACACCACTGAAGCGATTTAGCAGCAGCAACAGCAGCAGCAGCAGCAGTAAACCCTATCAATGCTGATTTCTGTAGAGGGGAGGTTTTGTACTTGTTGGTTGAAAAAGAGTGAATGAATGAGCTAAAATTTTCATTGTACCTCAGGTCCACTTGGAATGACAGTCTCTTTACAGAGCAAGCCAAGAGGTACAAGGTTGCAACATGGTTTTCATATTTCCTGGAGGTTCCGTGATGTCTTCATGAACAGGTACTTGTTCATCTGTGTCGATTGAGTGGTGGGTTTCATCAGGCCACATGTGTTCTTCTTCCTTGGCCTTTGACTGTTTGGGTGATTTATGAAGAAAAGTTGCAGGAATTCTGTGAATGTTAGAATGCTTTTCTGATATGCTCCTTATCAGTCCCTATCCTTAAAAAAAAGTCATCATTGTTTCTGCCCACTAGCCTAAGATCTCCCAGCCTGTGAGCCCCAGAACTTTGCTCCTGTTGTAGAATTCTGGGGTACCCCTCTCATCACCTTTATCAGAATAAGGTGTCAGGGGCAGGGTGGCAATGTGTAGTTCCAATGGGGCAGGCTGGCCAAGTTCATCTGTGTGTTTATCTCTCACCTGTAGGGAGAACAGAGATGACAGCAGTCTCTTTGACACTCATCCCATGGGGAGATAGGACCCTTTTCCTCTCCCTTTAATCTGCCCTGGCCTGTGACTACTTTGACCAATAGAATGTGGAAAGAGACACTTTGCTACCAAGAGTCTCTCCTCATCTATTGGTGCCCTGGGCTGCCAAGTAACAGTCCTGCCTCCCAGCTAAGGGAGGACATGAGGAGACCCTGACATTGCAGGGTGAGGGCAAGGGAGATGGGCCCTGATGAGCCAGCTAGCCCTGTCGCTGTGCCAGGCAGGTGAGAGAGGCTATCTTGAACCCTCTTGCCCTGCCCAGCCACCAACCAAGGGACTCTGCTTAATGCCACTTGGAGCCCAAGACTTACCCCACCCACCTCTGAATTCCTGACTCCCACGAACTCTACAGATAATAAAAATATTAATTTGGGTTCCTGGGTTTGAATCTCAGTTCTGCCACTTTCTGGCTGGGACTAGAAGTGAATATTGATTCTCTCTGAAACCTCACTCCAGAATACTCCAGTATTCTTTTCCCTGGTGGCTCAGCTGGTAAAAAATCCACCTGCAATTTTGGAGACCTGGGTTCGATCCCTGGGTTGGAAAGATCCCCTGGAGAAGGGAAAGGCTACCCACTCCAGTATTCTGGCCTGGAGAATTCCAGTCCATGGGGTCACAAAGAGTCAGACACGACCGAGAGACTTTCACTTTCACTTTCTGAAACTTAGTTCGAACATTTATAAAACTGGGTGACACTGCTTTCTTTTCAGAAGAATAGCATACACTGTAGCACAGTGTAAAGGACCTGGCCTATAGGAGGTGTGCAAGAGAACATTTTGCCAACAGGCTGGAATTCCCTCGGGCAGGGCGGTTTTGGCAATAGCTCCTCTATACGGGGTGTGATGTCCCAAGAATTTCCTGGCTTGTCCTCTTGGGGACTTATGGTATTGGTAGGGAAGGGCCACCCAAAGATGCCCTAGGTCTGGGGGGCATTTGGTGAGCTGTAGGCCCATGTCTTGATCTGCCAGGAGTGCAGGCATTGGGTTTATGGATGAGACACACCTGTCTCTGCGAGGTGTGCCCATGTGCCCATGCTCATGTGTGTGTGGGCCAAAGGGGAGAAGGGACTGAGGTTAAAGTTGCTCAGTCCAGCGAGTGTGGTGTGAGGAGCACTGAAGCAGGAGCTGTGAAGGCTCAGGGCATCGGGTGGCAGCCAGGAGGGTCACTGGAAATAATGCCCGGAAAGCTTTTCCTAAACTGTAAAGCACTCTCTACGTGCAAGGCATTATTCTTAATAGTATGACAGGGAGGAGGAGATAGAGAAAGTGGGCAAGGAGAAATCCGCCTGAATCCTCCTGATAGCAACTGTACATCTGTAATTCCTTCACCTTCTTACCACATTGGAATGGGATGGGGATTAGAGAGCGTCTAGCTGCAGAAGGCCCAGAGCCCCTTAGGAAAGGCTCAACCCGGACTTTATCTAATGAATCCCCTCAGAGAGTATTTTCTGTTGTGTGGATACATTCCCTGCTGGTAAGGGATGTATTCCATTGCCTGGGGCCCTTCCCAGGGTATCTGTGAACCAGTAGGGCAGGGATACGCTCACTCTCCAGGATGTAGTAGTGGGTATGTCAGTTGGGTACTTAGAACTCTGTAGACACAATTCTAATGTCCTTCCTCCTTGTCTCTGCCATGGAGAGAATAGCTCCCAGGGCTGCCCTTGTGATTCAGTTGGTAAAGAATCCGCCTGCAATGTGGGAGACCTGGGTTTAATCCCTAGGTTGGGAAGATCCCCTGGAGAAAGAAAAGGCTACCCACTCCAGTATTCTGGCCTGGAGAATTCCATGGACTGTATAGTCCATGGGGTCTCAAAGAGTCAGACACGACTGAGTGACTTTCACTTTAACTTATCCCCACACCCCACACAGCATAATGTGATCCCCTGGAGTTCACTTGTGTGGCCCAGAGCTGCTGGTTTGTTGAGAAGCAAGAAATGCCCAGGGAGCCTTCTGTGGGTGCAGAAGTACTAGCTGTGATGCTGGGGTTCTTTGCCTTCCTGTAGAGTTACTTGCTCAAGTGGGGTTTCTCAAATGCATTCCAACTAGTCTTTCATCTGGAACGCCAGGGTCTTATCTCCACCTCACAGCCTGATCAGGCCCACCCTCTGCAAAGAAAAAGACAGCTCCAGACTCCATGGGCAGGAGATGAATATTTGAAGCCCAAGATTTGAGACCATAGGAGAGGTGGCCAGGTAAGATACAGAATGCCCAGTTAAATTCATATTTCAGATAAACAGTAAATAACTTTTTAGCATAAATATGTCCTTGAAGAATTTCTCACAAAAAATGAATTTTCAGAATAAGTATATCCCATGCAATATTTGGGACCTACTTATACTAAAAAAAAAAAAATTACTTGTTTGTCTGAAATTCAGAGCCAGTTAAGTGGGCACCTAGTGTTTCATTTGATAAATCCTGCAGGCCAACCTGTGGACGCAGCCCCCTCCAGAAGCAGCGGTGGCTGGCCAGCCTGAGGACACAGCCCCCAGCATCAGTGGTGGCTGGGTCTTGCGAACCGAGCTGAATTTTGCTGAGTTGGCTGAATTTGCAAGTCAGCTTCAGCTGTTTGTTTCCTCTTGAGGAATTCACTTGCTCCAAGGTCTGTGGCCCCAGGTAGGCAAGGTGCTGCCTTGTTATCTGGTTTGTCCAAACAGCAAGTGCATTCTTCAACTGATCTAGAGAAGCCTCATGACTCATCCCCTCATGCCCTTTCTTTAAGCATATGAACAGCTCCCCATACCAAACAGCAAGTGCTCGACCATTGAATCAGAGTTAAAGAGGTTAACTCCTAGGATTTTATTTTCTTGTTTACATCCTGTTCTCATATCAAAGAGAATGCAGACCATCTGAGCCGTTAAACTGTCTCTAACCTTTTAACTGTTAGTAAACCAGACTCAAGCTTAATCAAGGCTAGAATGGGGCTCTCTTGTGCCCAGAGATCCATCCCAGAGCATAAGCCCCTCCATGAGGCCAGAGCTGGGAGTACAGACTCTCCCAGCACCAGTTCTCCAGGCTTCCTCCCCTGCCACTCCATACCAGTTCCCCTGACTAGGAGGAGGTCTTGCTGACCTCCTGCTCTGGGGAGGCCTCGTTCCCATGTCCTTTGTCTCCTCCCTGACCACCCTCCCCCATGTAAGGTCCTGCTGCATCTCCATACTGGGAATTCCCAAGATGCATTCCTTCAGTGGAAGCCTTTTGCTCCATAGGGATGCAGTTGCTTCCGGCACCAGTGGTGCCTTGAGGCTGATTGGTCCCTAGTACCTTGGACTGTGCTCCATAGGCCCTTTCCTGAGATTGTACCAGGCGAGGAAGAAGCAGGGGAGGTTGCCCTGAGTGTTCCCCAAAGTTGGGAGATGGTGGGGGGACAGTGAGGACGGAACACTGAGGACAGGGCAAGTTGGCTGACCCCGCGTCAGCCCTGCCCTGCACTCTCCCAGCACTACATTGTTCCAAGGCTGTCAGGTCAGGGCTTGTCCAAGAGCAAGGAGGACAGTCACAGATTAGCAGGTAGATATTAACATGTCCTGAGAAGTGAATTTTTCGGGAAGTGGATTCTAATTAAAATGGAATGTGGCTCATCTTCAAACCACTATTTTCTTTTTAAATAAAAAGGAGGTTTTTGACTATATTTGTGGCAGCTCCCCAGGATGTTGGAGTGGAGGGGCAGATGTTTCTGTGTGTGTCACAAGTATGCATGGGGAGCTTGGCACTGCCATGCCACTGTAATAAAGGCAATAGAAATGATGGAGGAGCAAGAGCACCTCCTGGGGGTTTGCAAATGCGGCAGAGCTGTGCTTTTCGGGAGGACAGCAGTTGTGTCCACACCTGCCCTGAGGGACTGGTCCCTGTGAACTCAGGCCACCACCTGGCCCTCGGCAAGCACTGGAGTGACACCCTCCTAGTCTGCGGGCAGTCACGCCCAAGATGCTGCAGAGCAGAGAGGCTGAGACCACCAGCTTCCTATTCAGTCATCATCATAGTTCTGCTTGTTTTGCTTGTTTCATATTTTTTAATTTTTTAACTGGAGGATAATAGCTTTACAATGTTGTGTTGGTTTCTGATGTACCATAACTCTGTGTGTGTGTGTGTGTGTGTGTGTGTGTGTGTGTATACCCTTCCTCGTGAGCCTCCCTCCCACCTTCCCGCCCCATTCCAACCCTGTGGGTCATCACAGAGGACCAGGCTGGGCTCGCTGTGTTACAGCAGCTTCCCACTAGCTCTTGTTTTACACATGATGGTGTGTATGTGTCAGGGCTACTCTCTTAGTTCATCCCACCCTCTCCTTCCTAAGTCTTCATCTCTATTCCTGCCCTGCAAATAGGTGCATCACTACTATTTTTCTAGATTCCATATATATGCTTTAATATACCTACAATATTTGTTTTTATCTTTCTGACTTACTTCACTGTGTGGGGCAGGTTATTTCACCTCTCTGAGTCTTAGGTTCCTGGCCTGTAAATGGAGGTAGTTATATTTGTTACATATGGTTGTTGGAAAGAGCAAACAAAATAACATAGGGAAACATCTCAGCACAATGTCTGTCTCTTCAGTTCAGTTCTATTCAGTCTCTCAGTCGTGTGCGACTCTTTGCGACCCATGAATAGCAGAACGCCAGGCCTCCCTGTCCATCACCAACTCCCAGAGTTCACCCAAACTCATGTCCATCGAGTCGGTGATGCCATCCAGTCGTCTTATCCTCTGTCGTCCCCTTCTCCTCCTGCCCCCAATCTCTTCCAGCATCAGGGTCTTTTCCAATGAGTCAACTCTTCACATGAGGTGGCCAAAGTACTGGAGTTTCAGCTTCAGCATCAGTCCTTCCAATGAACACCCAGGACTTATCTCCTTTAGGATGGATGGGTTGGATCTCCTTGCAGTCCAAGGGACTCTCAAGAGTCTTCTCCAACACCACAGTTCAAAAGCATCAATTCTTCGGTGCTCAGCTTTCTTCACAGTCCAACTCTCACATCCATACATGACCATTGGAAAAACCATAGCCTTGATGGACCTTTGTTGGCAAAGTAATGTCTCTGCTTTTTAAGGTGCTGTCTAAAGTGAAAGTGAAGCCACTCAGTCGTGTCTGACTCTTTGCGACCCCATGGACTGTAGCCTACCAGGCTCCTCCCTCCATGAGATTCTCCACGCAAGAGTACTGGAGTGGGTTGCCATGTGTCTAGGTTGGTCATAACTTTCCTTCCAAGGAGTAAGCGTCTTTTAATTTCATGGCTGCAGTCACCATCTGCAGTGATGTTGGAGCCCCCCAAAATAAAGTCTGACACTGTTTCCACTGTTTCCCCATCTATTTCCCATGAAGTGATGGGACCGGATGCCATGATCTTTGTTTTCTGAATGTTGAGCTTTAAGCTGACTTTTTCACTCCCCTCTTTCACTTTCATCAAGAGGCTTTTAAGTTCTTCTTCACTTTCTGCCATAAGGGTGGTGTCATCTGCATATCTGAGGTTATTGATATTTCTCTTGGCAATCTTGATTCCAGCTTGTGTTTCTTCCAGTCCAGCATTTCTCATGATGTACTCTGCATAGAAGTTAAATAAGCAGGGTGACAATATACAGCCTTGATGTACTCCTTTTCCTGTTTGGAACCAGTCTGTTGGTCCATGTCCAGTTCTAACTGTTGCTTCCTGGCCTGCATACAGGTTTCTCAAGAGGCCGGTCAGGTGGTCTGGTATTCCCATCTCTTTCAGAATTTTCCACAGTTTCTTGTGATCCACACAGTCAAAGGCTTTGGCATAGTCAATAAAGCAGAAAGAGATGTTTTTCTGGAACTCTTGCTTTTTGGATGATCCAGCGGATGTTGGCAATTTGATCTCTGGTTCCTCTGCCTTTTCTAAAACCAGCTTGAACATCTGGAAGTTCACAGTTCACGTATTGCTGAAACCTGGCTTGGAGAATTTTGAGCATTACTTTACTAGCGTGTGAAATGAGTGCAATTGTGTGGTAGTTTGAGTATTCTTTGACATTGCCTTTCTTTGGGATTGGAATGAAAACTGACCTTTTCCAGTCCTGTGGCCACTGCTGAGTTTTCCAAATTTGCTGGTATATTGCGTGCAGCACTTTCACAGCATCATCTTTCAGCTTGAACATCTGGAAGTTCACAGTTCACGTATTGCTGAAACCTGGCTTGGAGAATTTTGAGCATTACTTTACTAGCGTGTGAAATGAGTGCAATTGTGTGGTAGTTTGAGTATTCTTTGACATTGCCTTTCTTTGGGATTGGAATGAAAACTGACCTTTTCCAGTCCTGTGGCCACTGCTGAGTTTTCCAAATTTGCTGGTATATTGCGTGCAGCACTTTCACAGCATCATCTTTCAGGATTTGAAATAGCTCAACTGGAATTCCATCACCTCTACTAGCTTTGTTCGTAGTGATGCTTTCTAAGGCCCACTTGACTTCACATTCCAGGATGTCTGGCTCTAGGTGAGTGTTCACACCATCGTGATTATCTTGATCGTGAAGATCTTTTTTGTACAGTTATTTTGTGTATTCTTGCCACATCTTAACATCTTCTGCTTCTGTTAGATCCATACCGCTTCTGTCCTTTATTGAGCCCATTGTTGCATGAAATGTTCCCTTCGTGTCTCTAATTTTCTTGAAGAGATCTCTAGTCTTTCCCATTTTGTTCTTTTCCTCTATTTCTTTGTATTGATTGCTGAGCAAGGCTTTCTTATCTCTTCTTGCTATTTTTTGGAACTCTGCATTCAGATGCTAATATCTTTCCTTTTCTCCTTTGCTTTTCACAGCTATTTGTAAGGTCTCCCCAGAAAGCCATTTTGCTTTTTTGCGTTTCTTTTCCATGGGGATGGTCTTGATCCCTGACTCCTGTACAATGTCACGAACCATCCATAGTTCATCAGGCACTCTATCTATCAGATCTAGTCCCTTAAATCTATTTCTCACTTCCACTATATAATCATAAGGGATTTGATTTAGGTCATACCTGAAAGGTCTAGTGGTTTTCCCTACTTTCTTCAATTTAAGTCTGAATTTGGCAATAAGGAGTTCATGTTCTGAGCCACAGTCAGCTCCTGGTCTTGTTTTTACTGACTGTATAGAGCTTCTCCATCTTTGACGGCAAAGAATATAATCAGTCTGATTTCGGTGTTGACCATCTGCTGATGTCCATGTGTAGAGTCTTCTCTTGTGTTGTTGGAAGAGGGTGTTTGCTATGACCAGTGTGTTCTCTTGGCAAAACTTGTCTGTCCCTTAGTGAATGTTTAATAAATGGTACTGATTATTATTAGAAAACATATTAATTAGATCTGTAGTGTCTTAACACACTTGGTTGTTTTTAAAGTAATGCCTTTTAAGCTGCCCGCTTAATTCAGCTTTATTCTTAGCTTCGCAGGAGAGACTATTATCTTTCCTGAAATGTTTTCCCCTACATTTTCCCTTTTGTGTTTTCTTTTCTTGATATCTCTTGAGGCATCTCACAAGTGAAGCTGAGTATGAACTGGATAAGCAGTTGTTCAGCAGGCACCTCAGGAATGGGATTCAGTGCTACTGTGGTACGTAGGACATTAATGTGAGCTCCGTGGACCCAGGGAACCCTTGTAGGGGTCTTCTAGTTCAGAACTGTTTTTGTGATAAAACTTATATGCCATTTGCCTATTTCACTGCATTGGTGTTTGCACAGATAGAGGGTAAAGCTTGGATCTACCTGCCTATGAAGCGAATATTCCTAGTTATTGCCTTAGCAAGACTTAAAGCAGTAGCACCAAAGTGTACAAGTGTTTGTTCTGTCCTTTACTAACAATGTCTCAAAGAAACAAACAGAAAAGGTCAGTTTCACTTAAGAATACCCTTGATGAAGCAGTACAAGTTAACATTTTTTTTTAAAGTTTTGGTCCTTGAGTACATGTCCTTTTAAGATTCTGGATGATACTGAGTTTAAATAAAAAACTTCTGCTGTACACTGAAGTATCATGGTTGTCTCAAGGAAAAGTACATATTTATTTGAGTTGCAAGCTGAACTAGCCATTTTTTAAATGGAGCATCACTTTTTACTCAAAAGAACAATAGACATACAAATTATGGCTATTCAGAGTTAGACATTTGGCACATATTTACTTGAAAATAAAAGAAGTGAGCCTTTCATTCCAGGGAAGTGAAGTGAAGTGAAGTGAAGTGAAAGTCGCTTAGTCATGTCTGACTCTTTGTGACCCCATGGACTGTAGCCCACCAGGCTCCTCTGTCTATGGGGATTCTCCAGGCCAGGATACTAGAGCAGGTTGCCATTTCCTTCTCCTCATTCCAGGAAAAATCACTGAAAATATTGTTTGCTAATGATAACAATAAAATATGAGATTTCAAGTGAAAGTTAGAATTTGGGGAACCTTGAAAGTTTCCTATTATTTCAGAGATTTTATTTTAATGACTTTAGTCTTTCTTTATACCATATGATATGTCAACATTGAAAAATGTGCATAACTCATTGTACTGATATTTGCCAAATGACTAATATATGATGTGACTAAATCAAGCATAAGTAAAACTTCCATGAAAAATTCAAAATAGAAGAATAAAATTTTAATTAAACATTAATGCAAAATTGTTGTTTAGGTGTAAATGCCACATTGTAACCAAACTTACTGATTTTTGGTGTAATATTAAAGAATAGCCTCAGTTATCTGAAAAGGTTACTACAATGCCTTTCTTTTTTCCAACTACATATCTGAGTGAGACTGATTTTCTTTGTATACTTCAGCCAAAATAAGATATAACATGACTGTGGAAGCTGATGTTAAATGATGAATCAAATGCTAAATGTTGAACCAAAAGTAAAGAAATTTGAAAAATTGTAAAACAGTGTTAGTCTTCTCACTTTTATAGAAAATATAGTTTTATTGAGAATATAGTTATTTTTCATAAAATATGTTATTTGTGTCTGCATACAATGAGTTTATTATTGGGGTTCTCAATAATTTTTAAGATTATCAAGGGACACTGAGACGAAAAATGTTTGAGAGCTGCTGCTGCAGCAAATGCTTTGTTCTTTCTGAACCGTACTCTTCCTGCACTTTATTGTAATTATTGTGGCTTCCCTGGTGGTTCTGATGGTAAAGAATCCACCTGCAATGCAAGAGACCTGGCTTCAATCCCTGGGTTGGGAAGATCCCCTGGAGGAGGGCATGGCAATCCACTCCAGTATTCTTGCCTAGAGAATCCCATGGACAGAGGAGCCTGAGGGGCTGCAGTCCATGGGGTCTCAGAGAGTTGGACACAACTGAGTGACTAAGCACACACGCATTGTTGCGTGTGCCTCTCTCCCTTGCTGGGCATATGAGCTGGGAGAACAGCTTATTTTTGTTTGCATCCCTAGCAACTTGCTCACAGCAGGGCACATGGTAGATGTCTGGCAGATATTTAAAGAATGGAGTGATGGTTGTTGGTTTATTTGTCCATCTATAAAAATGGGATCTGTTGGTCCACAGATGACCTGAAATGCCCCCTTGGCACCTGTGTAGTAACTTGAGTATGTTAATTGCTTTCTAGTCTGAGGCATTCATCCTCCAGTTGAGAAATAGGAAATAGGAGTTCCTCAGCCCCCATCCAGACCTACTGACTCAGAAACTCTGAATTGAGGCCAGTGATCCTCTGGGTTTTAACAGGTCTTCCAGGTAGTTCTGATGTACCTTAAAATTAGAGAGATTCTAAACATTTTTTATTCTCCTGTAAAATGGAAATTAGAAGTCTCCCTCCTGAGGCTGCCGACACATTTCATGAGATGACACTCCTAAGATGCTTAGTAGCAGTACCTAAACCTTTGAGAATCAGTACCTATTCTCATTTTAAAGGATAAGAATGCCTAGACTGTTTTATATCTTATATCTTTTCGTACTGTTTCCTTGCCCATAACCCTGCTGTTGCTCATATCTGGGGGGCCTGAGCTCAGGGTAAGGAGGGTGACTGAGTTGGAGAGGGAGCAGAGAGGCCCAGGATGTCAAGGAAGAGTGGGGTGAGCCAAGCCCCTGAGCCTTCTGTCTCCTCTCTCCCTGATGAACGCCTGACAGCCTGTAACCCCACAGGCTCCGTGGTCCTGCCTCAATGAGGGACAGCACACAGCAGTCCAGTGAACTCCAAAAGAGGCCCTGAAGGAGAGGGAGAGAAGTGACAGCTGGGAGAGGCTGAGAGAGGAGAAATGCTTGGCAAATTAGAGCAGGTAACCTTTGCAGATGGCAGCTGGGGAAGCAGAAGTTGAGAAGCTGTCATTCCAAAGTACGACTTGACAAAGGAAGTGAATCAGCACCTTGGCAGACAGGTTCCTGAGCTTCTCATGTCACACGCTGCATTCAGCCTGGCTTATCAGAGGCCCCGTTCCTGTGGCCCTATTAAAGGTCCATTGGCATCTGCACGTCTTCTCGTTAATTGGAAACGCATTGAACTGCACAGCCAGCAAAAGTCCATTGAAGATGCAGGGCATCAGTAGGACTGACAGACCCATTAACTCTTCTCTGCTGCAGCTCTCCGCTTTCTGCATGCAAGGGCTTTCCAGGGCCAGAATGCTTCCTTGCCAACACACTGACTCATTCAGTCATTCGTTTTCTTTGTTCCTTCCCTTAACAAACATTTATTCACACCCATGTGGTAGCCTCAGGGGTTCTTAAACAGAAGAAGCATTGTTTCCCCTCTTATTTGGCTTTTGATTGTCAAAGTTGGAGGGTGTATGGGCAAACGCGGTAAGAGGATGCTGTAATGCACAGGCATGTGTGCACGCTTAGTCGCTCCAGTCATGTCTGACTCTTTGTGACCCTGTGGACTGTAGCCCACCAGGCACCTCTGCCCATGGGATTCTCTAGGCAAAAATTCTGGAGTGGGTTGCCATTTCCTTCTCCAGGGGATCTTCCCGACCGAGGGATCGCACTCATGTCTCTTAAGTCTCCTTCATTGGCACGTGGGCTCTTTACTACTAGTGCCACTTGGGAAGCCCATAATGCATAAGTCAGCTTACTAAGACCAAGAATTATCTGGCCCCTAATGTCAATAGTGCTGGCTTCCCAGGTGGCTCATTGTAAAGAATCCACCTGCCAAGCAGGAGGTGTGGGTTTGATTCCTGAGTTGGAAAGATCCCCTGGAGGAGTAAATGGCAACCCACTCCAGCATTTTTCCCTGGGAAATTCCATGGACGCAAGAGCCTGGCAGATTACAGTCCATGGGGTCACAAAGAGTCGGATGTATCTTAGAGCCACCAGGGAAGCTGTTAGAGAGACTAAATAACAACAGCAAACTCAATAACACTGAGATCGAGACCCCTGAGCTAGATGGAAGATGAATATGCAGCAGCTACCCAGAGAGTGACTAGGCAGTGGAAACAGTAGGTAGCAACCTATGATGTCAAGGCAAAGACCTGTACAATGGAGTGATGACTTGAAGAGGGAGCCTGGGGAAGCCATTCTCTCTAGGGGTCAGTGGAGAGCAAGGGCAGGGGTGCGAGGGAGGGTGGCGTGAGCACAGATTGAGGTCTCAGGGAGAGAGGAAAAGAAGCCTCCTTTAGTCGTTCCTGAGTCTCCCTTTGAGTCTTGGCAAGTCTCTCCTCTTGCCTGGGGCCCACAGCCTTAGGTTTGAAACTGGTGTCGTGAACTGTAGGGGAGCTGAGTAGCTGTGTTGTCACGGCATCCACCACTCCATGCACATGGGGGGATCTAGTCACACTTGCTGGGCGGTGGGCACTGTGTTCTCGCACCATGGCATCTATACCAGGGCCCTCGATCATGAGGCCACTCTGACTTCTGCTCCTTCCAACTTTGTGCCTCCTCACGTGAGTGTCTGTCTCAGGAGATGATGAAGTAGCTTGAATCCCCAGTCAATAGCCAGTTCACTCCTGCTTCCTTCCTCTATGGGCTTGGTTGCTAAGCACACATTTCTGGAAGGTGTGGGGACTGGTCAAGCTAGAGATTTTAGCCCTGTGGGTGCTTCCTTATAGGCTCAGAGGTGGGCCGTCTTCTCTTCCTCTGAAGAAGGTGCCTCTGGCCATCACGCTCCACTGGCTGCTTGGGGAGCTAAATGGAGCAGCCTGCTCTGCAAGCCCTGCCTTCTTATTACTCCTACGCCATCACAGGACTGCACTCAGCTTTCAGCAGCTGAGCAAGAGAGGCGCCTCCTCATAGAAAAGCATCTCCTTACTTAAGTCTTCGAGACTACATCTTTAAGCTGCTTAATGTGCTTTGTCGATTGTGTAACAAATGCTTTGGCTAACAACAACAACAATCATTTCATTAATATTTCTCACAATTCTAAGATTTGCTGGACTTAGCTGGGCACATCTTTCTCGCTTTCTCTTGTGCCGTTATGATCGGATGGCACTGGGCTGGGATCGTTGACAAGGCTTCTGCACTTGCAGGTCTGGTGGTCAATGGTAGCTGTCAACTGAGAACTCAGCTGGGACCGTCATCCAGAAAACACCTTTATTCTCCATGTGCCTTGGGCTTCTTCACAGTATAACGACTGGGTTCCAAGAGAGAGTGTCCCAGGAGACAGGAATTGAAAGCTGCCAAGAGTTTCTAATGCTACTGTTTGGAAACTGACATAGCAGAGCTTCCATCATTGTCAACACCTCAAACAGTGACAGGAACTCAGAGCTCAGATAAGGGTGGAGACATAAATCCCACCTGTGAATGGGTAGAATGTCTGGTACTTTGGGGGCCATGGACATAGAAGCAACCTAGATGTCTATTGGTAGATGAATGGATAAGAAAGCTGTGGTATATATACACAATGGAATATTACTCAGCTATTAAAAAGAAAACATTGGAATCAGTTCTAATCAGGTGGATAAACCTGGAGCCTATCATACAGAGAGAATTAAGTCAGGAAGCAAAACACCAATACAGTATATTAATGAATATATACGGAATTTAGAAAGATGGTAATGATGACCCTATATGTGAGACAGCAAAAGAGACACAGATATAAAGAACAGACTTTTGGACTCTGTGAGAGAAGGCAAGGGTGAGATGATTTGAGAGAATAGTATTGAAACATGTATTTTACCATATGTGAAATAGATGACTAGTCCAAGTGCAATGCATGAAACAGGGCACTCAAAGCCAGTGCACTGGGACAACCCTGAGGGATGGGATGGGGAGAGAGGTGGGAGGGGGTTCAGGATGGGGGACACATGTACACCCTTGGCTGATTCATGTCAATGTATGGCAGAAACCACCACAATATTGTAAAGTAATTTGCCTCCAATTAAAGTAAATAAATTAATTTTAAAAAATCCTTCACAACAAGCATGTGATTAGAGAAGAGCAAATAGGCTCTTCATCCATTCATTCATTGACCACATAGTCCTGAGCACTAGTTTTCTGTCACGTTCTCTGTGAGGACAGAGACAAAGCCATGCTTCCTGCCTGTGAGTTCAGCACTCCTGTGCTAACCTCTGGACCTTTGAACTCTGTGCTTTGATTGTTCTTTGCACTTGAAAACCTGAATTGGAACAGAAGCTGGCTGGTCCCTGAGTTCACAGCATCCTTCTGCTGTGAGCTTCCAGTGGTCACCCCAGGACGAGCTTCCCCAGGGAGCTCCCCCCAGGGAGTGAAGGCTGCTTTTTTCTTCCATTTTAGTCTTCACAGCTGATGTGTTCCCTTTGGAATTTAAGCTCATGAGCAATGGGTGTTCTCTTGTGCTTATTCTGTTGCCAAGTTGTGTCTGACTCTGTGTGACCCTATGGGGTGTAGCCTGCCAGGTTCCTCTGTCCATGGGATTATCCAGGCAAGAATACTGAGGTGGGTTGCCATTTCCTCCTCCAAGGGATCTTCGCGATTCAGGGATTGAACTCCAGGCTCCTGCTTGGCAGGTGGATTCCTTTACCACTGAGCCACCTAGGAAGCCCAGGTATTCTGTTACTAGCATTCAAACTGATACAGAGTGTCGACTATGAATGAATTGGAGGGAATAATACAAGGATGAAAGTATGACTGCCATGGAAGGCTAATGAGGATGCTTTTGAGGATTAAACTTTAAGGTTTTTGTCTTACATGCTTACTTTATAGCCTAACCTTTAAGTTAGATGTGATTCTCCTGGGAAACCACCGAAAATGTAATGACCATCTACAGCCATTGTTAATTCTATAGAAGAGAAGACATATTAACCCCAACCTCCCAAAGTGGCAAGGACATAATAATAAAGGGCAGTCCTTTTAATTAAAAGAATGTATCTTTATTAGAGCATATTGAATTTTTCATATTTTTGTCATCATACTGCAGATTATTAATCAATGTTGTGGGCACTGTCTTCCTGGGGCCCATTCTTTCTGCATGGGAAAGTGAGTGGCCTGGAATTTTTAGGCCATGGTTTCTGCTTCCTGCAGTTTGGGCCCCATCTCATTCATGAGTATCTGCTTCAGAACCTCTGATCCACTTTTAGTTGCTGATGGAATAACTCCAATATCCAACTGCCAGCCATATATAGATCTTTTTATCCTTGATTTTCTGGGCTCTGGTAACTTTGAGAATGGCCAAAAGAAAGGGAAATAAGAAATCCAGCAAGCTAGAGTGTGTGTGGGGGCGGCCATTTTATTGTAGCCCACACTCACTCTGGGCTGGATCTCAACCACTTTCTCTTCTTCCCAAAGTTTTTTCATTTTGCTTTGAAAAATATGGTAGACAAAGGCAGCAAGGTGTTTATTCTCTAATAATAACCGCCCCTCCCCCCACCAGTCTCCTTCCTATCATTCCATTAATGACTTAGTCCCTTGGAGGTTTCCTCTTGGAAATTTAGGAATGGCTCAAGCAAAAGCTGTCATCTTGCTAAATCGTTTCTGGTCATAGCTTCAAGATTGATTAGCACCTGCTCTCCTATTTCTCCCTACCTACAGGCATCTTTGAGAGAAACACACTGAAAAGACGACCACGGTAGGGACCTACGTGATTCATAAATGGCTTTGACTGCATGGGTTTTGATGAGGCAATATGGAAAATGATTGCATTAAGCATTGCTATTTATTTACTTGACTTTGTACAGGACAATCAATTTGTTCACATTCTGTGCCTCCTGTCAGGAAGTTAAATGGTGGAGAAGGCAAACTGGATGCATTACCTCATTGCTCTAAGAGATGCTGTCACTTCGCAAATCACTTTAGATTGTTTTTAATAACAGCATCTTTCATTCCTGTCCACAGCGAGAGAGGAGAGTCTCTCTCTACAGAGAACAGGATGCCAGGAAGGTGAGTTCTGACCAGGGAAAGATGAGCTCATTTTTCCTTGAACTCTTATGAAAATGCTGTTTCCTAGGTCAGATATCAGCAATTTCATACAGATCAACCTAACAGTTTAACATATGTCTTTGCCAGTACAGAGTTAATCTATACTGGGAAGAAAGGAACAGGTTGTATGTGAGCATTTAGGGAGCCATTTCCAGTCCTTGCAGAGGCAGTATTCAGCCCTGGTCACAGCAGACATCAAACTGGGTTTATGTAAAAAGATGGCTGGTCAGAGGTAGAACAGAACCCATGGATGGGCTTGATGGAACAGTGTTATGAATCTCTGGTCTGTATTGATTGAATATTTTGCAAATTCTGGAAAATTGACCAGAAGGATACATAGTACCTTCAATATGGTCTCTGATTTCAATAAATGTTAAAATTTGAAGTTGAATTAGCTCCTAGATTTGAGAGAAAGGCTGGGTAGAAAAAGAAAAAATGAAAAGAAAGCTTTTGATTTAGGAGATGCAGAGTAGAGGAAAGTAGCTTAGACACTAGGTGGACTATGAATTTAGGCTCTGGCAGCTCAATAACCAAGTCATGGTGTCTCCACATTGGCTTTTTTCTTATCTATTAGATTGGTGTGATAGTTAATTTACTCTGTCAGCTTAACTAGACCATGGTATCCAAATATTTGGTCAAATGTTTCTCAGATGTCTCTGTGAAGTTTTTTTTAGATGATATTAACATTTAAATCAGTAGACTTTGAATAAAACATATTCCCTTCCATAATGTGGGTTGCTGTTCAGTCACCAAGTCATGTCCAACTCTTAGCAACCTCATTGGATTGCACCACACCGGACTCCCCTGTCCTTCTCTATCTCTTGGAATTTGCTCAAATTCATGTCTATTGAGTCAGTGATGCTGTCTAACCATCTCATCCACTGCCACCCCTTCTCCTTTTGCCTTCTACTTTATCAGCATCAGGGTCTTTTCCAATGAGTTGGCTCTTCACATCAGTTGGCCAAAGTACTGGAGCTTCAGCTTCAGCATCAGTCCTTCCAATAAATATTCAGAGTTGATTTCCTTTGGGATTGACTGGTTTGATCTCATTGCAGACCACAGGACTCTCAAGAGTCTTCTTCAGCACCACAATTAGAAAGCATCAATTCTTTGGCACTCAGCCTTCTTTATGGTCCAGTTGTTCACATTCATAAATGAATACTGGAAAAACCGTAGCTTTGACTAGACAGACATTTGAGGGCAAAGTGATGGCTCTGCTTTTTAATATGCTGTCTAGCTTTGTCATAGCTTTCCTTCCAAGGATCAAGTGTCTTAATTTCATAGCTGCAGTCACCATCTATAACTGGCTTCCCTGGTGGCTCAGAGGTTAAAGCGTCTGCCTCCAATGCGGGAGACCCGGGTTCGATCCCTGGGTTGGGAAGACCTCTGGAGAAGGAAATGGCAATCCACTCCAGTATTCTTGCCTGGAGAATCCCATGGACTGAGAAGCCTAGTAGGTTACAGTCCATGGGGTCGCAAAGAGTCGGACACGACTGAGCGACCTCACCTCACCTCACCTCAGTCACCATCTATGGTGATTTTGGAGCCCAAGAAAATAAAATCTGTTGCTGCTTCCACTTTTTTCCCTTCTATTTTCCATGAAGTGATGGGACCAGATGCCATCTTAGTTTTCTGAATGTTGAGTTTTAAGCCAACCTTTTCACTCTCCTCTTTCACCTTCATCAAGAGGCTCTTTAGTTCCTCTTTACTTTGTACTGTTAGAGTAGTATCATCTGCATATCCAAGGTTATTGATATTTCTCCTAGCAATCTTGATTCCAGCTTGTGATTCATCCATCCTGGCATTTCACATGATGTACTCTGCATATAAGTTAAATAAGCAGAGTGACAATATACACCCTTACTCTACTCCTTTCCCAATTTGGAACCAGTCCATTGTTCCATGTCCGGTTCTAACTTTTGCTTCTTGACCTGCATACAGGTTTCTCAGGAGATAGGTAAGATGGTCTGGTATTCCCATCTCTTTAAGAATTTCCCACAGTTTGTTGTGATCTACACAGTAAAAGGCTTTAGAGTACTCAATTAAGCTTTCTCTATGATCCCCAAAAAATGTTGGCAATTTGATCTCTTGTCCTTCTGCCTTTTCTAAACCCAGACTGTACATCTGGAAGTTCTTGGTTCATGTACTGCTGAAGCCTAGCCTGAAGGATTTTGAGCATAAACTTACTAGCATGTGAAATGAGCACAGTTGTACAGTAGTTTGAACAGTCTTTGACATTGCCCTTCTTCGGGATTAGAATAAAAACTGAACTTTTCTAATTCTGTGGCCTCTGCTGCATTTTCCAAATTTGCTGACAAAATGTGTGCAGGACTATAACAGCATCATCTTTCAGGATTTGAAATAGCTCAGCTGAAATTCTGTCACCTTCACTAGTGTTGTTTGTATAATGCTTCCTAAGGCCCACTTGACTTCACACTGCAGGATGCCTGGCTCTAAGTGAGTGACCACACCATCATGGTTTTCCAGGTTATTAAAACTTTTTTGGTATAGTTCTTCTGTGTTTTCTTGCCACCTCTTCTTAATTGTTTATGCTGCTGTTAGGTTCTTACTGTGTCTGACCTTTATAGTGCCCATCCTTTCATGAAATGTTCCCTCGATATCTCCAGTTTTCTTGAGGAGATCTCTAGTCTTTTCCATTCTATTATTTTCCTCTATTTCTTTACATTGTTAATTTAAGGAGACCTTTTTTTTTTTAATCTCTTGTTGATATTCTTTGAAACTCTGCATTTACTGGGGTGTATCTTTCCCCTTTGCCTTTTGCTTCTCTTCTTTTTTCAGCTATTTGTAAAGTCTCCACAGACAACAACTTTGCCTTCTTGCATTTATTTTTCTTGGGGATGGTTTTGGTCACTGCTTCCTATACAGTTTTACAAACCTCTGTCTGTAGTTTTTCAAGCACTCTGTCTACCAAATCTAATCCTTTGAATCTATTTGTCACCTCCACTGTATAATCATAACGGATTTGATTTAGGTCATACTTGAATGGCCTAATGGTTTTCCTACTTTCTTCAATTTAAGCCTGAATTTTGCAATTTAGGAGTTCATGAGCTGAGCCACAGCCAGCAGAAGGTCTTGTTTTTGCTGACTGGATAGAGCTTCTCCATGTTTGACTACGAAGAATGTAATCAATCTGATTTCAGTATTGACTATCTGGTGATGTCCACATGTAGAGTCATCTCTTGTGTTGTTGGAAAAGAATGGCCCTCATCTAATCAATTGAAAGCCTATAGTTGAAAAAAAAAAAAGACTGACATCCCCCAAGAAAGAGTGAATTTTGTCAGTAGCCTTTGGACTTGAATTGTAACTCTTCCTGGGTTTTAGAACACTGACTTCTCCTGCATATTTAGATCCAGAATGTGTCAGCCAACTCCTTAAAATCTCTGTCTCTGCCTCTATCTCTCTTTCTTCTCCAAACATATACACACCCCTCATTGGTTCTGTTTCTATAGACAATTCTGACTAATGGAGCAGATAAAATAATGTTTAAGTTATCCCACTCATTCATTCAAGGCTTGAAGGCTCTACTCTGTGTCTGACCTGGCACAAGGTACCTTGACATGAATTTAACCTCTGAGAGACGACAACTGTCTCATTTGCTGCTAGGCCCCCAGTCCCCTTCATGACACCTAGCACACATTATGTTCCTCTTAAATGATCATTCTTTTTCTTTTTGAGCCCTTAAATTTTGGGTTCGTTCCAGAGGAGTGGAGGTTGGCTTAAACTGGAGCAGAACGAAAGCGGATCGAAAGATGGGATGCAGAGTCTTCAGAGCCCTGGGAAGCCAGGTGCAGAGAGGAGAATCCACAGAGCTCTGGGTCAAAGCTGGGAAGGGTCTGGGTGGGCATGCTGCACATCTTGCATCCCCCTACCCTGGGGGGCATCAGGTGCCCTTCCACACAGGAGAAGAGAGCAGTGGCCTCGGAGCATGGCCACCTAAACCCACCGTTGTACTAAGGACCTTGATTGTCCATGGGAGGCCTGTGATTCCTCGCAAGTGCTTGCTGGCTTTGACATTGGCTCATTGGATCTTCCCGGATTTATTATAAAATACTTTGATTATATACATATATATTGTTCTTTTTGCCAGATGCAACACAATTTCCACAAACACTGCATATTTATTCCTTATAAACTCAAATTTACTATGGGCTCAATTTTCTTTTTCTCTGCATGGATTTCATCCCTTCCTTTCTGGGTGCTTTCTTGATTTTAGAGCTGCTTCTTCCAAAAGCGTCCATTTGTCCTGTTGCACCTCATTCCCTTGTATGTCCTGATCCTAGAGAATATTCCTCTGGCCTCACTTTTTATTTTTGACCAAGTAAATTAAGTATTTTAAATGTACAGTTGGACCTTTGTATCTGCAGGTTCCACCTCCATGGATTCAATCAACCATGGATCAAAAATATCCAAGAAAAAAATTCCAGAAAGTCCAAAAAGCAAAACTTGAATTTGCCATGCACTGGCAAATATTTACATAGCATTTACATTGTGTTTACAGCTATTTACATAGCATTTACATTGTACCAGGTGTTGTATGTAATCTAGAGGTGAGTTAAAATATAGGGAAGGATAAGCACTGGTTATTTGCAAATACTGCATTGTTTTATATAAAGGAATTAAAAATCTGCAGAGTTTAATATCTGCAGGGGTCCTGGAACCAACCCCATGTGACACTGAAAGATGACTATGCAATTAACAGATGCCTACTGTCAAAAATTTGAAAAGTTAACATAATAAAGAAGTAGGCAACAAAGTATCCATAATTCTGTTAATATTTTGGTATGTTTACTTTAACTTGTAGCCTCATTATCTGGTTTATTAGCATTTGGTACCTAACAACCTAGTCCAGACATTTGATGTAAAACATCATGAAGCTTCTTTTTAATGACTGTCCATTTGGCTGTCTACCTTTGGGTATCATATCATATAGAAAATGAATTTCCATAATGTTAGACATTTGGTTTGTATCTGCTTTTCATAAAATGATGATGCATAACACTTCGGAGAACATATTGTAGCTAGCTCTCCGTCTGTCTTTTGGGGTCCATATTTAGGGGAGATTCCATCCTACTGCTGGCTCACATGTCCCGTGCACTCCCATGGGCCCGCCCTGTGCTCAACGCTGCCTGGTTGCTTGGGAAGCAGCCTTATGGAATTGCTGCCATGACTCTCATTTTTTAAAGATGAGAACACTGAGGTACAAGGAGATGAGGTGACTGGGACCTGTGCATGATTTTTGCTGAGTTTTCAAGTGGCAGAACCCTCTTTGAGAGTGAAGGGGGTCATGCAGTCAAGGTTGGCACCATCCTGTACTTACTTGGTTGGTGCCCACAGGGATGGCTGCCTCATCTCTATGATGCGGCCCCCACAGCACAGATCTAGGTGGTCCCTTCTTCTCCATCTGTGGGGAGCCTCCTACTCTCTCCATCCATGCACCTAGACCTGTGGCCAGAGGACAGGAAGCAGGAAACACAGCATCTCCCCAGAGCCTTTCTGCCCAGGGTTTCCCGGGACAGCACTGTGCCCTGTATCCTCTGTCCTGGCACTGATCGCCCACCTGTCAGCTGTTTACTCCCTGGAGAAAGAGTGCCACTCACTTCCAAGACCAGGACTGGTGACCGCAGTACCATAAAACTTGCTCATCACCATGGAACACTGGGCTGGAGCCTTCTGCCTCCCAAGCTTGCACAGGGAACTCTGCATAGAGGAAGGGTGAGGCTCCATCCTACACAGCTGATGCTCACCCTCAGGCTATAGAGGCTCCGCAGACACTTCACACACGCCTTTTCCTCTTCAAACGGAGCAGTCTGGCTAGGCTCTTCCCAGAATGCACCCCTCCCCAGGCCTGTGGACTTCCTGGAGCCTCTGGTAGGACTTGTCATAAGCAAAGCCAGCGAGATGCTCTGTGTTCTCTTCCCTGAGGCTGCAGAGAGCATGGGGATGAGCTCAGGTGTGCTAATGGCACCCCTGGCACATCTGAGCAAAGATAGAGCCACATCTGGGCAGATAGGAGATGGCAACATCAAATCCAGGACTGGGAAAAATAATTTAAATTCTGTCTTTCTTTTCTCCTGGTCTCATTAGATTTCCAACAGATTTCATGCTTCCAAATGCATTTACCACAGAGAGATATCTGAGGTTTCTCAGAGGTCTTGCAGACAAGCAGGCAGGGAGGGAAGAGGCTGGACCCTGGGAGCAGGGCTGCTGGCAAGCAGGCGATCTGAGGAGTATGGGTGGGAGGGGTAGAGGTTGTGAGCAACGTGGGCCACCACCGTGCTGGGAGAAGATTCTTGCCAAAGTGTCAGACTCAGGGGGACCGGCCCCTCATACGTGGACTGAGAGAAGGATGTCCATGTGCAGAGCGGTGAAACTGGTAGTCCCCTCTGCACTAGCTCAGCAACCCCCAAGAAAGGAGACCCTGTACATGTCAAAGACACATCCCTCCTGTTGCCTTTGGTCCCAGGAGCAGGTGGGTGGGAGTTGGGGCAGGAGCTGGTGCAAGCTCAAAAGTGTTCTGCCAATACAGATGGGCTCCAGGGCCACATGCAGCCCAGGATTTCTTGGGAGAGTCCTTCCCAGCAGGAGTCCCTGATGAGGAAGGCTTAGATGAGAGGGGGCCAAAGAGCAAGAGGTCAGAGGCTAGAGGGGTTTGAGGGCAGATGAAAGGTATGGAGACCAGGAAATTTAGGGGTAGCCTCTGAGTCCCCAGTGTATAGAGCTGAGGCCACCCAATTCATTCCCATCCTGCCCCAGGGACAGTACTGCTTTCTCTCCCCAAATCTTCCTCCTTCCTCTCTTCCTACTCTATTATTCTCTTCCTCTTTGAGGAGGTTCTGGTGTGACCTACCAATGGGGTTAGCAAGTCCACCAGAGCCGGAATCCCCCACTGCCCAGCCTCATGCGTTCCTTAAATCACCCTTCTAGACTCATGGGGGACTGAGTTCCCCACTGGCTCATTCCACCTGTGATTCTTCCTGGCAACCCCCATCCTGCCTTCTGTCCTTAGGATGGGGCAGGCTGGGCATGAGTGGCTCCCTTGTCTAGCTCTTCAGAGGAGTTCTGCCCCAAGCCCACAGTGTTTTGGTCACACTTTTTTCTTTGCAGGTTTTCTGAGTGTAGTGACCACATTTTCCAATCTCAAACTCAGATCCCTTGACATATGTGCACCATCTTGGATGGATGAATGTGCTTGTACACACACATATACTGTGTGTGTCATACACATGTGTTTGCAGGGATGCCCAAGATTCTCTTCTTTGCTGCCTCTCCTGGGGACGACCTTGGCTGTGGGGCTGCTCCGGCATTGTGCTCAGGCTTTGTCTTTTAGGATGCTTCACTGTGAGCTCCCTTCCTTTAGTGAGTTTATTTTTCTCTCTCAACTGGAAAATCACATTTGATCAGCTGCAGAGAGCAATCAGATACTGAAACATTGGGATTTTGCCCAGGAGGCGGCCCCTCCGAAGCTGGTACGCATTCTCTGGGGCAAGACAGAACCAAGGAAATGCACCCAAGCCCTGGGGAGCAGAGAGTCAGGCAACTGGTGGAGGGGCACAGGCTGGAAAAGAGAGAAATAAGCTCACCAAAAAGCTGCTTTGTGCTGAGTGCTGGAGCTGAGTTTCTGGGTTTGTGTTCTGTCTGCCTTGTTGTCTCCACCATCCCTCTGCTCTCAGTCTCGCTTGATGAACGTGTTAGAAGGTGAGTGAAGTGCTCTCGTGGCAGCACTGATGACTCCTCCTCTGCTGCTGGGGGTGCTGTGAACAGGAATGGTGGGGTGGCCCACCTGGCTGGAGAGTAGGCTCAGCTGTCCTCCCCTCTTGACCCCTACCCCATTGACTGTGGCCGCTCCATGACCTGGAGAGGAGGAAGGCCCAGCCACAACAGGGGATTCCTTGCTAGCTTGTCTTCACTGTTGTCCAGATCTCCTGGACACAGCTATCCTGCTGATGTATAAACATAGTCTGAGCAGCATCTCTGGACATCTGCCTCCATAAAGCTCCTGAGGGTATGCATCAGTCTGTAGCCCTGGGGGTCCTCTCACCAACCCCCTCATCCCATCTGTGTGTCTCAGCCCAAACTCCACCTTACCTGTTGCTGCTGCTCGGGAGCTCAACCTGCTCCTTCAGCACCGGCTGTCCTGCAGCACTCTTGGCTCAGCCATGGCATCACCTACTTACATCATAGAGCTCCTCTTTCCTCAGCAGACAAGGGGGTTCTCTAGAAAAGGGTCCATGGTCAGACGATGCAGGGAATGTGGGAGAATGTTCTCTGTAGGCTCAAGAATTTTCATACTCTCATATTCTGGAGTGCTTCCTAAGATTTCAGTTCAGTTCAGTTCATTTGCTCAGTCGTGTCCGACTATTTGCAACCCCATAAATCACAGCACACCAAGTCTCCCTGTCCATCACCAACTCCCGGAGTTCACCCAAACTCATGTCCATCGAGTCGGTGATGCCATCCAGCCATCTCATCCTCTGTCGTCCCCTTCTCCTCCTGCCCTCAATCCCTCCCAGCATCAGGTCTTTTCCAATGAGTCAACTCTTTGCATGAGGTGGCCAAAGTACTGGAGTTTCAGCTTTAGCATCAGTCCTTCCAATGAATACCCAGGACTGATCTCCTTTAGAAAAGATTCCAGTAGGGGTTGTAATATGAACCTTCTACTAAACTCATCTGAGCCCAGGAAGCTATTCTCCTCAGAACATTTAATGACACTTGCCAAAATCCAGTTGGGAAGAAGCAATTTATTTTTAAAATCAACTCCTTGTTCAAATTCCTGAAGCCATCCTTATGAATATTATCCAACAATTCAAATCAACAAAGATTTCTCCTGCTGCTTCCATTTGCAGTGTATCAGGCTGTTCCCTATGGCAGCGGATTCTGTCCAAATTCTGTTCTGTGGTAAAACCCGAGCACGTGGGCTCAACTCCTCCACAAGGTTTACTTCTGAAGCAGGAAGGGTTTTATGACAGAAGGAGCCCTCTCGGAGTGAACACAGTCTTTTACTGCTTCGTAGTTCCTAAGCTGACATTTAGAATTTAGGGTCACCTGAGAGTGTCTGAAGTAGCGGGTTCTCTGAATATGATGACATAGGTCACGTTTCTGCTATAGGCTGATCCCTGGCATCTCACCCCATTACAGGGAGGTCTCCCAATTTGCCATTACTTGAGAAGTGAACTCTCACCTACTTGAAACAACTCAAAAAGTGGAGCGAAGAGAGAGGAGGGGGATGGAGAAAAGAGGAAAGGAGGGAGTCTTGTCCCCTCTGCCTACTCACCTACTTTCCATCTCTGTGGATTTGCATATTCTGAACATTTCGTGTAACTGGAACCATGCAGTATATGGTCTTTTATAACTGGCTTATTTCACTCAGCATCATGTTGTCAAGGTTCTCCATGTTGTCACTTTTCTTTTTATAACTGAACAATATTCCATGGTAGATATCCCACACTTTGTTCCTCTGTTCATCAGTCGATGGGCATTGGGTTCGCTATTATGAATAATAATATACATTTGTACACAAGCTATTACATGGACCTAAGTTTCAGTTCTCCTGGGTTTGAGAGTGGGCATTCTAGATCATATGCTAACTCTGTGTTTAACCTTTTGAAGAACTGCAGAACTGTTTTACAGCGCAGGTACACCATTTTACACCCCCACTAACAATATATAAGGGTTCCAGTTTCCCCACATCGTCACCAATATTTGTTATTGTCCATTTTTTGATTACAGCCATCCTGGTGGACATGAAGTAGTACCTCACTGTAGCTTTAATTTGCCTTTCCCTAATGACTAATGTTATTGTGTTGTCTTTTCATATACTTATTGTTATTTGCACATTTTCAGACCAATGTCAGTTCAACCAGTTTGCCCATCTTTAAACTAGGTTATTTGCCTTTTTATTGTTGATTTGTAAGAGTTTTCACATATTGTGGATACTGGTCCCTTCTCAGATACATGATTTGCAAATATTTCCTCCCATTCTGTGGGTTGTCCTTGTACTTTTTTTAAATGGTATCCTTGGTATTACAAATTTAATTTTGATGAAATCCAATTGACCTATTGTTTCTTTTTGCTGCTTGTGTGTTTGGTGTGACAGTTAAGAAATCATTACCTAAATCCAAGAACATGATTTATATCTGTTTTCTTCTGAGAATTTTATAAGTAGTTTTAGGTCTTACTTTAGGCCTTTCATCCTTTTGAGCAAATTTTTGTAGCACACTCTTTTTAAGACAATCAGTTCAATTGAAAACAAAACCTTCTTGTGTTCTGTTGGGTCAAGCCAAGCCTTCTTGTGGATCATCAGTTTTGCAAGTTCTCAGCGAGGGTTTTCTAAGGGATCTCTGCTGCTGCTTTGTCAGGCTGCCTGCCTTTTACGAGTTAACGGAGGAGAACCTCGAACCCCACGGAAGACAGTTTAGAGCAGGACTTCCAGCAGCAGTAGAGGCCAGTGGGGCTATCCTGAGGCAGGGGAGTTTTTTCGGTCTTCTGATGAGGAAGGTCAGACAGATACAGATGTGCTAGTGAGCAGGCCTTAGAGCTGGGTAAAAGGCTTTGCCAGGTTGGTTGAGGCTGACCCAGGATCTGCAAGCTGAGACCTGATGTGCTTGCTCACATGCATCCTCCCAGAGCTCAAGCACTGGTCTGGTTTCTGGAGCCCTAGGTCCCCTTGCTAGTTCTCCCATAACCTGCTGAGTGATCCTAGCCCACTCACTGAACCACTCTGAGCCTCCAGTGTTTGCTCTGAAACGTGACATTGGTGACCTTGTATTAAAGACACTGATGACCACTTGAGTCCCACTAACATGTCATGTTTGAAAAAAAAAAAGTTAGAATGGTTTGATTGTGGAGCTGTTGAGTAGCATTTCCTCAAATGCATACTGTAGCAATGTGAGAGACGATGGTCATGTGCATGAATGACTGAGAACCACTAAATTAAACACAAATAGGTCTCTTTACTACGACACTTTCCAGAGGCTTTCTGGGAACATCTAGCCTGAATCTGTAGGAGGGAGATGTGCTATGCAGGATTTCCCAAATTAGTTTGACTATGAAAGAGCATTTGAGAAAACTGAATGCCAGTTTCACATCATGTAAATGAAATGACAGTCAGAGCTGGACCTCTGTCTGTATGTGATACTGTTGGGTCAGGTGCCATTCTGTCCAACCTGGCACAGAGTGCTTTGCCTCCCAGAGTATGCTTCACCCTCTGTGCACCTGAAACAGTCCATCAAGCTGGCTTGGTTATAGAAAGGGACTCTGGACAGCCTATGAAGTGTTCAGGTCTTCACTCTTGGCTGGTCTGATGTTCAGGGCTTCCTACATTCCTCTTAGCATTGGGTAGCCAAGGAACCACAACTCACCTGAGCTGTTCTGGATCAGTGGGGCTTGACCTTTGATCATGTCCAAGGTGGAAAGCCAGGTGTCTCTGGGCTCATTGACCAGCATTACTGTCAGTAGGACTGACCAGGCTAACAGGAGGCTGAGCCATAGCGTTTGGGGAAGAGTCCTGGGCCTGGGGAGGTAAGGAATAGACTGGCAAGGCCACTGTTTCAGGCTACCTTCCTCTTTTCATCAGCCCAGGTCACTGCTTATTACTGTGAGGAGTTTGGGATGGAGTGGGTAGAGATAGTAATAAAGTAAAAATGGTGTGCTGCTGCTGCTGCTGCTAAGTTGCTTCAGTCATGTCCAACTCTGTGCGACCCCAGAGATGGCAGCCCACCAGGCTCCCCTGTCCCTGGGATTCTCCAGGCAAGAACACTGGAGTGGGTTGCCATTTCCTTCTCCAATGCATGAAAGTGAAAAGTGAAAGGGAAGTCGCTCAGTTGTGTCCAACTCTTAGTGACCCCATGGACTGTAGCCCACCAGGCTCCTCCGTCCATGGGATTTTCCAGGTGAGAGTACTGGAGTGGGGTGCCATTGCCTTCTCTGGATATACAGTCAAGTAATTAATTTATTCAACAACTGTATGTCTGATACTTTCTGCATCCTATTTAACTCCCTGATTTTGCAGTTTTAGAAAAATGTTTGCATTATTCTGCACCCTTAAAATATACCTTGAGAGTTGTGGGATGGATGGCCGGGTGTGACATAGGTTTGGGGCATGAAACAGGCAGTTCTACACCTGAGACCGGTAGATAGACAAGGACACCAGGTGGTAAGCTCTGATTCTACATATAATCAAAAATGATGCCTGAGGCCAAGTGTTCATTGTACTACTGCAGAAGTGTGGCCTGTAGGGTCAGAGGGGGTCTGCCTGGTCCTGTCTTCTTTCTTCCCACACAGCTGGAGGCTTTGGGGACTGAGCAAGGCCACTTCATTACATAGGATCCTCCTCAAAAGCCAAGGAGACTTGCTTCCTGCCCGATTTCCTCTGTTGACCTGATCTGGCTCTGCCTTGGCACAAGGTTTATAAACCTTCAACAACGGGGGACCCTTCACTGGAACAACCACTAAGGAGATGCTGGTTGCAAACACCCATCCCCTTTGTGTCAGGACACAAAAGTGAAACTAACACAATCTCTGCTCCCGCAGACATCACAGTCTGTCTGAGGCTGACTGTGCCCGCACAGTCGCCATGTTGGGTTGAGAACAGGGAGATCTCAGAGGAGGCAGATGCAGGTCAGCGTGAGTCAGAGAAAGAAAGGTCATTTCACTCAGTGTGAGGGACAGGAAGCCTTCATGAGAATACCGTGACTTTTTTTAAGAGTCCTCAAAGAGAGTAGGAGTTGCATATGCTGAGTCAGAGGAAGGGTTTGTGTGACTCTTGAAGAGCTCATGAAGAGGAACTGCAGGATCCGAAGAGAGAATGTGCTGGACAAGAATCTATGGAGCCTTACATACTGGGCTCTGGGGGTTGATGGGCTTTCCTGGTGGCTCAGATGGTAAAGAATCTGCCTGCAGTGTGGGAGACTCGGGTTCCGTCCTGGAGTCAGAAAGATCCCCTCGAGAAAGGAATGGCTACCCACTCCAGTATTCTTGCCTGGAGAATTCCATGGACAGAGGATCCTGGAGGGCTACAGTTCAGTTCGGTTTAGTTCAGTTCAGTTGCTCAGTGTCCGACTCTTTGCGACCCCATGAATCGCAGTACGCCAGGCCTCCCTGTCCATCACCAACTCCTGGAGTTCACTCAGACTCACATCCATCGAGCCCGTGATGTCATCCAGCCATCTCATCCTCGGTCGTCCCCTTCTCCTCCTGCCCCCAATCCCTCCCAGCATCAGGGTTTTTTCAAATGAGTCAACTCTTCGCATGAGGTGGCCAAAGTACTGGAGCTTCAGTTTACTGAGAACCCCATGAACAGTATGAAAAGGCAAAATGATGGAGGGCTGCAGTCCATGGTATTTCACAGACTGAGCGACTAACACACACACACAGGGGTTGACAATTTAAAGCAATTTGACACTTCTTTCTGTTCCAAAGCCATTTTATTTGAAGTTCCAGAGATGTCTTTAGAAAGGAAGTGGGGGTTCCCCTTAGTTTGTTTTGGTAGTGAGTGCAAAAGCTTCTAGCTCTGAATACCATCTATATGCTAATGACTCCACAATTTACATCTCCAGCCAGACCCAAGCTCCAGAGTCATATATCCACCTGCTGACTTGACATCTCCCTCTGGATGGCTAATAGGCATTTAAGCTCAATACCACCCAGGCAGAACTCTTGCATTTCTCCTTCACACTAATTGCTCCCTACTTTTCAACATCTCAATAAATAGCATCAGCACAGATCCAGCTGTTGAATTGAATAAGTTAGGCCATTCTTGATTCCACTCCTCAGTATCTTCCCCAACTCAGCTTTCCGTCCACCCCTAGGTTCTATCAGCTTCATCCTGAAAATATGTTCCAGTCTTTGCTCCATTTCAGGCACAGAGCCCAGCCGAGACTGCCATCTTCTTTCTCTTAATAGAACCATCATTGTCTTTGTTCAGAAAACTAAATTCCTTGCCAGCCCACTGTGACCTGACCTCTCTCTCCTCTCTGACACGTCTCCTTACAATTCATCTAGGCCCACTGAGCTGCAGCCACGCAAGCCTTCTTACCTCTCAGACAACCCATGGTCATTCCAGGGCCTTTTATACTTGCCACTCCTGCCTAGAATGGTACTTCCCAGATTTTTTGTATGGCTTGATTCTGACCTTGAAGTCTAAAACATTTTTCATGCTCCGACCCTGTTTGTTAGTCACTCGGTTATGTCTGACTCTTTGTGACCCCACGGGCTATAACCCGCAAAGCTCCTCTGTCCATGGAATTTCCCAGGCAAGAATACTGGAGTGGGTTGCCAGTTCCTTATCCAGGGGATCTTCCCAACACAGGAATCAAATCTGGGTCCCCCACTTTGCAGGCAGATTCTTTATCATCTGAGCCACCACAGAAGCCTGTCACTCTCGTTTTCCCTCTTCTATTGTCTGCAAGGCACTTACCATTGCGTGATGCTATCTTATGCATTTGTTTAATTATTGTGTGTCTCTTCCTCTCTCTCTCCCCTCGCTAGAATGGAAGCCCCATGAGACTCATGAGAATAGTTACATTTCCAATCTGGTTTCACGGTTGCATCCTCTGCACCATCACCTAGTAAGAGCTCAAAGATAGGTTTTTCAATTATTTATAATGAAAGATTTTCACAAGCACAAAAGTAGAGAGAATAAAATCATGAACCACTTCTGCTCATCTCTCAGCTTCAACTGTTAGCAGCACAAAGTCAGTCTGTTTCCAACTGTTGCCCTGTGTTGAAGCAAATCTGAGAAATCATGTAAATTTATCTATAAATATTTCAACGTGTATCTCTTAAAGATAAGGGTTCTTCAGGAAAAATAGCCACAATACTATTATCATATCTGAACAAATTTACAATAATCCCTTAATATCATCAAATATCCTGTGAATTTTCAAAGTTCTTTGTGTGTCTCACGTTTTTTTTTTTAAAAACAGGTTGTTGTTGTTTGTATTAGGATCTGAAGAAAGTCTTTAAATTGCAATTATTATGATGTCTCTCAGTCTGTTTAGTCCCTCCAACTCTCTTGCTTTGTTCTGGTGATCTGTTTGTTGAAAAAACCAGGTAGTTTGTTCAGGAAAGTGTCTCCTAATCTAGGTTTGCTAATCGTATTCCAGTAATGTTGTTTAACATGTTCCTCTGTCCCCTGCACTTTTCTGTAAATTGGATTTAAGAGACTTGATAAAGATTTGGATGTGTTTCTTTGGGAAAGAATGCTTCTGTCTCATTCTTCCATCAGGAGGCATATTGCTTGTCTCCCCATGATGTTAAAGGTGGGTGTTATCATTGGCCAGATCCTGTATTTCATTAGACTTGACAAAGCGTTAATATTCTTCTGCCTATCTTTCTGCACATATTAGCTGAAATACTCTTATAAGGAGAAACTTACCCTCATTATGATTTGGTTACCTTCAGGTATAATTTATATAGGAAAGGCAGATACATGCTTGATTCTATGTCAGTTTCTAAAATAATGAGTTGGTCCCTACATCCTCCAAAGTTTATCAGAGAGGATTTTCATTTTCAGTATCATCATGAGCTCTTAGATTTAAACAAAAGTGATGCATTTCTGTCAGCAGATATTTGTTGAATTAATACATGAATAATTGAGTGAATGCAAGTTTAGAATCTCCTATAGACTCTCAGGTCTCTCTTTTTAGACTTTATAGTCCCAGATTTTATATGCAAACCATTGGAGGATTTTCCTTTAGGGTTAATTCTGTTTCTTAATGATTTATGTAGTCCTCTAGGGTTTAACTAAATAAGTCCGACATAGTCCTTGCTTTTAGAAATATGCTTATCCATCTGCTTCTGAACAAAATGCCTTCAGTTAGATTTTGAGTCATTTCATTATCAAAACCCACTGATGTGTTTCTCACCTGGGAAAGTACTGGTCCCCTGGCCCAGAGGCAATGGCACTGATCAAGCCTGGTCCAGGCTCCTGTACTGTGGGCTTGAGCCAGTCACCTCCCCTCTGGGTTTCAGTTTCTGCGTCTGAACATGTAGGGTTGGTGCCAAGTCATTACCAAGGCTGTTTCCAGTTCTTGCATTTTGGAGAGTTCTCCCTCCTCCTCAGAGCATGTGACCTCTTGGGAAAGGCCCTGTGAAAGGCATCAGAGGGGGTGAGCGAGGCAGCAATGGAGTCAGGGTGGGAAGGGAGAGGTGGGACTCAGAGACCGGAAGGAAGAGTCCCCTGCTCATGGCTCAGAAAGCTCCATGGCTGGAATACATGTGCCGTTCAGTGCGCTGTCTTCTTTGAAAGCTCTCTGGGAGCAGTGAGTACCCACCAGATTAGGGCAGACTTCTGGGAACGTCTGGTGGTCTCTGGAGGAAGAGTGGCTAGGTGCTGGATGCAGAAGGCTTCTTTCAAAGTGTGGTTCCTGGAGCAGGGGAATCTGATGCCTGAGCCACGACCCCTGCCCCCCACCTCTGCACTCCCTGCATTTCTGCTGGAGCTGAGCCACACCCTCAGCCCATCTCCCCGTGCCTGCCACCCTGGCAGCTCTGCCCGTCTGGAAGTTCAGACACTTGGAGTGCCAGAGGGTCTGCTCACATTTTCCGTTTGTCTGCCACAGGGTTCCTTGCGTGGGCCTCCAGAGCCTGTCTTCTGGGAGCTTTCTGAGGAGGAAGCCTGCTGCTGAGTTGTCGTCTATGTCCCCACCCTCCAGTCACAGGGCCCATATTTCCCCATCTCGATCAGCAGCATGCACGCTGGTCCCAGAGAGATTGGTGTATGTGATGCTCACATGGATCTGATGCAGTATCTAGAGATGAAGTGTCTAGTGATGTCTGTCTCTCCTGCTTCTCAATACTAGCCGCAATAGCTAGAGGCTGGCAGGGCTTTTTAGTAGCGAAGGACAAGGGTTTGGCCGATAAGGGGACTTGGTGTCTTCCTTCTCTCTGTGGTAGGAAGGCTGCTCTCCAGTCCCCGCCTCCATCACCTCATGGTTCTTCTCCATCATTGCTTCAGCCTGAGTATAAACAGTGAGCAGGTCAGTCTAAGAGGGAAGAGGTATGCTGTGCACCCTGTAAGGAGGATCCCTGGGCCTTTCTCCTCAGCACCAGATATGCAGTGTTACTTTCCTCCCATTTGAGGCATCTGGGGATGAATGGATAGTCAGAGTCATATTGGTGATTGGAAAGCATCCCAGGAGGTGAGCTGGGTATCCATTTAGAAAGAAGGCACAGTGGTGGGATGGTTGGGTATCCATACTCAACACAAGAAAAGACTCTTATGCTGGGAGGGATTGGGGGCGGGAGGAGAAGGGGATGACAGAGGATGAGATGGCTGGATGGCATCACTGACTCGATGGATGTGAGTCTGAGTGAACTCCGGGAGTTGATGATGGACAAGGAGGCCTGGCATGCTGTGATTCATGGGGTCACAAAGAGTCGGACACGACTGAGCGACTGAACTGAACTGAACTCAACAGAAACTCTTAGAAACTTATCTCACACCATACACACATATCAACTCAAAATGGATCAGAGACCTAAATGGTAAAATCAAAACTATAAAACTTTTAGGAAATTATTTTGTGACCTTAGGGCAAAAGTCATTTCTTTTATATGACTCTAAAAACACAATCCACAGAATAGAAAATTGGTAAGTTGGATGTCATCAAAATTAAAACTTTTGCTCTTTAGAAGATACCATTAAGAAAATTAGAAGACGTGGCACATACTGGGCGAAAATATGTGTATATCATCTGTCTGATAAGGGACTTAAATTCACAATATAGATCCCATATGTCAGAACTGAAAGATCCTGCCTGCCACAATGAAGATGGAAGATGAAGATCCCGTGTGCCGCAACTAAGACCCAACACAGCTAAATAAATAAATAAAATATTTAAAAATTCAATAGTAAGAATCCAAACAACTCATTTAAAAATGAGCAAAAGATTTGAATAAGCATTTCAGCAAAGAAGATATAAAAATGACTAATATGTACATGAAAAGATGCTCAGCATCATCAGTCAGCAGGGAAATGCGAATCGAAAACACAATGAGCAACCATTTCACACGCCCACCAGCATGGCTATAATTCTAAAATTTAAATTTAAAGAATGGGTCCCTCGTACATTACTGGTGGTGGGAATGTAAATTACACAGCCCCTTTGGAAAACAATTTGGCCATTTCTTAAACATAAATTTACCATATGACCCAAAAATTCCATTCCTAGGTTTCTCTATGGAAGAAAATGGAAACATATGTCCACACAATGACTTGGCTATACATGTTCACAGCAGCATTATTTATAACAGCCAGAAGCAGAAATTATACAAATGTCTATTACTGGTGAACGGGTAGACACAATGTGATACATCCATACAATGGAGCATTATTCATCTGTAAAAGGGAATGAAATACTCATATCTGCTACATTATGTATGAACTTCAAAAATATTATGCCAGGTGAAAGAAGCCAGATGCAAAGAACATATAGAACAAGTCCTTGAAATATCTAGAAAAGGGAATCTATAGAGGAAAAATAGATCAGTGGTTGCCCACAGTTGAGGTAGGAGAAGTTATTGATATGAGGGAACTTATTAACATGAGGGTATGAGGGAACTTTCAGGGATGATGGAAGTGTTCTAAAATGAATTGTGATTGTTGCACAGTTCTATAAATTTATTAAAAATCATTGAACTGTATAATTGCAATGAATGTTATGGTTGGTTAATTATATCTCCATAAAGTTGCTTGTTCTGCTCTGCTTAGTCACTCAGTCATGTCCAACTCTTTGCAACTCCATGGACTGTAGCCCACCAGGCTCCTCTGTATGTGGGGATTCTCCAGGCAAGAATACTCTAATGGATTGCCAGGCCCTTCTCCAGAGGATCTTCCCCACCCAGGGACTGAACCCAGGTCTCCTGCATTGCAGGTGGATTCTTTACCATCTGAGCCACCAGGGAGCCCAAGAATATAGGAGTGAGTATCAACAGAAACTCTTAGAAACTTATCTCACACCATACACACATATCAACTCAAAATGGATCAGAGACCTAAATGGTAAAATCAAAACTATAAAACTTTTAGGAAATTATTTTGTGACCTTAGGGCAAAAGTCATTTCTTTTATATGACTCTAAAAACACAATCCACAGAATAGAAAATTGGTAAGTTGGATGTCATCAAAATTAAAACTTTTGCTCTTTAGAAGATACCATTAAGAAAATTAGAAGACGTGGCACATACTGGGCGAAAATATGTGTATATCATCTGTCTGATAAGGGACTTAAATTCACAATATAGATCCCATATGTCAGAACTGAAAGATCCTGCCTGCCACAATGAAGATGGAAGATGAAGATCCCGTGTGCCGCAACTAAGACCCAACACAGCTAAATAAATAAATAAAATATTTAAAAATTCAATAGTAAGAATCCAAACAACTCATTTAAAAATGAGCAAAAGATTTGAATAAGCATTTCAGCAAAGAAGATATAAAAATGACTAATATGTACATGAAAAGATGCTCAGCATCATCAGTCAGCAGGGAAATGCGAATCGAAAACACAATGAGCAACCATTTCACACGCCCACCAGCATGGCTATAATTCTAAAATTTAAATTTAAAGAATGGGTCCCTCGTACATTACTGGTGGTGGGAATGTAAATTACACAGCCCCTTTGGAAAACAATTTGGCCATTTCTTAAACATAAATTTACCATATGACCCAAAAATTCCATTCCTAGGTTTCTCTATGGAAGAAAATGGAAACATATGTCCACACAATGACTTGGCTATACATGTTCACAGCAGCATTATTTATAACAGCCAGAAGCAGAAATTATACAAATGTCTATTACTGGTGAACGGGTAGACACAATGTGATACATCCATACAATGGAGCATTATTCATCTGTAAAAGGGAATGAAATACTCATATCTGCTACATTATGTATGAACTTCAAAAATATTATGCCAGGTGAAAGAAGCCAGATGCAAAGAACATATAAACAAGTCCTTGAAATATCTAGAAAAGGGAATCTATAGAGGAAAAATAGATCAGTGGTTGCCCACAGTTGAGGTAGGAGAAGTTATTGATATGAGGGAACTTATTAACATGAGGGTATGAGGGAACTTTCAGGGATGATGGAAGTGTTCTAAAATGAATTGTGATTGTTGCACAGTTCTATAAATTTATTAAAAATCATTGAACTGTATAATTGCAATGAATGTTATGGTTGGTTAATTATATCTCCATAAAGTTGCTTGTTCTGCTCTGCTTAGTCACTCAGTCATGTCCAACTCTTTGCAACTCCATGGACTGTAGCCCACCAGGCTCCTCTGTATGTGGGGATTCTCCAGGCAAGAATACTCTAATGGATTGCCAGGCCCTTCTCCAGAGGATCTTCCCCACCCAGGGACTGAACCCAGGTCTCCTGCATTGCAGGTGGATTCTTTACCATCTGAGCCACCAGGGAGCCCAAGAATATAGGAGTGAGTAGTCTGTCCCTTCCCCAGGGGGTCTTCCCTACCCAAGAATTGAACTGAGGTCTTCTGCATTGCAGGCGGATTCTTTACCAGTTGTACTACTGGAAGAAAGGAGAGAGTTAGACTCCAAAATATGCTTTGGCAAAGGGATCACTTCATTTGAGGGAGAGAAGGGGAGAGTGGGTGCAGCCTAGAAGGAGGGTGCAGACCTCAGCTGGTCCAGCCCACTGAGCTGAGTCCTGCCAACCTTCTACTGTTCCCTGCAGGAGAGGCAGCCCTCGGTAGCTCTGCAGCTCAACCCTGAGGCATCTGTTCACCATCCCTTTTCCTAAGCTTGTTCTCCCTCCCGCAGACAAAATGAGTGCCTTCCTGCTCTCTGCACCTCCTCAGCCATCACAGCTCTCCCCATTCCCAGTCACAGTGTTGTCCCTCCTGCCTTCTCTGTTGTCTTGGAAGGCGTTTCCTCTGACAGGCATAGTTGCTTTCTAGCCTGTGTCAGTGAGTGGCAATGAGATGGCTGGGTGTAAACTTGTTGGGGAATGGCCCAAGCCTAGGGAAGGGGAAGCCATAGTAGAAGGAGCTGATGGATTGAGAGGGTGCTGAAGGAATATTGCATGGGATGTGTGCAAACATAAAGACCATCGGATATTCATACATGGGAGGACTGGACAGCCCGGGAGGCCCAACTTGGGGGTATAACCAGGAAACTGGCAGTAGGATACTCAGGAGCAGCTAGGGCCTTCTGGGCTTGACTTTGCTGAATTTCAGGGGTTGAGACCCCCCTGGAGGGTCAACCTTGCCATTGGTTTAGACATTCAGTATGAACTAGCCTTGGGCGTGGGGTATCTCTTTACATAGAAAGAGCAATCCAGGTAAGGAGCTGTGGGCGATATGGTGTCATTTCATTGGGGAACTAAATCAAGACAGATGTTGCTGCTCCCTCGCCCTCCCCCAAGCCTGGTGCTTTCCAAGTGAACAGTGAGACTTCCATTCCTTGCTTGCTGAAGCAAATGTCCAACAGCCTGATAAGCAAAGTGACCTCTAAGTTTAGTTCAGTTCAGTCGCTCTGACTCTCTGCAACCGCATGGACTGTAGCATGCGAGGCTTCCCTATCCATCACCAACTCCTGGAGCCTACTCAAACTCATGGCTATTGAATCGGTGATGTCATCCAACCATCTCATCCTCTCTCATCCCCTTCTCCTCCCACCTTCATCATTCCCAGCATCAGGGTCTTTTCAAAAGAGTCAGTTCTTCGCATCAAGTGGCCAAACCATTGGAGTTTCAGATGCAACATCAGTACTTACAAATAATATTCAGGACTTATTTCCTTTAGGTTGGACTGGCTGGATCGCCTTGCAGTTCAAGGGACTCTCAAGAGTCTTCTCCAACACCACAGTTCAAAGGCATCAATTCTTTGGCACCCAGCTTTCTTTATAGTCCAGTTCTCACACCCGTACATGACTACTGGAAAAACCGAAGCTTTGACTAGAAGGAAATTTGTTGGCAAAGCAATGTCTCTGCTTTTTAATATGCTGTCTAGGTTGGTCATAACTTGTCTTCCAAGGAGCTTTTCTTCTTTTAATTTCATGGCTGCAGTCACCATCTGCAGTCATTTTGGAGCCCAAGAAAAAAAAGTCGGTCATTGTTTCCATTGTTTCCTCATCTATTTGCCATGAACTGATGGGACCGGATGCCATGATCTTCATTTCTCATGATGTACTCTGCATATAAGTTAAATAAGCAGGGTGAAAATATACAGCCTCGAGGTGCTCCTTTCCCGATTTGGAACCAGTATGTTGTTCCATGTCCACTTCTAACTGTTGCTTCTGGACCTGCATNTCCAGGAGTTGGTGATGGACAGGGAGGCCTGCCGTGCTGCGATTCATGGGGTCGCAAAGAGTCGGACACGACTGAGCGACTGAACTGAACTGAACTGATGAACTAGCCTGTCAGAATTTTGAGCCCAGTTTTGGAGCCCTTAATACCTGGTAGACTCTGTTAAAAGTATGCAGTCAGTAACCATTCATTTAATCCTCACAAAAATCTTTGAAGTAGGTGCTGTTGTTATCACTCCATTTTGCAGATGAATGGAACTAAGGTCCAGAGGGTAAAGCAAGTTACCCAAGCTTTGGAAAGCAACTGGCAGCAGAGCCTGGATTGGAGCTTGAACAATGGCTGTCTACTTCTTGCATCCCTGCCCCCCATGTCCCCGCCAGGGTCCTTGCCAAGAATGAGTTTGATGGCCTCAGAAGCCAGACTCTTAAAGGTCCTGTGTGAAATGGCTGGAGGACTTCAAGACCAGCTCTTCTCCTGAGCCCAGCCAGGGAGAAAGAAAAGAGTGGGAGAAGCAGCTGACGCGCTCTAGAACAGAGAGAGCATGGGTCCTGCCAGGGAGATGTCCTGGAGGCCCATGGCGCCTGAGGCTGCCTGTCTCCTAGAGGGAGAGGGACTGGTTGGGCAATGTACCCTAACTCCAGCTCCCTGGCCCCAGGTGGCAGGAAAGACCAGCCATTCACAAGGCGATCTCCTATATCTGGAATGTGCAGGCAGGTAGAAGAAGCCTAGGCCAGCAGCTCTTCACCCCATGTTCCTGCGTATTGCAAAGCCATCACCTTCTTCAGCCACAGCCAGCTGAGGTCTTCCAAAAGAGCAGCCTATAAGGCCAGTGTGGACAGAGAAGACACCGCCTATAAGAGGAAGGTAGAGGGAAGCAGAGGGAGTTTAAGAGTTGAAATGTGCTGTGCCCAGAGAAACCTAATCTTGCATCCTTCTTAGGGAGGGTAAGGGCTCACAGCAACAAGGGCATAACTTTTGAAGAATCCAGTAGCAGAAGAGTCTTGAAATTCGACAGAACTTCTAGTGTGGCTTCAGATTCAGCATGTAGCTTCTGAGCACTTACCATGTACTCAGCTTCTAAAACAGTGGCCTTCTCATAGATCTGGGCAGGTTCATTCCCTTCTCTGAGTCCCTTTTCCTTCCCTCTGATTTCTCCACTCACAGAGAAGGTCCCTGGGGGTAACAGTACTTGTGAGCAGGTGCCACAGATCTCCAGAATCCAGCATCCAATACCACAATTCTGAGCCCCCAAACAGTGCCTGTGTTAGGAAGTAGGTGGGGAGCAGACATAAATTTAAAATCCAACCAGCCAACCACTAAAGAGTTACCGTCCATAACATCCTCTTAAAGAATTATTACCTCTCTTGAACTTGGTCAGTGAGGGCCCAGAAGGCTAGAATGAGTTGATCATAGAGCTCTCAGCCTGCAAAAAGATGATAATCTGCTTATGGGCCTATGCGTCCATCCAACTGTGACCTGAATATCCATCTAGATGGTACATATGCCTCCATCCAAATGAAAGTCATATACCCCTCTATCCAATTGGGACCCATTCTTCAACCAGTTGGGAACCAGACCTCCATCCAGTTCAGACCCAGGCCTCCATCCTGTTGGGACCCAAACTTCCACCCAGAGGCCCATCGCTCTCTCCATAGGGCACCCATGCCTCCATTGCAGTGGGTCCCTGCCTCCAATTAATTGGTGCTATGTGAGACTTATACCTGCTGCTGCCACAAATTCCCTAACTCCATTAGAACAAGTACTCTGAAAGACTCTGCCTACAAATCCCATGAGAGAGGAGGCCTCAGTCTGCTTCCTGCCTCCTGGAGACCAGCCATTCATTTAGATAGTGAATGGTGGAGAGCCTGGCGGGGGAGGCCCTTGGCAGACAGTCCTGAGCTCCCTCTAGGCAGTTCTTCTTCCATTTCCTTTCAGTTTGATTGTTATTCCAAAGGCCTCGTTATGGAAATTACAAAATAATGGTTCTGCAATTTGTGCGTGTGTGGCTATGTGTACACTAATTGCCATCCCCGGTGTATACTCTCAGAGGCACTGCGATGGCATCCGACAGGAATCACTCTTCACCACAGCTCTGCCTTCCTCTCCTGTCAACCAGCACCCCAGCTACCTCCCTTACTCAGGATGTAGGGGCCACAGGAGTGTCTGAGTAGAAATGGCCACCCCAGGCACGCCTACATATGTCTAGAGGGGACCCAGGGCACAAAAGGGCATAGAGGTACCCCCTGGCTTCTAGGTCTATAAAGTATGTGCACTGTTTTAACAGATGTCCTTTTGCTTTGGGGCGGCTCCAGGGGGCTGGTGGAGCTAAAGAGGCACCCTGTCCCCTGGCACTGGCACTGTAGCAGCCCTGCCTCTTGGTCTGCACAATCCCTGCAGGTTGGGGAGTGACTTGCAAGGTTGGAAGGGGCGAGAGGAAGGTCATGCAGAAAAGGTGATTACTGCCCTGATAGGAGGAGATCTCAGGCTCAGGGGAGGGCTGCCTGGAGGAGGAGGATTTCAGAAGGTTAAGCTGGGGCCAGGGAAGAAAGCAGAGAGGGCAGGGGAGAGATGAGCAGGAAAACCTGCCCCCTACCCCAAATTTCTGTTGCTCGACTTATAAGGTTAATCAGATTCTTTCTAAAAGAAATTGTTTCTGGGGAAACTCAAACTTTCTTTGCAAGACAGGGTCAATTTCTTTAATTAAATTACCCTGGGGACACCTGGGGTGGGGCAAAGGCAGAGTCTTCCCAGGGCTGTGGGCTCTTTTGTGTGTTTTTCTTGCAGGATCCTAGGGATCCTCAGCCAGGGATTGAACCTGGCCCCATAGCAGTGAAAGTGCCAAATCTTAACCAGTGGATTGCCAGGAAACTCCCAGAGGGCACTGTTTGGACCGTCTGAGGAGACTGGTTCTGGGAAAGGTCGGGGAGAGAAACAGGTGTGAGAAGGATTCAGAGAGGGGGCACTGGAAGGACAACTTGGTGTCTAGGATTTGAGAGCCAGTGAAAATAGCTGCAGGTTGTGGTCTGAAGCTTCAAACCCCACCTTCCCTTAACTTGGAACAGGTGCATGAGTGACACAGACCTGGGTTGAATTTTGACGCTGTCAGCAGCTGTAGGACTGGGTTAAACTGTTTAATCTCTTGTATCTTGGTGTGTGCACATCTGTTAAAAGATGTAATGACAGCACCTCCTTCATGGGCTGGGGAGAGAGTTGAGCATGGCAGGGTAGCTGAGCCTGAGTGCATCACTTACCCAGAGCAAGTCCTTGCCCACATTGGCCATGTCCTGTTGTTACTGGGCATGGCTGTAGATTAACTGGCATAATTACATAATTTCTGTACAGCACAGTGTATTCAGTGTTGACTGTTGCCGTTACATCCAACCTTTTCTGGTTCAGTCAGACATCTTCCACTGCAAAATCTCCATCCTCTCTCTCTCCAGTGTAGTGAGGGGAAGAATCAGGTGGATAAGAGGAGTGAGGGGGTAGGGGAAGGAATGCCCAGAGTTCTACTCCACCCCCTCCATCATCAGCAAAGCACATGAAGTCTTTGAGGAATTACATGTTCCTCGTACTTTTGAATATACTCCTCACACCTTCTCAGGTGTATGGCATAAAAGGGTGGCTTTGGGAAGAATTATTTCAACCTATTAAATGTTTTATAAAAAGCTGTATATGGGGAGGATAAAGGGAATTGATATAGAAATATTCCAGGTATTTCAAGTAGAATCAGTCTGACATAGGGGAAGGCTTCTCAAGGGGCTCAAGGGGTACAAAGCCTGCCTTCCAATGCAAGAGACATGGGTTCAATTCCTGGGTCAGGAAGATCCCTGGAGGAGGAAATGGCAACCTAATCTCTGGTGTTGTTGCCTGGAAAATCCCATGGACAGAGGAGCCTGGTGGGCTACTGTCCATGGGGTTGCAAAGAGTCGGACACAACTGAGCATGCACACGTGCACACAGATGCCTACAAAACTCTTGAAAGAGACAGGAGACAGAGGTCAGGCAGACCCCTGAGCACTTTCAGGGTGGCCACTAACATTCAGGAACTCAGGAGCCAGAAGATGGCATTGGCAGAAGTGGTCACTGCTGCCTCTAGCACAGAAGCAAGCGCAGGGCCAACAGGCAGAGGTCACTGTGAAACTTCACTTTTACCATACCCGTGGGCTGTTCCTACCTCTGCCTCCACCCCTCTGATGGAAGGCCACTCATTGGTGGGCTCTAATCCAAACCCCACAGCACAGCATTCTGGGAAATGTAGTCCCCCTGCTTCCAGCCCCTGGGAGCCTAAAGGGATCTGAAAAGGTTGGAGATGGGTGCAGGGCTGATTGTCTAACAGACAATCCCTTACGGTGGGGATTTGATCGCTTTAAAATCCGAAAGGCAGGGGTCACGTGTGCGGAGGTGGGGCCAACATCAGGGAGGCAGGAGGTACCGAAGGCACCAAGGATTTGCTGTGGGCAGAGAGTTCAGTGCTGCACCACTTCTGGGGGAGGGAGGGGAAGGCGAGGTTAGGCCTGTGAGGCAGATGGAGCAGCAGCAGGAGTGGGGAGATATGAGCAGGAGGCCCAGTCTCAGGGGCGCTAAATTCAGGCTCTCCCCAGCATGGGTAGCGGGGGTAAACTCGAGCTACAGGGCATCCTGGATCACACAGAGGACCCCTAAAACTGGTTCAGGGCCAAGAGAAGAGCTTGGGAGAAAGCCAGGGGTTTCGTTGGGAGACGCAGGACCACCATGAGCCAATGGGATAAGAGCACAGTCTTATAGAGAGTTCAGTTCAACAAATGCCTGAAGCCACCGCCTGGGCTGCGCAGGATCTTGACATAGAAGCATACAAACGGCAGCTGGATACAGGCTGTGCCCTCAGAAGTGTACTGATCAGTGAGAGAGACCGATGATGGTGGTGGTGGTGTTGAGGAGGAAGAGGAGGAGGATGGCAATGAACTCTTTTGACTGCTTAATTTACAAATCATTTTACATAGATCATCACTTTTACTCTCCAACAGGCGCTACCAGTATATACTATTATTGAGCCCTGGTGACTTACACAGTAAAGAATCTGTCTGCAGTGCAGGAGACATAAGCGATGTGGGTTCAATCCCTGGGTCAGAAAGATCCCCTGGAGAAGGGAATAGCAGCCCACCCCAGTGTTCTTGCCTGGAACGTTCCAAGGACAGAGGAGCCTGGCAGGCTACAGTCCATGGGGTCACAAAGACTCGGACACAACTGAGCCACTAACACTTTCATTTTGAGCAGATAGGAACTACTTTTATTCCTAATTTATAGGTGGGGAGCCTGAGGCTTAGAGAGGTTAGTGTCTGGTTGTGGTTAGCTGGTAGGAGGTGGGGCCAGGCTCCCTCCCTGGGCCTCTGGCTCCCTATCCTGCACTGTAACACAGACAGGACACAAATGCCCAGTCAGGGCTAAGCAGGGCCAGGGCGGGGCAGGGGGCCAGTTCTGGGAGGAGATGTTCATGCCAACCAGGAAATGAGGGGCGCTGACATGGGTGGATGGCATATAAGCTAAACTGGAGGCAGTGGTCACATTTCAGGTGCACAGATGAGTGAAAAGAGCCTGCAGAGAATAGGATTCATGTTAGTGACCTCTTGGGAGGAGGTTAGTCACATGGTAGGAAAAGCTAAGATGAGTCTGAGCTCTTCAAAGTTTTTCTTGCCTGTACCCACTTTCTCACCCAGTCCACATGGGTATATGAGTGCTATTTAGGTGCTGGCAGGCAAAGATGCATCAGGTACTGCGGGCAGCTTGGTGGAGGTGGGGGACAGGCAGGTAAACAGACACCCCTGGTTTGGGCACACAGAAGTCTAGAACAGGTGCAGAGGACCCAATACTTCCAGGAGGAGGGCCCTGAGCACCGCCGGCACCTGGGCGGGCTTGGGTGTTTAGGGGCAGGGAAAGGCTGACAAAGAAACTAGAAGGGTGAGCAGGGCCATTGATCCTGGGGGGCTTGGGATCAGCCACAACTAGGCACAGGATGTCATTGCCAAGGCGGAGTTGCCCTTGGAGACTTACTGGCAGATTTCTCTGGCAGGTGTGCAGGGGAGGCAAGCCACAGTCACAGAGATAAGGGAGCTGGTGACAAGACAAGGGCTGAACCAGGGTAGGGACAGAAATTGGGGAATTTGACAATAGCGGAACTTGGAGATGACAGGATGTGGTGACAAGTGGATGCAGGGAGGGGAAGGAGGTTAGAGAAGTTACAGGTGGTGGAACATCTGCTGGTGGACAGTTCATAGAATGCATCCTGGAGACAGAGGCTGAAAACACAGAGAGAATGTGAGGCCGTCAGAGCAAGGCTCTGATCCCAGCAGCAATGGCATGAAATGGGCTGAAAGTGAGTGGGGGGTGGGTTGCTTCATCTGCACCACAAGGGGCATCTTCTCTAGAGCTTGGGGAAGGGTAAGGGGAGGTGGTGAGGTTCCCTCCTGCTGTTCTCCCATCTCTATAACTGAAGCTTTTAATTGCGTGTAGTAGACAAGTTAGTGCTACATGGGTCAAGTTAATTAATGCCTGCACAATAATAATGATAATAAAGGCCAAGTGTGTCCATCACATCTATCCCCTGGCCCCATCCCTAGCTTCCTTGGAAGCCCAGAACAGTCCTTGCAGCTTGGGTCCCCATGGTCCCCAGTCCCATCCTGCCCCCCCCCCCCACCTCTAAGGAGCAGGTGATGATGGCAGTTCAGTGAGTATCCACATAGGCACATGTTTGTGGCAGCAGAACTGTGAAATAGTGAATCTAGGCAGTGAGTAAACTCTTTGCTGAATAGTCCATGGTCCTCCCTCTCCCTTTTCAGGATAGATTTTTCTTTCCTTTTTTTAAGCTCAGAAATATGCCAAGAAAATGAAATGGAATAAAGGGGAAGAGAGAGACAGCCAAAGTGCCTTTAATTTGGATAGCTGTTTCCCATGTGAAAAAGAGACAGTTCATTGCAAAATATTTATCTTCATTATGCCTGGTATCATTATTGATGGAGAAGCCATACAAACTAATGGGAAAATCTCTCTAGGTGGCCTGAATCCAGATGCACCGAGTCTCCACCCTGCCTTAGACCTGCTGGGTGAGCACGGCCTTTAATTTCTGGGTACCCCCAGCTGACCCACGGGGGCAGCCAGAAAGAATAGTGGTGCTGGCTGGATTGGCTGCACCGCAGTGGGATCAGTCCTTCAGGTCAGGGTGTGAGCGCCTCGTAGTTGGGACTGCTTCTGGCTTGCTTGTGTTGCTGGGCCTCTGCTTAATAGAGGAGCGTGCCGAGTAGGGGGAAGATAGGGGATGACTGTAAGGGCGAGTATGTATTAGAGGAATAGGTGGGCCATTGACTCCACTTTAACCATTCATTTCACCAAAAGGGTCTGGAGAGGGGCTCGCACCCCTCAGCAGCAGAGCTGGCCTGGGGCTCAGCCCCTTTCTTCCCAGGAACCGCTCTGTCACTATGCTGACGAATGTTGTAAAACAAACTAGAATGTGCTCCTGCAGCTGATTTTGCTATTCAGAATAGAAGGAGTTTACAAAAATCAGTGTCATTTACCACGTCGAATGTTTCAGAGGCTCAGGTTAGCAGCTGTGGGAGGTGTAATTCATGTGAAAATCAAGTCTTATGTGTTCACTGCCCCCATCAACAGAGAAGGTGCAGAGCTGGTCTTACTCCCCACCCATCCCATTTCAGAGATGAGCCCACTGTGGCCCAAAGAGGCGACAGCGGGTCTCACCCACGACCTCACAGGCAGCAAGGATTTAGGAACTGATTCTGGAACCCTCGTGTTTGGGGTCAACTCTTAGGGTGGATTTTGCTGGCCCATGGCCACCTCTGGGGCCACCTGGGCCGCGTGTTGAATGTGTAGCCCTGAGCAGGCGGAGCCAGGACTCAGCTGGGTTTTCCCGTCCCCCAAGTGGGTTGTTAACACAGGAGGTGCTGAGAACAGCCCTGACTTTGAGGAATTCCTCGAGGCGAGCCGAGTGCGTCTTCCCAAGCTTATTAGCTGGTCTCAGAACTTTACAGCCACACCTCATAAATTGGCAGTGTGACATTTGGCTGTCCGCGGGGAAGAGAAGGCGGCGTGATTTAGAGCTGCCGCATGCGGGTTTCCGGTCTCTGTCAGTGCACGGAGAGCTTCCGGAGGGTGGAGGCCTTTATGAGTTGTTATCTGCCTTCACACTCCGCCACCTTCAGGCCCAGGTTTACTGCTCTGAGGTTGTCAAGATGCCGAGGAAGGGAGCCTGGGCCAGGCTTTGCCCGCACTTGCCTCAGATGGTACCTGCTGATCTGGACAAAGACAGCGTCATGCATGTGAGATGGGAGACCCTGCTCACCCCGTTTTGGGGCGTGGCCAGGGCTCGGCATGCACACCCCTCCCAACCGCAGACAGGAGGCCTTGCCCTCCCACCTCCTCTCCCCCAGGCTACTGGCCTCCCCTGTCACGCGTCCATCTCCCTGTGCTCTGCTGACACCTTCTGACTCAGGCTTTGCTTCCCTTCCCCCAGGGAGTGCTGCGGCTTTGAAATGATGGTCTTTAATCATTTCTTAAGTGACCAGCCCAGAAATCATTTCGTAGTGCCATACACACAAATTAAATCATAAATCCACACTGGGCCTTGCCTGGGTAGGACGGAAGTATAGCCTGATTTGGAGCAGAGAGGAGGCCTCTGCAGGAGACAGGAATCAGCCTGCGCCTGGGGGAAGGCCAGGGCCTTGGCGAAAAGGGAAACTCATTTTACGTCTGAGCCGGCACTGCTCTAACAAAATTCCACAGACTGAGGGGTATAAATAACACACATGTATTTCTCACAAGTCTGGAGGTTGGGAAGTCAAGGATCAAGGTACTAGAAGATTCGATGTCTGGGGAAGTTCCCTTTCCTGGACAGTGTGTTGTTTTCCGATTAAGTCCTCACACGCTCTTTGTTACCTGGAAGGGGGGCGGGTGAGGAAGAGAGAGAGAAACAGGGAGAGAGACATCATGGGGCCCCTACTCTCATGACCTAGTCTAAGCCCCATTACTTCCCAAAGGCACTGCTTCCAAATACCTATCACACTGGGTATTGGGCCTTCAGTGTATGGATTTGTTGAGGAAACAGACAGAGATGCTCAGTCGTGTCTGACTCTTTGTGACCGCATTGACTGAAGACTGCCAGGCTCCTCAGTCCATGGGATTCTCCAGGCAAGAATACTGGAGTGGGTAGCCATTCCCTTCTCCAGGGAATCTTCTGGATGAGGGATCGAACCTGGGTCTCCCGCATTGCAAGCATGTACTTTACCATCTGAGCCTCCAGGGAAACCCTTGTCGGGGAGGGTGGGGGACACACATTCAGTCCGTGGCACCTTCTCACTCTCTTTCTGCAGAAGGGCCCTTTTGCACTTGCGTCATTCTGCTCTGGGCAAAAGACGAATGTATCCCAGAGAATGCATTCAGATGTGTTCAGGACATTAGAAAGGTGTTTATCTCAGGGTTCAGAAGTCTGGCAGCCCCATCCAGAGCTGCAACACCCATACCCTACTAACCAGAACCAGCCAAGTCCACAAGATTCTTTGATTAGCTCTGGGAGGTCAGAAGGAGGCGGGCAAGGACTGTATGAGAGATTGAGGCAGACACTCATCAGGAGAGTGTCAGTAGTGGGGGATGGAGATGAGTGTTCCTGAAACATCCATGATTCCAACTTATTTCAAGACTCAGTACAACATTCTGACCCGCTCCAAAACTAATTTCAGCCCATTTGGAACAACTGATATCTCTTCCGTTGAAGATGAAGTCTTCTCAAAGGGCACCAACAAGGGTCTAAACATCCTTGACTCTTTCCCAATCACCATGCCTTGCACATGCCATTTTCTTTGTTTGAATGCCTTCTTTCATTTTATCTACCTAGTAAACTCCTATTCGTGCTTCAAAACTGTCATCTCCAAAAGACCTGTCCTCTCTCCCTACTAGTATGAGAGGGGACTGTCTCTTTCTCTCCACTTCTATACATGCCCCTCTTTTCCCATTAATCATGTTATTTTGTCATTACTGTCAGCATCTTTCATTACGCTGATGTTCCTTGAGAATGGGGGCTCTGACTTACTCTGTGCTGTACATCTAACATCCAGCTCAGGGCCTGGATCCAAGAAGTGATGTTTCTGAAGCTGTGTACTCAAGTGATTGGAGCCCCAGAGTAAAAGATCTGCTATCTCTCCTTTGCCTCCAATATGCTTTGTTTATGTAAATCACTCAGCTTCTGAGTTGAGAATCTGAATTTCTTCCTCTGCAAAATGGAAGAAATAAAACTAGTGCCTTCACTATTTCAGAAGCCTACAAAGAAGATGAATCTAAGAATGGGTTTGGTGGGGGAATGTGTCAAAACCCTTTAGCTTGAAAAAATGCATTAGAAAGTCAAGGTGTTGGTATTGCAATTATTATTTGATTCCCAAATGGTGAGAGCGCTTCCAGAAATGTGCTCTGCTTGATGAACCAATACATTCTCAGCCCCTACTGATGAATTTGGGAATCGAATACCTGTCATCTTGAAATAATTGACACATCTTATGGAAGCACTTGCATTCCTCTGATGAAATTCTGGAGTCTTATTGAGAGCAAGGAGAAAGAGACGTGTTACATGGGAGCAATATTGTTTTATGGACCTTTATCTTGGTTATTAACAAATGAGTGTTACGTGTAGAAATGGTAAAGGGGGAATTCAGTAATGAAGTTTCATAGGATTATAATGATTATTAGTCTGATGATGGTGAAATCCAGATCTCAATGCATGCCGTTTCCTTGGCACTCACTGCTCTCTGCCTCCGATGCTGGTGGACAGCAGGCTGGCTACTTCTGTACCACTGTCCCATCCTGAAGTTATTCAGGCTGTGGGGATAAATGGGATAGCCTCCTTTGGCATATTTGGACTGGGGTATAATAAACAATAATAATTCTAGGTGCCCATATATCATGTCCATAGCAAACAAACATCTTATGTTTTAGGAAGCTGGCGCCTATAGAGGTGGGAGTAGGTAGTACCAGTGAATACTTACCACCCCATACCTGCTGCTGGGCTGCTTATCTACTGTCCTCTGGAAAATCAGCCAGTCTTACCATTGACACTGCCTTCACTTCCTTCTGCCTATCAGAAGCCACAGGAAGGATGAATTTGCCTTTCAGAGCAGGCCTCTGCAGAATGCCCAGCAACCACATCCATACATCACATTTTTACAGCTGGTCAGGAATGAAGGCAGGCCGGGACTCAGAGGGATCAGAGCCAGCATATGACGTGGACCATAGATGGTTTTCCCTCCTCCCTTTTGAAGCAGGGAAAGTAGGGCAAGATGCCTTCATTGAGCAAACAAGCAATACATCTTATCCATTTCCCAAGCCTCTCATCAGAACTTAAGTGCATCTGAACATGTCATTCTCAAGTCTTATTGAAAAACCCAAATAAACTTTTTGGCCAACCCAATAACTGGGAAGGGTATCAGCTTTGAAGCCAAACATATCTGGTTTTGAATTCTGCCTTTTCCACAGACTAGCTGTGAAATACCAGGCAAGTTGTTCTACCTCTCTGATCCCGAATGTCACTACCAGTGAAATGGGAATGATACCATCCTCCTTATAAAACTTAATTAAAAGGAAATGATGTGTTAGGATTCCAGTTGTCGATGAGAAAGAAAAACTATGTAAGATAATTTTTAAAAAATAGATTTGTTTTCTGTCAAGTAAAATATATCCAGGCTGGTAGGGTACTCTGTATCTTGGTGTTTGAGACCCAGGCATATTAAACTTGTTGCTGTGAAATCCTCATAGCCCAAGAGGGCTGCCTGAGTCCAGCCATAATGTCTACTTTCCAGCTAACTTTCTTGACAGTCACTGCCCAGAGGTTACATATGCTTCGGTTTATATTCCTAAATCTTAGCAATTCAAGCCAAGGCCTATGGGTTATTAAACCTTGATGGGAATGTTCCATGGAGTGGGACAAATGTTGAATTTTTAAAAGTGTAACATCAGCACACTACTTATGGTGCTAGTGCTCAGTCATGTCCCCATGAACTGTAGCCTGCTAGGCTCCTCTCTCCATGGGATTTCCAGGCAAGAATACTGGAATGGGTGCCCATTTTCTCCTTCAGGGGATCTTCCTGAGGAATTGAACTCATGCATCTCCGATGTCACCACTGAGCCATCTGGGAGGCTCATAGTACTTATACTGAACAATAATAATTTTATAACAGAATAAGTTAACAGCTAATTTTATTTTATTTTTTTAGTCTTTTGGACTCTGTGGGAGAAGGCGAGGGTAGGATGATCTGAGAGAATAGCATTGAAACAGCTACTTTTAACTGAGTAGTTATCATATGCTAGGTACTGCACCAAACATTTTATATTAATTATCTCATTTAATAATCGAAACAACTCTATGAGATAGGGCCAATTAATTCCATTTTTACAGATGAAGAAACCAAGGCTCAAAAAAAAAAAATGATAGAACTTGTTTCCTATGACTTTGGAGTAATAGTGTCTATAACTTAGAAGCTGGCACCCCTTCCCCAGGAAGTCACATTGCCATAATTTATGTTTAACATGATACACACTGGTTTTTATTGGTTTCAAGGAAATTTACCTGATTTTAAAACATTCCAAATGAGCTCTCAAGTCTCTGGAGTCAGATAGTCTGTGTTCAGTGCCTGTCTCCATCACTGACTTCGGGTGTTGGACAAGCTGCCCTCAGTTTCCTGATGGGCAAAATGGGAATAATTGTAGCTTATGTCTCTTAGGACTGTTATGAGTATGAAATGAAGTCATGCTGAGCACCTGAGTACCTGGCCATTGATAAATGTGCTATTTAAATGCTGATTGTTGTTATTATTAATTAGGTTATTTTTATTGACACAACCTTGTAACCAGTTTTAGCCAATGGAGGTGACAGCCCGGGACTTGTTTCCTTTGGAAACATTCTCTCACTGGCTGCTCAGGAGGACCTGCCCATCTCTCCCTACTGCTACCTCATGGTCCTCCCTGAGCATCTGCGCCTGTTGCTCCTTCCCAAGCCCTCCTCACGTGGTGCCTTCAGAAGGACGGCTCTTTCGGTCTGCCCTAGGTGGGCACCGAGAGCTAAGTGCTAAGTGCCACCCTCACACCTCTGAGCTTTCCTGCAAGCTTCCCCCTTAGTCATGTTTAATTGACAGACCTGAAGGTAGCTGGTGATGCTCCTGTATCATTACATCCAGGAACTGCAGGTAGGAGGATGCAGAGCATGCTGGAAAAGACTTCTCAGCACCTGGGAATAAATGGTCACTGGAGAACATACAGCTCTTCATGCCTTTTCTGCCCTTCCCTCAGCAGGAGCCCTTTTTCAGCTGCTCTGAGTTACAGCAGCTGCTGGGCCATTCACACAGCCTCCAGGGGTCCAGCGCCTCTGATGGCTCTGCTCAGCTGCACAGAAGGAGGGTGTCCTCCCTATTCCAGAATCTGCGAGCCCTGTTTCCCTGTTCATATTTGGTGAGGCTCTTGAGCAAAAGTCATGGGTCAGACCAAAAATTCTGCCAACTCTGTCTGCCTTCAGCCTTTTGGATAAATGTCATGTTCAATCCTACTTGGAGAATCTGTTGGGATGCATATAACCTTATTATTTCAATATTGATTATTACTCACCGCTCTTTCCCTTTTTGTTAGAGTTGACTCCCAGACTTGCAGAGTGGTGCACCCACTGTCACCGCAGTTTAGGAGCTGAGACCAGTCCCCCACACCCTCTTGACAAGCTCAGGGCAGAGCCGGTCAGACCCTACTGATTCCTCTGTGACCTTGGACAGGCCCCTTTCCTCTGACACTCTGCAGGAGGCCCCTGCCACAGTCTTTGTGCCACCAGGCTAGGCCAGGGCAGCGTGAGGAAAGGATTCATTCATGTCCGTTATCTGTCAACATGGCTCCAGTAATCCAGCTTGAGAATTTCAGCCTCCAATGCTTTTGTTCTGTCATTACCAAAAAATAAAAATAAAAATCATTTCCTTTGCTCACTTGTCCCACTTGAATGGTGTGTAATAGTGTTATAGATTGATGGTGTTTATGACTTTGTGCCAGGGGAGAAGCTGGAAGTTCCACTGTGCCCATTTCTACTCCTACATTTCTGTAAAGGTCACAGCAAAATTATTTTATCAAGTGCACCGCAGAAGGAGAAAATCTTAATCTTATATTATACATATGCAGCACTTGACCTTCTCGTGAGATGCGCCACCTCTTAGCTACACTTACTTAAACATAATGCAACTCTTCCCCGGATGTACACAGAGAGAATAATTAGGTTCCCTGGCATCCCAGCTGGAGAGGAGGCTGTGCAGTGGGGCTGACCTCAAAGACAAAAAGGAGAAGGAGTCAAGGCAGGCGGAGGCAGGGACGGGGTAAGCTCCCCCAGGGCTGCAGGGGGCTCATCCTGATGAGGCTGGTGGAGCAGACTCTGAGGCTTGTTCTGGTTCTCTGAGGCTTGTTCTGGTGCATTTCTGACCAAGTTATCCCTTGCCTTCTCCTGGCCTTAGTTTCTACATCATAGATCTGGGATTGGCCAACTCTGATCCATGGGTAGCAGCTGCCTGGGGGTAGAGGGGCATTGTGTTAAAGATTCTGAGCTCTGATCTGGGTTGACTGGGAATGAATGCCATGACTGAGTAGTAATGTCTGCCATGGACAACATGGGAGGTGGTGATCGTAGCTGTACTGGCTGACCCTCTTCTAGGGTGTTTCTAAGGTCTTTTTCCTCCCTGACTGCATGTGATTCGTGGACTCAACAAAATCCTGGAATGAGGAAGCTTGGAAAAGGAGAAACAATAACCTTCCCTAAGAGATGAGTGCTATTTACCTTGTCAGATTTTGGAGAGGAAATGCATCTAAACATGCTTTTTTTTTTTTTCTTTTCCTACATTGTCACTGAGAAACAGAGAGAGCAGGGGACAGCAATGTTGTTTCTGGGTGTGATGACATACCAGGCCTGGCTGTCTGTGTGCGTGCAGGTGGCCAGCCCTGCCTCAGCCACAGGAAGAGTGAGGGTGGCTTCTCGTCATTGTCTGGCCTTGAGAAATGCAGTAAGAAGTCACCTTCATTTGTTTAAACATTTAATCATACATTATTTTTTTAAGGGAATCCATCAAGTTCTGTGTCGGGGAATGCTTAAAAATAAGGCTTTTCTCAAAGGGTAAAGTAAACACTTCAGTTCGAAAATGTGGGAGGCCACCTGACTGCAAGCATATGTCCCCGTCGCCTGCTGCCCAGAGAAACCAGATTGACGGTGCTTTCAGAGCGTTGGCAGGCAGGCTTTGACGTGGGTGGGGACAGGGCCTAGAGACGGGGCATCTGGGGATTCCCTGCCCACCCCCTCCCCTGACACAGCAGTGGGAGCCGAGGCCTGGCAGCCCTGTGGCCCAGAGTGTCTGATCAGGAGAGGCTCATTGGAAGATCTGAAGTGATCTGACCCTCATTTCTGCTTTGTCGAGTTCCGGGGACCCTGAGGAGCATCTCAGGTGCTGGGGAGGGAAATGGGAGCCCATATTCCCTTCAAGGAATCTGTCCTGCTGCTGGCAGCATGCTTCTGCTCTCTGCTCAAGGACAGACCCCTCCTTCCCCTGCTGTACCCCCAGCATGTGCTCGCCCGCCTCCTTCACCACCTGGCTGTGACATTAGCTTTTCTCCAGGAGGCCTTGCTCTGCCCCTGGAGCCCCACATCTGAAGAATTCCGTCTTTACTGGCCATCTGCTACCTATGGATCAAGGGCTCCTCCAGGCCCCCTTCTACATCTGATTCCCTGCATGTCTGCCCTAACTCCTCAACAACAGCCCTCTCCTCTCCCAGTGTAAAGAAAGTGACTCTCTTAGATCTAACTCAGGGCACACAGGAAGTACCTCTCAAATGATTCAAACTTATGAAAGGGAAAGGGCTCTGTCAGGCTAAAGCTTAAGCAGCAGTTCCATGGGGCCCCCAGCAGCTACTGGCTGTCCAGGTGGCCTGTTGGGAAGGCACTCAGGTAGCGCCGCACTGGACCTTCAGGGTCCAGTGACATCGAGTAGCTGGGAGCTGGGTCTCCAGCTAGAGGCCTCCTTCCCTCCCTGTCCAAGGTCCTGAAAGATTCCTGAGGAAGGATCCTCCTCAGGGTGAGGGCCCTGTTTACTGGCTGGTGGTGGGAAGCAGACCCAGCCAGCTCCAGGAAGAGCCCCCACCCCACCTTCCCTGTTCTTCCCTTTCCTAATGTCACTCTCAACCCCCTCAAAGTCATAGGGAAAGTGAACTCAGTGCCAGGGTATAGAGTTTTTAAAAGAGAACTCCAGGAAGAGGAAAATGCCTGGCCCAAGTAGATGAAGTGTGGAGGGCAGGCTTTCTGGCATTGGTAGGAAAGTAGGGGTACAAGCCATCAACAGGTCACTTAGCCCAGTGCCTGACATCCAGTGGGAACTCCATGCATACCTTTGATGAATGAGAAAGGCCCAGTTAATCACCAGCTTCTCCTCTTCTAATGACTTTTGACTCTGTTCCCACTACCCCAGTGATTATCACTCTTTCTGGGCTTTTGTGACTCTCTTTAACTGTCCCCACTCCTCCGACCCATTCTCTTCCCAGCAGCCAGTGTGATCTTTCAGACACAAAAAATCTGATTGTGTTTTTTCGCCAGTGTTAAACTTAGCAGTGGCCCATGACCTAAGAATCAAATCTAGGGGCTGGCATGAGACTCAGCCACCTCATCAACTGACCCCTGTCCACTCCACATACAACAATGGATCATAGGAACACTGCTCACAATTTATGGACTGAGTCATATTTTTTTCTCCAGGGCCTTTGCACATGCTGCTTTCTCCACATGGAGGGTGTTCTGTCTCCCCTCACTAACCCACTTTACCTCTGGAGCCTATTCAGCTTCTATTAATTCTTTATGTCTTTACTTAGGTGTCAGTTGTCTGAGACCCTCCTAGCCTCAATTAGTGCCTGATCTGACATCCTATGCTGATTCTCTGATGGAATTTCCAGTTTAGAGTCTCAGAGGTTAAAGCATCTGCCTGCAATGCAGGAGACCTGGGTTCGATCCCTGGGTCTGGAAGACCCCCTGAAGAAGGAAATGGCAATCCACTCCAGTATTCTTGCCTGGAGAATTCCATGGACGGAGAGCCTGGTGGGCTACAGTCCACAGGGTCACAAAGAGTCAGACACGACTGAGCGACTTCACTTCCCTTCCTCCACCAGGAAGTCAGCTTCATGGTGGAGGGCTTTTTGTGCATTTCATCCTCTGGCAGATCTCAGTGCCTAGCATGAATCCAAGTTTATATTAAGTGGCCAATTTAATTACTTTAAAATGAATGACAGTTGAAAACATTCAGTCTGGCTCCTTGCAGAAAACACCTAGCCGCTATTTATTGAGGAGATGCTACATTCCAGTATGTTTGCATATGTTACATTGATCATCACAAAACTGTAAGAAGGAAGTTACCCTAGTGTCCCTGTATACAGGGTTGGGGGCTACGGTCAAGGGTTAAGTAACTTGCATAAGATCACATAACCAGGGAGTGGCCGTTTTCACAGACCCCAAGGCCAGGATGTTTCTACTCTACCTGGAGATCCTAAAGCAGCTGTTCTCAAACTGGAGCTGTGTCAGAATCCCCTGGAGGGCTTTCGAACACTCAGATCACTAGGACCCACCCCAGCATTTCTGGTTCAGTAGGTTTGGAGTGGAGTCTTGGATTCTGAATTTCTCCAAGTTCCCGGGTGCTGCTGCCAGTGGTTCTGGTCTAGGGACCACAGGTTGAGAATCACTGGCCTAGATCACAGAAAACCCCTAGGTTTACTTTACACAATCCCACCACCCAAACACACTGACTTGGGCCAGGACTGCAGGATGCAGCCCCGAGTTCCTGCTGAGAGGCTCTGATCCCCAGTCCCGTCTCCCTCCCCAAACCTGGTCTTGGCTGTGCTATGCCCGCTGGTCTCTAGGAATAGGCGCCATCAGTGACAAGGATCTAAGTGCCTGCCCCTCCCCCTTGGGACACTGCTCTTCTGTTTGTCATCCTTCAGTTCTGACCAGTGATCTCCCCATTTCACCAAGGCTAGGCGCCCCTGACCCTGACCCCACATCTTTAACAACTTCCCTGCTGATTGATATGTTCTAGGCTTGCTGCTGCTACTGCCTGAGCAGTTAATAGCACTGGAAGTTACAGTCTCGTCTATGTCATGGTGCCTGCAGCATTCATCAATTTCAGCAAGTGTCACTAAGAGTGATACGACTGTATGACACAGCTAAGTGTTCCCTCTGCACAGGCTATTACTGCTGGCACTGGGCCCATGAAGGCAGGGACTGGAGACCCATTTCGCCCCATGTATGCAGTTTGACACACCTGAGCACTCCAGCCCACTTCCTGCTGTGGCCCCATGAATGCTGTGTGTGCCCAGCAACGTCTATTGCCAGGTTCCCTCTCCCTCCAAGTTCCCCAGGCAAGTGCTATTCCTGTTCTCTCCAAGGCTTGGGGCACTCTTTTCCCCTTGGCTCACCCTCCCATTTCTGCGTCAGTTTTTGCCCATCCTTCAAGGCCTGTGCGTGTGTCACCACCTCCAGGCAGCCAATGCATGTGTCTACATGGAAGGCCTGTGCTCAGTACCAGGGAGAAGAAAATGCAAAGAGGACAACACCTAGCGTCAACCTTCAGAGACCTTTCCATCTAGCACAGTAGTTGGATGATCCACTGGGTGGATGCCTGGAAAATACTTCTCTGCTATTGGTTTTCCCCACTTATTGCCCTCACTATAAGGGAAAGTGGGGGTTTCACAAGGCCTGGGTCCCACTGGGATGGCCTGAGATTGTTCAGGGAGACCTATATGTGGAAAACACACAGACTGCTGATGACATAGACAGGGAACCCCACCTCCTTCCCCAGAACTTCATGCCTGGAGGTCCAGAGTCAAGAACCCCTGGGGTCAGCCTCCGTAAAGTGAAGATGAGGGAGGCATTGGGTCGTAGGCGTGAATGTACAAGCAGGGCTCACCTGAGGCCACAAGACCTCAGAGTAGAGCCGCAGAGCTGCTTGACCCCGCCCCCTGTCCCGCCCACCACGCCCATCCTGGGGGCTGCGGAGGTGTGTCTCTGCCACTGCCCAACTGAGAGCAGGCTCCTCACGACCACGGGCAGAGTTTGGAGACAAAAGGGGAGGTTGAGAGGCAGTGGCTCAGAGCTGTGAATCTCTTTCTTCCTCACCAGGAGCACGAGCCTCGCCCCTCTCACTGTCACCCCAAGAGGCAGGCACACCTCCCCAGCCAGCTGCTGAGCTGCACCTGCCTTGAGAAAAAGGCACCCGGTTCTTAAACAGGGGATGAATATTCATTGGCATGAACCTTTGCAAACTCATTTGGGGAAAAAAAATTAGATCAGGAGAAGTAATCAGATTATTAAAAAGAAAAACCAAGGACAGAAGGCGGTGGTGGAGGGAAGCATCACATTTAAAATGCACGGAGAGATTTCCTTTCTGCAGAGAAGCTGTGACCCCCTGGACCATGCACCGGGAATAGTTAAGCTCTCCCACATTCCTGCTGCATAAAAATGTTTCGTGAGGCCTCAGTAGAGGGGGAGGGGTAGAGGCAATGTGCACCCTCCAAGTACAAAAATTATAAAATAATGTTATGAGGTTTTCATTTTATCTCTCTTGGATATCAAGAAAAATTGTGAGAGCTAAAGAGGCTCTGGTGAGTGCTGAGTGACAGGTTAAAGGGCTCCAATAAAGATTAGATGGTCCACTATCTCCTGAGGAAATTGCATAAAAGTGGTTATTCCCTCTTGCTTCTATTAATTTCCTCTTCCTGGCTGCTTGGAAATGCTTCATAACCTGATGCTGCAGATGGGGACGAGAGGCGCTTTCCATTATCTCAATCACTGCACTGTTTATGAGACACTTAATCTGTTTCTTTATAAAGTAATAGTACTGTTGGTGATGGATTTAGTGTCACGGGGAGGCTGCGTGCAGGGAGGGGAGGGGAGGGGGTTCTCAAGAGCATTGTAAGCTCTAGATGATTCCTTACATCCTGAGGCTCTGAGAAGTTGGGTGGGTGTTTCAATGTGCCCTTCTGGATATCAGCTAGAGGTCACATGTACCAGTCCCTTGTTGCTTGAAGGGGGAGGGAAATGCTGCAGTTTTTTTTGTTTAGGGAATGGAAAATACACACATGCTTAGGGACCTGGTACTCATGTCTTGCTGTTGCCCTCTGCCAGAGTCAGGGGCAGGGAAAGATGTGTGTGCGTGGCGGGGATGGGGAACCACCTGAAAGCTCCATTTACCTGTCTGAACCGTGATCCTCTGCAATGGAGTCAATGGAAGCCAACCCCCCTTTTCTTAAGAAAACAAAGCAATCTGGGCTGTGCTAGCGTCAGAAACGTACAACCCTCCAAGTCACAGGTGTCCCTCGGACAGAGGTCTTGTGGGAATACACAGCAAGGCCCTGAGGCTCTTCCTTTCCCACACACCTCCAGAATAGTGATGAAATGCTCCCGGTGGGGATGGGCCTGGGTGCTCTCTGACCTAATTTCCCTTCCTACCTCTCCTGTTCTTCCACCTCTTCCCTTGAGTTTTGTCTTAGCCTCTCTTGAATTTCACCCCTTAGTCGCCACTGGAAAATGCTTCTTCTGGTTCTCATCTCATAGTGGGGGATCCTCCAAGTCAGGCACTTCCTGCCTGACTGGTCCCCCCACCCCCAAACTAAGAACACACACACCAGCGTTCCATTGTCTGCCTCCTCTCTCACCCCACAAGGAAGGGCACTTCCCAGAGCCTGTCCTCTACCCTCTGGGCTCTGCTTGCCTAGATCGTCTATAAAATTTAGTTGAATGAGAGGTTCATGTCTATAGTGATAGTGCTGACCATAACTTTAATCAAGAGAAAGGCAACCCCTGAGTTTTGAAATGATATTAAAGCAAGTAACTGTGTTATCAACTTCAAAATTGCTTGACAATTTTGGATATGTGTTTGATTAGGTGATCACAGCATTTAATTTTTTTTTTTTTTTGAGCCTTTAGGCAGGTGTGTGTGGCTGCCAAAGCCCCTACCATTCTTTACTGTGTTACTCCAAACCACTTTATGTACTCAGGTGACTTCTCTGGGCTGAGGCCATTTCTTTTGTTTCCCTTGGTCTAAATTTTTTTTGTTAGCCTCTAAGAGCAGCTCCATGTATCACCTCTAATTAAAACTGCTTTTCCTCAAGGGGTAGCACAAATTTCTTATTATTTTTCTTTGTTAAATTTCTAGTAAAGTAACAGTCTTACTAACTTCTATTTGTTTTCAGTGATGTCTGATACAAGATGAGTTAAAAAAGGCTTTGTGGACTAGTCTGACATGCTAAGCATTATTTAAAGCATTAATTCTATGAGAAAATATAGCCCAAGTATGCTGACAAGTTAGTCTAAATGTTCAATAAGTGGACCTAGGAATACAGCTTCTTTATAAATTAGGGAATGCCTAGACATAGATTTAAAAACAATATTAACTTATGAAATCTGAGTATTAATGAGATTCATCTATTTTGTGAGTATCAATAAGAAATATGTTACAGATATAATGATTCTCCCATTATACAAACAGAAATAATTTGTGCAGAAACACATTTTTCCATTTGGTCCCAGGATTGATTTGCCCACTTTGGGATTCTAAGCTTATCAATCTTAAAAGAAAACTTGTTTTTAAAAGGAACTGGGAAAATGAAGGTGAAGAAGAATTAGAACTGTTTAACTCTTACTGAGTCTAGGTAAATTTTCATATTTGAGTTTAATAAATTCTAATTACCTGTGGGAGTTTTTGTGAGAAGTGTTAAATTTCTTTTTTATATATTCTTTACACAGATAAGCAAGATGAAGATGACATAACTTGCTAGTGGTCACCCAGGTAGTATCCAGCTGAGCCAGGAATCAGACCCAGGACTGTTGCTAAGGGGGGATGGAGTCTTGCCCCCTCCCAAGGCCTTTCACTCCAGCCCTTCTCTGAAGTTCTCTCTTTTGAAGTTCAGCTTGGCTCCTTCTCTGTCATTGCTCCCCATCTGTGGAATCACCTGGTTCTGGAGTCGCCTCCTTCTGGTTCTGCCTTCCTTCAGCAGAGATCTCAGAGGAAGACACTTTTTAACTCCCTTGCTACTCCTGGACATCAGGATGGCTGTTTATGCTGTTAATGTATTAAATGTAAAGAAAGGAGGCTTTTAAATGCTGGAAAGAAAGTGGAAACACCTTGTTTCTCTTGGACTGATACATTAAGAATTACATGTGGCAGGGCTCCAGTGAATGCATGAGTCACCATGTTCCCTTCCCCCACTTTCCAGGCAAAGAGCTGCTGCTGTGTTTGGGCAGCACAGACGTGGGATTTATGTGTTCTCCACCTCCAGAACTGAATGAGGCAGCAATGCTGGGTTGTGGTCCACAGTAGAAAAGGCCAAGTGCTCGTCATGGGTAAGAAGGAAGAGAAATGGAAAGGAGAAAGGGAGAGAGGAGGAAAGAGAAGGAGAGACTTTACTGAGTGGGCCTGAACAGATACATCTGCAAGTCAACTTCTAGGACGCTTTGGGTGTACCATTCAGTTTTCCTTTGGTGTTTTATTTATTAAGCCTTTAGTAGAGATTTAAGGGTTTTTTTTTGCTTTTTGTTTTCTATCCAGAAGTTTCTTTTGAATGTGCTGAGACATGTAGCAAGTAGCCCATTTTGACACGAGTTACAACAGAAATCTTTAAGATAAGGTTACCGAAGCATCTAGACAGTGTTTACCCCAGTGTGTTCCATGGAACTTGAATCCCAGGAGATGTGCTTCAAAACAGGGTTTCTTGGCGAGAAAATACAGCATTCTATATCCCATTTTTGGAAGTTCTGAAAAATTCTTATTAAAAAATGAAATGACCTTTTAAATCCACAGGTGCAAAATGTCTGACTGCACACTCCTTTTGTGAGTAGCTGGTGGTAACAACCCAAAGGACATGGACTCCTTGGAACATCCTTGAGTTATGCCATTCCAGAACATTCCATGACAAAAATTTCCTCTCATTCAAGATGAGCTCCTGCCCCAGGCACTTCCAGAGTGACCAAAACCCTTTAGCTCACTTCAAATGAGGGGGTGAGAAAACTTACCCAGCAGAGGAAACACTTCTTTCTTGTTTTGGTAAACGAGATATGGATATTTTCCAAATAGTTTATATGTATATCATTGCTATTACTTCTCCCACTGTGTGATTCTAGGCAACTTTTTTTAACCTTTCAGTGTTTCAATTTCCTTATTAACAAAATGGAGCTATAATAGCTATCCCATAGAGGAACTCATATAAGCGCTTAACAAGAATGTTAACAGATGGTGACTACTGCTACTGTTAAAAAATACTCTGCACTTTCCAGGAGGACACTCTATTTGGGAAGATAAGCTTTGTATAAGCAGAAACCTTAGTAGTGACACTTCTACTATGGCAGTGTTCACATGTGTGCACGCTAAGTCGCTTCAGTTGTGTCTGACTCTGCAATGCTGTGGACTGTAGCTTGCCAGGCTCCTCCATCCATGGGATTATCCAGACAACAGTACTGGAGTGGGTTGCCATTCCCTACCTCAGGGGATCTTCCTGACCCAGATATTGAACACACATCTTTTATGTCTCCTGCATTGGAAAGCAAGTTCTTTAGCATTAGCGCCACCTGGGAAGTCCCCGGCAATGATCACATAGTATTGTGGTTGTATGACTACATTGGATCAAGAGCTCCTTGAGGGCAGGTTCTGTTCTCAAAATTCCCTGGGTCAAGTTCTTAGCAGGATCATATTAAATGTCTGTTGAATGAATTAGTGAAGTATGTAAGAAAGCCAATTGACCATGAAATTAGTTTTGCTTGGTCTCAAAGGAGGATAAGCCAGAGCAGGTTTCCTGGGGACCAGAAGAGTCAGGAGCTGAGATAGTGAAGAAGGGCCTGAGGGAAGCAGACAGGCAGGGCCAGTTTTCTGAGGAATCAGCAAGGCAGGAACCAGATGTCTGGAGTCACAGGTCTCTGGAGATGAGGCATGGTAAAAGCTTGAGGAATGGCCTAGAGCCAGACTTTGGAGGGCATGGCTCTTCACAGGCTGACCTATGGAGAAAAAAGAATAAGTGCCTTATATCTGTGGACAGCTCTAGTGGGCATCGGGTTGTATGAGGCGTTCCCAAACTTCCCCACTGACATGTACATGATAGATGATACCAAGTGCACAGCACATTCCCCGGCGCACTGCCTGTAAAGCCATCCTTCTTTGCCCCACCCCCACCTCCAAGCGTTTCAAAATGCAATTAAGGGAGAATGTGTTGTTAAGCCAGTAACCTTGAAATCACTTTAATTTATTCTTAAAGAATCACTCATGAATTTCAGCCCTTTACCATCATTCATAATAACTGTTAATACAGCTCACAGTGTCCCTCATGTATGTTGCAATGTGACATTTAAGAACCATAGGTCCAGCCTGTTGTCAACCAGGGCATTGTTCCATCTGAGTACCGGTGAAATTCCTTCACTGAGTGGATCAGGGTAAGGCCCCACCTGTTAACCAGGTGGAAGAGGGAGGGAATAACCATTTATAGAGCACTTATGCCTCAGACACTGAGCTACACATTAGATTCATTTTCTCAATTAAATCTCTCGACATACCTGAAAGGGAAGAGTCATTATTCATATTGTTCAAGTGAGAGAGGCCATTGGTACTGGGAAATATATATTTCACTTAGGATGTTTGAAGACTTGGAAGTTTTAATTAGGGGTTTCCTCTATCTGAGATGCTCAGTTTGAGCAATGGGGTATCTCAATGTCCTTTTAAAGGGGACAGAATGGTTCATTTTTCAATTCCGGGGAAAGGCCTCTGTGGCCCCTCTTCCATTAATTCTAAGACGGCATCTTTATTTTCCAGCTTGCCCTGCAGGGATGTTCAAGGCCAGCCAGGAAGCTGAGGTCTGCTCTCACTGCCCTTCCAACAGCCGATCCCCTTCAGAGGCATCTCCCATCTGCACCTGCCGGACTGGCTACTACCGAGCGGATTTTGACCCCCCAGAAGTGGCCTGCACTAGTAAGTGTTTAATAGGGGCTCCGGGCTGGGGAGTTTGATTGTCTGTTAGTGCAAGTGGTGGGCCTGGGGCAGGGAAGACTTAAGACACCATTCTCCAATTGCAAGGTACAAAGCAGAAATGCTGGCTGTGGTGCTGAAATGAACAGCTCCTTGCTGGGCAAGCAGGGCCCCTCTATCAGCAGTAATGGTCAAGAGAATGTTCTGTTTTTGTCCCCTCCTCCCAGATGAAAGGGCCTTCCTCCTACCCAAGCAAGACAATTTCTGTCCACAGATGGTTAAAAATGTCAAATGGAGAGTTCTTTGAGTGCAAAACAAGGTGCACCAAGATGTTGGAACAGTTCCTAGTAACTCTTCCAGTCACCTCCTCCAAGATCACTTGGTCTTCACAGCTGAGAAAATCCTCTCTTCACTAGGCTTCTGTGACCAGGCTCCCCTCAGAACTCTCATGATTTTACTAATTGTCTAGTAAAATTTTTCTTTTTTTCTAATGTAGATTTTTATAAAACAACATTTGTTATAGTTTTTGATTATAAAGTTAATGCATGTTGACTGGAGAGAATTTGAGCAGAAATGAGTAAATATGAAAACAAATGCAACCATATTATCTATATCCAGAGATAACCATGGATAACTTGTTGTGGCATTGGATGTAGATTCTACTGAACATTCAATGGAGAAATAGGAAAGATAATTTAACACTTTTAAACAAAAATTTCTATTTAGCAGTAGCCATTGATCCCAACCATTGCTTCCCACTTTGTCAGCTGGCTGCTGATTTTCCTGTTTCAGCTTTTTTCTCATAAGGTCTCTAAACTGTCCCCCACCGAGCCAGGCTCAAGAAGCCTTCCTCTGCCTCTCAGTATTTCCCCCTTTTAAACTTTATACTGGAGTATTGGCTCAGTGGTAAAGAACCGACCTGGCAGTGCAGGAGATGTGGGTTTGATCCCTGGGTTGGAAAGATCCCCTGGAGAAGGAAATGGCAATTCATTCCAGTATCCTTGCCTGGGAAATCCCATGGTCAAAGAGGAGGAGCCTGGCAGGCTACAGAGTTGGATTTGACTTAGCAAGCAAGCACACGCATGCATGGTTGCTTTATAATGTTGTGTGCATTTCTACTGTACAGCAGAGTCCAGTTATCCTTCACTTGTCTGTTTGGTTACCTAGTGGAGGTCCTTGTGTGCCAGGTGCCTATATGGTACATCCATGCCTCTGCCAAACGGCAGGACCAGAGTCTAGCGTGAATCCCTGAGGCAGAAATTCTAGGGGCTGGGGCCTGTGCATCAGCCCCACACTCTCAAACTCTCTGCTGTAGAGGGAAGGGCAGTCATCCTGCCAAAATGGAAGGGGGGCAACTCTGCTCCCTTGGGGGGAGGACTGGAGGAGGGGAGATTTTCTCCACCATGTTCTCCCTCATAATTCACCATCATGTGGAGATCAGAAGCACCTTTATCCCTGCACAGCACTTTCAAGAACTTGCTCCTCCTCTCCTAAGTGTGGCAGCCCTAAAATAGGGATACTTTTCCCTTTCAGTATTTCTGTTGCATTCAGAAGTCAGTGCTCCAGATTAACCTCTAATTATGCTAGAACTTTCTTCTGTGTTGAGTAATGTTGCCCAGATTGCTCCAAGTAAGGACTTTTCCTTCATCTCCTCTGACCAAACTCCTTCCACCCACCCCAGTATAGAAAGACACGGAGGAAACATTTCATACATATTTGCAGTTCTGATGGGAAGAAAAAAATGACTGAACTCCAGGTAGAATTTCTTAATCCTGGCCTTGCAGTATATATAACCTTTGCTGGATAAAGAAGAAGAATGAAAGTACCTTCTAGATCAAACCTCTGAGGTCAATCAATGCTTATAGATTGGAACTGAGAAAAAGCTCATCCTTTTGTAAATTGATTTTTCTCCAGATCTCTCTGGGTTGATATGAACAGAAGTGATTTCATTTCTGCTGACTGGAGTCCCAGTCTTCCTTTTGTGGCACCCCTGTACTGATTTCTGAGGTTCCTCTGTGTGACCCTGTAAACCTGACAAGCATTGTTTCATGCCCTTCTTTAGAAGCCACTTAGGCTCAATCTCTGCTTCCTGGATATCCAGACTAAGGACCAGTCTCCATGATTGCCAAAATCCAGGTTCTCACAGCTTCCATCCTGAAAACATCTCCCTCCACTCTCACAGACCCTCTTTTACTGGCCAGCCTCCCTCTGCAGATAAACTCGTGAAAATAAAAGTCTGGGACCCCAGCTCCCAACTCCAGCATACACACCGTATAAATCCATCTAGCCCCTGAAGAAGGCCACCTAGAGAGAAGCAGGGCAATGACAAATGTGGAGCTCATTGCTTTGTAGCACCTCTCTCTTTTACCTCTCACATGCCATCTCCATTTTATCTGTCTGTCACCTGACCTGATGTGCTTGAGCCAACAGGGCTGATTCATGGTATAAACAGGAGCATCCCAGAGCCTTCACTCTGCACACTGTAGACCTTCACTGCCCACTGCTCACCCATGTCCTGAGTCCAGATCATTAAACTCAGACCTCCCAAGCTTTTCTCTCTTGCACTGGCAGCTAGCTCTGAGCTAGGCACACCTTTCCAGCCCCTATGTCCCACCACAATCTCCACATCTTACCCAGAGTGGGAGGTGAATGCAGGCCTTGTCAGGATGTCAGGGTGTGGAGGAATGTCACCACACCCTGTACACAGCCCTGAGCTCTTTCAACCCCTAGAAGCAGAACTCTAGGGTCTGGCCAGAAATTGCCAAATCAGAGTTCTAGTTGCCTGTAGAGGTCTGGCCAAGAGCAGCTCAAGGAGGCGTTGTCCAGCTCCAGGCTCTGGTTGGCAGGGGCCAGCAGTGGGTAAGAGGACCCAGAGGCCAGGCTGGCTGGCAGCACAATGCTAGGCAAAACAAGTGTAAATAAACCTATTATTTTATTGAGCCTCATTATATATTTGATTTATTGTGTGCCAGGGAAGTACTGTATGAAAAAGTCAATTTGTTGGCTTTTATACTCTCATTAGGGTTTCCTTTTAAAGCATTCTAATTGGAGGTGCCATCTGTTCTCTTAAAAAGGCATCGCACATCACCAGTGTAAATAATTTTTCAGATACAAGGAGCATATCTGGAGCTGTGGAGGCCAGGCACAGCCCTGCCCCATGGCCTTGGGTCTCAGCTGGTTCTGCAGGTGGAGCAAGGCAACCAGCATGGGCCCGGCCAGCTGATAGAGGGTTGGTGGTGGTGGGGGATTGGTGGGCAGGGCCCAGGTGCTTGTTCATTTCGCAAGTACACACCTCTGTCCAGACAAACAAAGGATGGTGATGGCCCAGTGAGGTGCTGGGGGACCCAGGCAAAGGGGAGCTCTGTCCTTCTAAAATATATAGGCAAAGGGGAGCTCTGTCCTTCTAAAATATATAGGCAAAGGGGAGCTCTCTCCTTCTAAAATATATAGGCAAAGGGGAGCTCTGTCCTTCTAAAATAAACAGGCCGGTGGGTGCCTACAGTGTTCAGGTCTAGGTTGTGATGGGGGAAAGAGACACAGTGTGGGAAGCCTCCAAGAGCCTAGGCCTCAGGCATGGCCTGTTGCCACTGTCTTTTAATGAGGTTATATCAATAGTCATTCACTGACAATACTGGACATTTTACAAAAAAATTTTATGATTTAAAGTGTACTCTTTTACAAGGCTGAAAATATCTGTAGTTTGCTAAAAAAAAATTGATGTTTTTATGACTCTTGCTAATTTCTTGAAACAAGCACCACATATATATTCATTGTATTTTTATAGTGTTCAAAGTGTTAATTTATTCTAAATTAATCTAAACATTTAAAATGCATGACAATTTTCATAGCCCTGTGTGGGCATTTCTTTATTTTCTTTTTAATCTCTGGGGAGAACCTAGGATCTCTTTGACCGATGAGACGCCCTGGGAGCCCTAAGTCCAAGCACAGTGTCCAGCCCTATGCTTGACAAAGTTCATGGATTCAGCAGGGACTTGGATGCACCCCAAGGCTGTGTCAAAGGGCTGGGGTGGGCTTTTACTGAAGTCAGACAAGAGGGGCATAGGGAACTGTGTGAATGAGTCTGTGATGATGTTACTGCTGCTGATCTTGGACACCCAGCTCCCTTCTTCCTTCTTCTCCATCCTCCTTGAGTCTCTGCCATTCCTGGCATTCTGGATTTGCTGCACCATACCTGGCCAACTGCCCCCTTGTCCTACCAGGGCCCCATGTGCTCATTTTCAGGAAGCAGCCTTGTTCTCAGCAGGGTTTGGAGGGAAGGAAGGGGGGACCGAGAAGACTGATATAAGAGTTTAGGGTGCAATGTTGCAGCATCTCAGGGCTGCCCTCAGACAGAAGGACACCTAAGCCATGGATAGGACCAGGTGAGAGCTGAGGGATGGCTAGAGGCAGGTCACAGGTCACAGGTCACAGGTGACACCACCCCCACCCCAACCCCTGCTAACAGAACCCCTTGAAAGAAGCTAGGCTATATGGAATGCTCCGTGGGGACCACCTTTAGTGAGGAGGAATTATCAGGAGGCTACTTAGAGAAGTGGGCAGGAGGAGAGGTCAAAGGGAATGTCTAGCCCCGCCAGCCAGGAAGGGTCGCAAAGGCTCTAGGCTGGGGAGCTGAGACTCTGAACATCAAGGTTACTGACTTCAGCTGAGGAAGTTGCTCACCTTTCTCCTCCTGCTTCCTCCTCCTGAGGCCCCCTGGGGAGTCTTGGCACCCCAAACTGCCCCAGTCTCCTTGACTAGGTCCTGGGAAAGCTGACTGGATCATCGGTTTGCATGTAGCAATGGGGAGGTGGGCTTGGTGCTTCACAGACGGAAGTTTGAATCTTGTCTCTGTCTCTTACTGTTTCTGTGAATTGAACTTGTTTCTTACCTTTCTTATATGCTGTTGTTTTCTTCTCATGACCTCATAATAATGCATGCTTCTCTGGGTTGTTATGAGGATTAAACAAAATCATATTGTGGAGTCCTTGGCTCAGTTCCTGGTTCATAGTAAACTCTCAACCAGTGTTAGAACTTGCTTTGGTTACATCCCTGGAAAGTGTGAAGATTGCAGCAGATATGGAAGCTTCCAGCATGATTGGAGATCTAAAAATAAAAGTGATATCCTCAGGGGGAGAACAGGTTTGATGCCAGCCCCGAGTGTCACAGCAGAATCTATCGTGCAGCTCAGATCACAGTCACCATTCACCTTGGCCTGGAGCTCTCAATGAAAACAAATGAGAAGGTGACGGCCACTGGGAGCGGCCAGGCCGTGGGAGGAGGGAACTGAAGACAGAGTGTCTGAGGACTCCAGGTGCAGCTTGCCTCCAGAGCTGAGAGACGCTGAGAAACGGGGCGGGAGCGGTGGCCAAGGAGCTGGGCTCCAGTTCTCAGGAAGCAGGGACTCCATGACTCCTCTGGGTCAGACTCACTTCTTTCGCAGGAGGGTCTCATGGCCCCGGAAGTATGATGGGTGGGCCAGCAGGAGAGAGGTGGGAGCCAGGAATGCATGAGGAAGTGTGCAGCGCTGTGAGCACCAAAATGCATGTCTTCAGTTTTAAGTAATTCCTATTTATGGGGGAAGAAATGGAAAGGAGGAATTTATGAAGCAGGTGAAAATAGATAATTGTGTCTTATAAAATTGCTGTCTGTGAAAAACTATGTGAAAGGATTGGTGTAAAAATAATTGCCTTGTTACATTTCTGACCACAAAAACCCTTTTTCTCCATCACCCACGTGGGAAAAACTTGGATTACAGAGACAAGCTAGTACTTGTCTTGTTTCTTTATTTCTTCTTCAAATGCACTCGGTTACCTCTGCAGTTTCGATCATAGAGGTGGAGTGTTAGAAGGGGCTCCAGAAATTATTGTCCTATACCGCTCTCCCCTCTCATGGGAGACACGGCGGCCAGTCCCTGTGGTCCCCCGGTGACCACCTCTGACTTTCCTCCTGACTCAGAGAGGCTGAGCAGCAAGGCAGGCACGTTGGGTGTGGATCCTAAGGTGTGTGGCCTGGGACCTGTGACATCTTCTGTGAACTGGGGCTTCTTATTGGCTGAATTGGGCATGATGGAACTCAGATTAGGAGGTTGTGGGAATTAATGACAGGATGTCATGGAAGCCCCAGGATGAAAGCTCACGACTGTCTGCCTCCAGTGCCACGACTTCACACACATTGAGAACTACCCTTTGGCAGCTCTGAGGAGGATGTTGGAGATGGCCATGTGGTGATGGAGATTCGCTGTTACTCTTGCTCTTGAATCTGCCTCCCACAACAAAGGAAAAGAATCCACTCTTCCTTCTCTCATCTCTGCCTACTCCCATTTCTCCCTATTAAGCTCATGTTTCATCCTTTGTTGGCAGCTGTTAGCCTCTTTCATCCCAGCTGTCCCAGGGCAGCAGAGTGGCCCTATGATAGAGGGAACATAGTCCTTGGATGGACTGCCCAGGAGTGTGGCATTGCCCAAACTTGGTCTTGCCAGGCAGGATAAAAAAGAAGAGAGCAGGACTCAGGGGTTGGAAGGGGCCTTGAGATGACAGAGAAAGAAGGAACTCCTCTGCAGACAGGTCTAATAGTCTTCATGCCACTGTGAAAAGTCTGTAAGGACATCAGATCATAACCTTCTTCCACCAATCCTGGGCCCTGCTGGCTTTTGCTTGACAAGATGGCCAGTAATGGTTTCCTTTATAGCAGTGGTTTTTAGATGCAGTACTTGGACAAGCAGCCTCAGTGTCACCAGGGAACTTGTTAGAAATACAAATTCTCAGCCCCTCTCCAGACCTCCTGAATGAGGTACTCTGGGGAGGGGGAGTGGGGAGAAGAGGAGGCAGAGATCTGAGTTTTAACAAGCCCTCCAGGTGATTCTGAAGCTCACTAAAGTTTGAGAACATTGCTTTAGAATTAGTCATGTTTCTCTGTCCTCCGCTTTATGACTCCTGAGGAAAAAGGCCATTGAGTGAATTCCTGCTGAGTGGAATCAAAGCGCCTGCTCCTCCCCATCAATGTCTTGTGTAGCAGACTGGAGAGACGGGGGGTTGGGTGGGTATGAGTACATACCCAAGGAAGAAGAGAAGAGGAGGGGGTGTGATGTGAGTGTGTGTCAGTGTTGAGTGTTTCAGGGGAGGATCTCACTAGTTCTCAGAACCACCCCCACCTGCTGTGGCGCAGTTTCCATTACATTCTCTGTCTTGGGTGGTGGGAGCAGTGATGGAGAAGAGAGAGTAGAGATGAGTGAGCACCGCCTGGCTGGAGCAGGCTTAGGGAGGGTGGAGGGGGAAACTGAAGCAGAAGCAAGGTGACTGGTGACTGGTGGGGACCGGTCCCCTGAGCTCAGATGGAGGATCAGGTGAGTAGAGTGATGGAGGGATGGGTCTCACCCCTCAGATGGTCCTTCTCACCACATAGCGAGAAGGTCCAGAGGGAGCCTCTGGTGCCATCATTTCAGGAAAGGGCCCTTTAGTCCAATAGAGCAGGAAGCTTCCCCCAGGACGACGCACTCCACAGGGTACAGGAATCCAGTGTTGTAAACTGGGCTCTGCTTGCTCCCATGCCTACACACTGGGGATGATTTTAAATACTTCCCAAAAGCCAACCTTTTCAAAAACATGCTCCTCTTTGTCTAGGAGTTGCAACTTATTGAAAGAGGGCTACTTCACTCAAGGTTAGTTTTACTCATTCATTACTGATCAGGGCTTTAGGAAAAGTTCCACCATGTGCCCCTTTCTATGGGTAAAGGAGCTATGTGTCTTTACCCTGGTATGTGATCCACACTGCGCATAAAAACATCACTTGTGCTTTTTTTTTTTTTCAATTTGTGCTTTTGAAGTGGAGGTAATGTGTGTTTTCCTTGAGGTGAAATTCCAACAAGAGTCACGGAGGAACAAATGTCATGGGGTAAGCTGTTTCTCTGAGCACCTGGATTCGGATATATACCTGGATGTAGAGTTGAGGGCGTGTGAGGGGAGCTGAAAGCTATTTATAGCTGTCACTGCTGTTTGAAGAAGGGTCAGCATTGCCTGTGTACTTGGGCTTTCACACGTCTATGGTCTACAATTTCTTTTCACAGTTGTTGGACCCAAGTGAATATAACCCTTAGAAGGCATCATGTAGCTCCACGTTTTAAGCTAATAGCTGGGCATAAGCGCTGACATTTCTGTTTCAGTTTTTCATCTTAAGTACATTTCATCTTATGGGCATTTGGAGTCACAGATTATTAACACTTGGAGTGGCCTTCTAGGCCCTGCCTCTCAAACTCCTCCCCAGTATCAGCCTCGTCTCTCCAACAACCCTGAGAAGTGGTCAGTTCATTTTTAGTTTTCTGAATATTTGTGATGACAAACAGCTGATTTTTTTTTTTTTTTTTTGCAGGATGGCTGTACTCCATTGCTAAGCAGCCATCACCTATCACTGTAAGAGGGAGCTTCTGCACCTCGGATCAGGCACTGCCTTCCTCCCTCCTCACACTGGTCCATCACTGAGGAGCAGTGTCCTGCAGGTGGAACCTTTGGTTCCATTGCTTATGAACAACTTTCTCATCCTTCCTCAATCACCTACTGTAGGCAAAACATCATCTGCTCCTGAATGTGCATGATTTCCTGAGCCTCAGTGTCCTGGCTGCCTATTCTGAATCTCTCACATTTATCAATCCAACTTAAAATATGGCAGCCAGAATGAAACATATGACCCTCACCCCCGAGCAGGGTCCAAAGAAATTTGGTGGCTCTTCTGAGGCTGGGATCCTGTTAACTGTTCACTTTGGCAGCCTCTCACACCATGGGCCCCAGTCAGACTTCCTTACTTCTAAACATTCAAACCTTTTGTTTGTCTCTTTGGGAGGTACTACCCATCTGCGTCTTTTCTTTCCTGCACTTATACATGTAACTTCAGACCTTTTGGCCTCATGGGTTTGGGCACCATGCTCTTTCAAGTATACACCATTTTGAAAACTGATTTCGACTGACAAGTATTAGCATAACTGGTGGAGAGTGTGGGCTTTGCGGTCTGTGCTCTAGGCTGAGTTCAAGCACTGCTCTGACACTTGCCATCTGTGTGGTGTGGGGCAAGTGACATAGCTCTCTGTCTCCATTTTCTCATTCATAAACTGGGTGTGTATTATGAGCAGAGCATTAGCATCTGCCTCACTGTTGTCAAGGGTATAAATGGAGTAATATTTAGAACACTATTTAGAACAGTGTTTGGCATACAGGATGCAGTCAATGAAAGTAAGCTATTTTGTTTTACTACTATTATTGGAGTTGTGCACTCTACTTTTGTGCTATTTTCAAAGCAGCTTGAATCCAAGCACTGGAATTATCATTTAGCTAACATTTCTTCCTTTGGTACACAAGTATCTGCGTACTTTTTTCAGTTACTGTCCGTGAAATCTAGGTACATTGTCTCTATTCTTTTTCTGTAAAGGCTCATAAACTTTTAGATAAAGAAACAGTGTCATTTGGCCTGACTTATACTTAGAGCCCATGCTGGTTTTTGTCACTGTTTTCTTGAGGCTCATAAAGCATTGATTTAACTATGAAGTTTCAGAAGTAGGAGGGGATTGAGGTAAAATTTATTCATTTAATCTACTCTCTTCTCTATTTTGAAAATCAGAACAAAGTTGTCTAATGCATGTCTGTAGGAGTCACTGTGGTCCTGAATGCTCCTTGGTAGCCTTCAGGCAATGGCTTTGATGTCTAATTTGCAGGCTTTGGTCCCAGGCGGGGCTGGCCTGGGATGGATGCTGGAATTGGATGGCAGCTATAGCTCAGAGTTCTTAAATCTTCCTTGCTCTAATTCTCCTCCTCAAAAGAGGAGACAGTCAGAGGCACGTGGCTGTACATCATCTCTCTTCTGCCAGCATCTTACTTCATCCCCAGGAAAGAAGGTGCATGCTCTGAATATTCTATTCAGATCTGTTCAGGTGTAGGGATTTCTCTGTCCACTGGACTGGAAGCTCTTGACATACTGATCTGATTTTTTAATCCCCTCTGTGGGCTTACATGGTTGGTGCCCAACATAGCCAAGTGGTAAGAGCCCTGCTGTTGGGATCAGGCAGACCCGACTCTCGACTCTACCCCTCTGTTGCCATGGTTACTTAACCTCTCTGAAACTCCGTTTCTTTTCCATAAAATGAGGATATTGTTTATCACTGTGCCGAGTTGTGACGATGTATATACCTAACTCAGCATCAGACATATGGTAAGGTCTCAGAAACTTGTCTTTGTTTTGGTTGTTATGAATAAGGTTTGAGTCATATTTGAATTGCACATTCCAGGATCAGAACAGAAAATGTGGGGCGGGGGTGTGGGGGAATGGGCATTTTAGGGCAGTTGCTTCTGGAGAGTCATCCTAGGTTGGCTGGAATCTTATACCATCATTCCCATCTCGACCCCATCAGGATGTGATCACAAATCCAGGTATTGCTGGTGCAGACCACCTTGGTCCCCAGCTCCTCACAGGTGATCCCCAGCAGTGACTACGGTCCTGGTTCCTCTAGTCCCCTCTTCTTCCATCCATGTAACCCAGAATTGGATCCTGATCTAATTCTGACACCAGAGGCCAAGCCCAAGTCCCCTAGGGGGTTAGGTCGGGGACTCACTCCTGGACCTTCAGCCAGTTGCCTCTTTGCAATCAGCTTTCAATTTCACCACTGCCAATCAGTCCTGGTACCTCTGTGAGCCTACTGCACCTCTGTTACTGATTATTAAGCTTCCCTGGGGGCTGGACTCAGAACCTACCCTCAACCCCATTACGCTGGGTGGGGTTCCTGGCTCCACCCTCTTTTTCATTCTCTGCCCTTCTAGCTGCCATATTAGGAACCTGGCATTAGCCGACTGTTTCTCAAATCATGATGGTGGTCTTCTATATCCCCTGGCTGGTGAATACATGTGAAAGCCCCAAAGCAGTTGCCAGAGACCCACAGATGTCACTGATGGCTTTGCTTGGGTGTGACAAAGACCAGGAGCTCCAGGTGTCTTTGACTCTCATAGAAACAAGCCACTCTCAATTGGTATAAGGGTATATTCTGAACACTGTCCAAGGGAGCAAAGCTACCTGTGTCATTAGTGAAGTACGCTGACTGGAATTGTACAAAGAAGTATTCCTGCCAGGAAGGTTTCTGAATTGTATGGGAAATTGGGTGAAGTAGAAAGAAACGAGTCTTCTAGTCAGTGTGGGCTTGTCTACGCTCTTTGAATTATGTGTGGCATAGGACCAGGACACTAGCATTTTGTAGTGATTTATTTCGAAACTCTGTGTTGGTCTTCTGAGAAAATTTCCGTGCAATTGGCTATAAAGTACACATTTGGAGCCAGACAATTGAGAACTCTTATGATATGGGGTTGGCTGTTGGCTTAAAGTCTGGTCTCCCCAGTGGATAAATGGTCATGGATGACTTTGCACAGGGAGAGCAGGCTCCAGTCAGAAGTCAACTGTGAGACCACCTCTGCCCAACACAGCCAAGGTGCTCTGACTCTGAGACTGTATTAAGAAGAGTGAATGGTCTCAGGAGTTGATGAGTAAGGGCCAAGTGCTACTTGGACATAAAGGTCCCTCTGTCCTCCCTTCCCATTCTGTAGAGAGGTTTGGGTCAATGGTGGTCACGGTGTGTTGCTTCCCCCTAGCCCCGCATGGCTATGAGCTTAGACTTGCAAGAAGATGTCCAAGGTGGTTTTTGAGCAGATCCTCTGGGTTATCACTAAGCTCTGCTCACCTTGCAAGTGGCAGTAAAGGATGCTCAACATTGCTGAGTGGAAAAAGGCCAGCATGGCGCCTGTGTAGTGGAATTGAGATGCAGCTTGGTACAGGCTGGCTCTGCTGCATCAGACATGCCTAGAAGGTGGGTGGTTGGGGGAAGGGGCAGTGGGAAGCCCTGCCAGTGCTCAGTGAGGAAAGTTAGAAAGCCACTCTATCCCCCTAAAAGGGTGCTATTCGCCGGCCAGCACAGAGGAACTTGCACATGAGGTCATTCTTATTGTGAGCAAAAGGTAGACTTTATGGTCATGCCAGTGAAAGGGCTGCAGGCAGCTCTGTTGAGGTCAGCCACACCCATGCCTGCATCCCAAGCACGGTGAAGGCTGTGCAGCACCATGGCCTATGGCTAAGGCTCTTTCTGAGTGGACCCCAAGTACCATGTGCCTGGTACCCCGGCCACAAACAACTGGATCAAGAGCATAAGCAAGTAACAGTAAGTCTAACATGATAGCTGCTGCTGATTAAGCCCCTGACGTGGATTTTCTCAGTTATCCTCACAGAATATAAAGTGGTACTACTGTTATTCCCAATGTATAGATGAGAGAACTGAGGTCCAGCATGGCTAGTGCTAGAACAAATGCTCATGCATTTGTTCGTGAGTGGCAGGGCCCGATTTCTGCCCAGACCTGATCAGGTAGGGCTCCTTAGCCTCAGTGCTAGGCTTCAATCCTTAGGAAGGAGTTCCATTGCCTCTGAGATGGCCTGACATCAAACTAATGCTGCTACCCACTTGAGACAGTGAAGGATTGCGTGTCATTGATCAAGGGTCATTTTGTGAGCTCTGTGGAAGGGCTTAGAAGTGACCTTCAGCAAGACTGAGGAAGAGAGGAGAATTGGTGAGAGGGGGATGCAGAAGATGATGGAGGGGGGAACAGTGGGGGAGAGGGGAGAGGGGAGAGGCACAGCCACCTCTGCTGTGTTATAGAGTCCCCCATAGGTGGTCAACACAGCATTTCACTAATATAAATAAAAATGAAAATGCTCAGACATACCTTGAGGGCACACAAGCCTATATTTGTGGAGGAAATTAACCGAGAAAAAGAATTGCTGGGTTGCTGGGCACATGTATTCAGAAAGCCAATCAAAGTGCTGTCCCAGAGGACTAGGCCTTGACCAAGTGACACCCCCACCAGTGGTGGACACCTTGCTTCTCCACCCACGGGCCAGGTGGATGTTATCAAGACTCTGGGCTTTGCCAGTTTGACTGACCTCCTAAAATTTTTGACCATATTTCCCTTCATACAAATTACTATGTCTTTTTCATACATTTATTGACCAATTTATTTTGTCTCCTGGAAATTGACTGTTTGTGCCCTTTTTCTGTTTTTAAAAATTGACTTCTAGATGCCTGTTAATTAAATGTAACATCTTGCCCCCCAGCCCTCTATGTGTATGTGCTCAGTCATGCCCAGTGCTTTGTGACCCTATGGACCATAGCCTCCCAGGATCCTCTGTCCGTGGGATTTTCTAGGCAACTGGAGTGGGTTGCCATTTCCTCCTCCATTAGATCTCCCTGACCCCGGGACTGAACCCCCATCTCCTGCATTTCCTGGACTGCAGGTGGGTTCTTTACCTTCTGAGCCACTTGGGATTGTGCAGCCCTCTACTTATTTTTTACTCTATTTATGAATACATTTTTGGCATTTTCGAGATTTTTAATTTTTGAGCTTAAACTTGACCTTTTTAAATTTCTGGTTTGGGGGATTTGAGTCTTGACTTTTTGCCTGGGTTTTGTGTATGTCTTCCCCACTTTAAGATATAAAAACACTCTCATTTTATTTTAGTTCTTTATATAGTATTTATTTTTAGCACTTCCTTCATCTAAAACTTACTTTGTGTAAGACATGATATTGATGTTCTTATTTGTCTTATTTAAAATAGCATCTAATCAGCTCCATCTGAATTATCCAAAACGTTAGTGAAATGCCTCTTTGGTTACAGACTAACTGCCTGTCTGTGCTCATCTTTATTCCTTACCATTGATTGTTTAGTTTCGTCTGGGACCAGTTCTAAGCTGTTCTGAAGATAGTAGCTTTGTCGTATATTTCAATAACTGGTAAAAGAAGTTTGTACGTATTATTCATTGTCAAAACGTCTTGCCAACTCTTACACATTTTCATCTGCAAGATGAACTTTGAAATCAGCTTGGCACAACTCATTAATCAATCCTGTTACACTGGGACTGGGAAAGAACTAAATGTATGGCTTACTTTGGAGACGACTGTCATCTTTATGATCTGCACCTCTTCATCCAGGAGCATGTGTTCAATCTTCTTTTATGCCCTTAAGTAAAGTTTTATCAGTTCAGTTCAGTCGCTCATTCGTGTCTGACTCTTTGCGACCCCATGAATCGCAGCACACCAGGCCTCCCTGTCATCACCAACTCCCGGAGTTCACTCAAACTCACGTCCACTGAGTCCATGAGGCCATCCAGCCATCTCATCCTCGGTCGTCCCCTTCTCCTCCTGCCCCCAATCCCTCCCAGCATCAGGGTCTTTTCCAATGAGTCAGCTCTTCACATAAGGTGGCCAAAGTACTGGAGCTTCAGTTTTAGCATCATTCCTTCCAAAGAAATCCCAGGGTTGATCTCCTTCAGAATGGACTGATTGGATCTCCTTGCAGTCCAAGGGACTCTCAAGAGTCTTCTCCAGCACCACAGTTCAAAAGCATCAATTCTTCGGTGCTCAGCCTTCTTCACAGTCCAACTCTCACATCCATACATGACCACAGGAAAAACCATAGCCTTGACTAGACGGACCTTAGTCGGCAAAGAAATGTCTCTGCTTTTGAATATACTATCTAGGTTGGTCATAACTTTTCTTCCAAGGAGTAAGCGCCTTTTAATTTCATGGCTGCAGTCACCATCTGCAGTGATTTTGGAGCCCAAAAAAACAAAGTCTGACACTGTTTCTACTGTTTCCCCATCTATTTCCCATGAAGTGATGGGGCCAGATGCCATGATCTTCATTTTCTGAATGTGGAGCTTTAAGCCAACTTTTTCACTCTCTTCTTTCACTTTCAACAAGAGGCTTTTTAGCTCCTCCTCACTTTCTGCCATAAGGGTGGTGTCATCTGCATATCTGAGGTTATTGATATTTCTCCCAGCAATGTTGATTCCAGCTTGTGTTTCTTCCAGTCCAGAGTTTCTCATGATGTACTCTGCATAGAAGTTAAATAAGCAGGGTGACAATATACAGCCTTGATGTACTCCTTTTCCTATTTGGAACCAGTCTGTTGTTCCATGTCCAGTTCTAACTTTTGCTTCCTGACCTGCCTGCATACAGATTTCTCAAGAGGCAGGTCAGGTGGTCTGGTAGTCCCATCTCTTTCAGAATTTTCCACAGTTTATTGTGATCCACACAGTCAAAGGCTTTGGCATAGTCAAGAAAGCAGAAATAGATGTTTTTCTGGAACTGTCTTGCTTTTTCCATGATCCAGCGGATGTTGGCAATTTGATCTCTGGTTCCTCTGCATTTTCTAAAACCAGCTTGAACATCAGGGAGTTCACGGTTCACATATTGCTGAAGTCTGGCTTGGAGAATTTTGAGCATTACTTTACTAGAATGTGAGATGAGTGCAATTGTGCAGTAGTTTGAGCATACTTTGGCATTGCCTTTCTTTGGAATTGGAATGAAAACTGACCTTTTCTAGTCCTGTGGCCACTGCTGAGTTTTCCAAAGCATTACACAAGCCTTGTGAGATTTTATCAGAAGAATTTTATGGGATTTGTGGCTATTGTGAATAGGTGATTTTTTTCATTATATTTTTCAAAGAGGTTATGATTACTGTTAGCAAAGGACTTACTGGTGGTGGGAATAGTGAGCTTCCCATCACTGGAGGAATCAAACAGAAGCTGGCCAACCAGGTAGGGACAGTAGAGGGCATTCACCACCAGGGACACACTCTAACCTCCAGGATTCCTTCCCATGCCAAACATGAGTATGTCTATGACGTGCCAGGATCAGGACTTGGTTTTGGATGACCCATGCGTTTCTGGGAGGTATACCTGCCCTTTTCAGCTTTTATTTTTATTCCCTTGATCTTGAATTTTTGTCTTAGGATCCTGGGCCTTGTTGTACACCCAGAAGAGGCAACACAAGTCTCTTTTAGAACCACATAGGGCGGTGCTGGAAGATTCTTCTGTGTGCGTGCTGTGACTCAGTCATGTCAAATTCTTTGCGACCCCATGGGCTGCAGCCCATCAAGCTCCTCTGCCCATGGGGTTCTCCAGGGAAGAGTACTGGAGTGGGTTGCCATTTCCTCACACAGGGGATCTTCCTGACCCAGGGGTGGAACCTGCGTCTCCTGCATTGGCAGGTGGATTCTTTACCACCGTGCCAGCTGGGAAGCCCCAGGGGAATGAGAGCAAATATGAAATTTGTTTTGAAAACTCTTCTTTATCTTCTGTGTTTTCCTAAAGAAAACTAAATGAATAACCCATTAGTATGTAACCCGTAGTCTCTTCCCAGCTATTGTTTTGATGCCTTTCTGTTACACAGTCTCTAAAAATGATAGAGAATTATGACAACTGGAAAAATTCTGTGACACAGTGAAAGGGCTGTTGGTCATTTGTGAAGAACTATGGAGATGCAAGACTCCTTTGTGGGTACCATCCTCTCTCTGGGGATGGTGAGGAGAGATGACTGCTAATCATGCAGTAGCCTTGAGACCTCATCCCAGCTACTGCCTCCCTTTCCAGCTCCCCGCATGCAGCAGGGGCTTGTCCAGTCTGGCCCAGATGGATATAGTATTTTAAAAACTACCTTGGAAAATCCATGCCCTTCTCCTTTTAGTACCTAGTATTTGAGAGCTCACAGTAGGCTGTGTGCTGCAAGGAGTTTGAGGGAGCTGAGGTGCTTTACCTATAAGGCTTCCATCATGTATGTGAACCTCATCCTTGACAGGCCTTGGCCCAGTGGCTACCAACCATATCTCAAGACCCATAGTATCCATTTTCTTGTTCTAGATTTCTTTCCTGATCTCAGCCTCCACACTTGCATCAGCATGGGGGGAATTACCAAGCTCTGGGCTGAGTCAGGACATGCTAAATCAAATAAGTGGTTTGGGGTGGTTCAGGGACTGAGTTGGTGTCAGTTAGAAATGATGTCCAAAACATGTTGCTCTGTGGGAGCCAAAGTAGGGTCTATCTTTCTGTTGTGCCAAAGACTGGTGTATGTCCCAAAGTCTTTTGACTTCAAGGAGACTCTGGCTTAGACTGTCACATCTGGTGACAGAAAACACCTTGAAGCATGCCTGGCAGGATCTGGCCTAGTGTATGGATCTCTCAGGAGGAAGATCCGTGGGGACCATATGTGGATATTTGAGTCAGAGATGCCATGAGCAGGGTCTAGGAGTGTCCAGCCTTCCCTAACGTGGGTAGGAGCCCTGTAGACAAGCTTTGTGGTTCAGTCGCTAAATCATGCCACCTCAGGAACTGCAGCATGCCAGGCTTCCCTGTCCTTCACTATCTCCTGAAGTTTGCTCAAACTCATGTCCATTGAGTCAGTGATGACATCCAACCATCTCATTGTCTGTCATGTCCCCTTTTCTTGCCCTCAATCTTTCCCAGCATCAGGGTCTTTTCCAGTGAGCCAGTTCTATGCATCAGGTGGCCAAAGTATTGGAGCTTAAGCTTCAGCATCAGTCCTTCTAGTGAATATTTAGGGTTAATTTCCTATAGGATTGACTGCTTTGATCTCCTTGCTATCCAAAGGACTCTCAAGAGTCTTCTCCAACACAATTCAAAAGCATCAATTCTTCAGTGCTCAGCCTTCTTAATGGTTCAACATTCACATCTGGAATAACTTTCACTGTTGGAGTAACCATAGACTTGACTATATGGACCTTTGTTGGCAGAGTGATGTCTCTGCTTTTTATATGTTATCTAAACTTGTCATAGCTCTTCTTCCAAGGAGCAAGCGTCTTTTACTTTCGTGGCTGCAGTCACCATGCAGTGGTTTTGGAATCCAAGAAAATAAAATCTGTCACTGTTTCCATTCTTCCCCCATCAATTTGCCATGAAGTGATGGGACTAGATGCCATGATCTTAGTTTTTTGCATGTTTAGTTTTAAACCTGGTAAATCCCATAGAGGGTCTGTCTGGAGCCTCAGAAGTCATAAATAGGAAGAGTCTTCAGAGGGCCTTCATGTCAGATGTCCCAGACAGTGTCTTCTATTCACTGCACAGGTATGTATGTGGTCACAGTTTCTCTGCTGGAAGGCGGGTGGATGGACAGGGATTTCTGGGTAACTACCAGATAGTCTTTAGTGCATGTGGAATACACCAAGATACACTGACGGCCTCAATGTATATTCAGCTGTTTGCTTCCCTCATCAGTGAGAAGAGAGCAGGGACCCTGGGTGTCCACTTGCAGCTCAGTGTGTGGCCATCTCCAGGCCCAGGGGGGTGTGTCCACCAGCCTTATCAGTCAGTGGTTTGTGTGACTGCTGTGCAGGTGCCTGCCTTCCCTGCACACTTTGAGCTCCTCAGGGTAGACCCCAGGGAACTTTTCGTACCATAATCTTATGTATGAGTCTTAGTGTGTAACATAGAGTCTCAGGAACATGGATGGATCAGCCAGGAGTGAAAGAGTAGGCTCAGAGTATGCAAGTGACCTGCCTAAAGTCACAAAGCTGGCCCTCAGCTCAATTTTCCAGCACATCTTTCACCATTTCAGAAAGCCCTGAGGCCTCATTTCAGGGCCAGGAAGGAAGTCTTGAAGACCAGGTCTTTAAGATGACATGACTTCTATCTCTCCTTGATTGAAATGTCCCTAGGAAATCTGCAGGGGACATCCTATCCAAGCTTCCCTCTCTCTGGCCCCACTTGGGGCCACAAATAGAAGATTCAGCCTCCTGTCCCCACAGGCAGTGACACAGATGGTCGTAAGCCATTCCTGCTGGGATGCACTGCCTCACGAAGGCAGGGGCCTCAGCCGCCCTTCAAGGGCTTCTGCAGCCCTGGAGAAACCTAGATGCTCAGGCTTCAGTTTAGGTCAGGGAGAGGGGGCTCTTTTCCCAGGAAGTGAATCCACCCCTTCTCTCCCACACAATTAGCTCCATCGAAGCAGGTGAAACAAGAAATACATTCTGCAAACATTAGCGTTTGGAGAAATGTGTAACACTGGGTTCTTTAATGCTCCTGAAATCCCCTCAGCAGGGTCCCTCCTTGTTTTGACTAGTTGTTTCTTCTTATTGCTAACTGTTATGATTAGGGGAATTGCCTGAGTACAGGCCCAGTGTTTCCAAGACCCTAATGAGCAACACATGCAGACACGCTCAGCCCAGCCCTGGAACCGTGGTTGCTCTGTTTCTACAGGGAAGCTACTAAAATGGCTCAGAAACAAGAGCTTCCTGCCTTCCTGAGAGACCGGCCCCCTGCCCCCAGCACCTGGCTGTATTTACATCACACCTGCACCCTGTGCTCTTAGATGCCTCCACCCTGGGGGGAAGAGTTGTTAAGGATGAGCTTTGGGAACATCCAGGCTTGTACTCAAGTCTTGATTCCAGCACTCACCCACCACATAATTTAGGCAAGTTACTTAATGTCTCTGAGCTACAGTTTCTTTATACGTAAAATGGGGATAATAGTTCCTACCTCATGGGATGTTGGGAAAATGAGGCTTCATTAACTTATGTACCAAAATGCCTATGATAGTATGTTGCATGTAGGGTTTGTTGTTGAAATGAAATTCACAACTCCATGCAGAACTCTATTAAAATGGAAACCACGGCCATCTCTCCGATCTTTCAGATGATCCTTGTAGAAATCTTATAGACGAATTACTGAAATTAATCATTCACTCAGTGGTATGAAACAAACACATGTAACCAAATCAAAGCCTTGTCCTTCTGATGTCCATGCAGATGGCACAGGTGTCTGTTCACAGGAAGGCATGTCCCTGCTACTGCTGCTGCTAAGTCACTTCAGTCCTTGGGGTCTAGTTTATTTATTTATTTATTGTGATCTTGTCCAGTGGCTTTTTAAAAAAAATTTACTAATGTTTATTTTTTAGTTTGTTTTGCTTTACAATACTGTATTCATTTTGCTATACATTGACATGAATCAGCCACGAGTGTACATGAACTCCCAATCCCAACCCCCCATCCCCCCTCCCGCCCCACACCGTCTCTCTGGATTATCCCCGTGCACCAATCCCAAGCATCCTGCATCCTGCATTGAACCTAGACTGGCGATTCATTTCACTCATGATATCATATACATTACATTGCCACTCTCCCAAATCATCCCACCCTCTCCCTCTCCCACAGAGTCCAAAAGGCTGTTCTATACATCTGTGTCTCTTTTGCTGTCTCGCATACAGGTTTATCATTACCATCTTTCTAAATTCCATATATATGTGTAAGTATACTGTATTGGTGTTTTTCTTTCTGGGTTACTTCACTCTATATAATCGGCTCCAGCTTCATCCACCTCATTAGAACTGATTCAAATGTATTCTTTTAAATGGCTGAGTAATACTCCATTGTGTATATGTACCACAGCTTTCTTATCCATTCATCTGCTGAGGGACATCTAGGTTGCTTCCATGTCCTGGCTATTATAAATAGTGCTGCAATGAACATTGGGGTACACGTGTCTCTTTCAATTCTGGTTTCCTCAGTGTGTATGCCCAGCAATGGGATTGCTGGGTCATAAGGCAGTTCTATTTGCAATTTTTTAAGGAATCTCCACACTGTTCTCCACATTGGCTGTACTAATTTGCATTCCCACCAGCAGTGTAAGAGGGTTCCCTTTTCTCCACACCCTCTCCAGCATTTATTGCTTGTTGACTTTTGGATTGCAGCCATTCTGACTGGTGTGAAATGGTACCTCACTGTGGTTTCTGATAATGAGTGATGCTGAGCATCTTTTCATGTGTTTGTTAGCCATCCAAAGCAATATAAAATTGCCCCTGGGGCAATTAGGAAAAGTAAAGCAACACGACAGCTCCAGGTTTAATGTCCTCTCCTCCTTGCCTCAGGAGAGACAGCCTACATTCTTGGGGGAGTAACCAGTGTACCTGAGCTTGCAAAGAGACAAAGCTGACTCAGCTTTCCAGTTCCGTGCCTTAAGCCCCTAGCGCAACTGACTCCCTTTTAGGAAAAGCTACTTTAGGACTTGAGATATTACCATCTTCACCTTGAGCAAAACAGTGTTCCAATTGTCTAGTCTTTGTCACTCATAAATTATAGCCAACATTTGGTCTGCTTTTTCCTAAGATCCTAAGGCCTCTCTTAATTTCTTTATTGAATGGAGTGTGCCTCAGCAGTCTGTCCACTTGATGCCACTGCTTTTCTTCAGATTCCTGATAGGTTCCTCTTGGTCCCCTGATATGGCCTCAAATAGTCATATACCCATCCCACCTCCAAAGAGAAGACCTTCCAACCCCTGCTGTCACAGACTCCTATTATTATGGTGTTATTGGTACCTGCGAGAGATCTTTAGAAACTGCCTACTGCCATCCAGGGAATCCCAGTGAAAGGAGAGCAAGCGACCCGTGCCCCTCTCCAAGGTGCTGAACCAGCATGGTCCCCTGCATCACAACACTTTCCTCTAACATAGTGGTCATTCTTGTCTAGTCTTCCCCAGGAAATCTACACCTAGTGAAGGAATGGTGGAAGAGGAATTGGTGCCTTAGGAGGAAAAGAGAAGTGCAGAGAGAAAGACTGAGAGCTGAAATTAGACTGAAGAGTGTCAAAGCTACACATGGCAGCCAGAGAGAATACAGAGGGCTTTTTGTTTTGACATTGTTTTCAAATAATAAGTTACCCAAAGAAGGAACCACAACTGAACATGAAGCTGACCTCATGTTTACTTGGTAACTCTACCACCTTTCTGACAGTTTCAAACTTCCCTTTTTTGGCTTATGTTACACTCCAGCCCCTTGGACTGCAAGGAGATCCAACCAGTCCATTCTAAAGGAGATCAGCCCTGCATGTTCTTTGGAAGGAATGATGCTAAAGCTGAAACTCCAGTACTTGGCCACCTCATGCGAAGAGTTGACTCATTGGAAAAGACTCTGATGTTGGAAGGGATTGGGGGCAGGAGGAGAAGGGGATGACAGAGGATGAGATGGCTGGATGGCATCACTGGATGGATGTGAGTCTGAGTGAACTCCGGGAGTTGGTGATGGACAGGGAGGCCTGGCATGCTGCAATTCATGGGATCGCAGAGTCAGACATGACTGAGCGACTGAACTTAACTGAACTGACACTCCAGCCCATTCTGCTTTCAGCCCTACATTCTGTACTGAGGACAAAGGCATAATCACCAGGCTGATTTAGTTTCCTGCATGTTTTGCTTTGATAGAAGACCTCTTTAGATCTCCACAGCCCCCAATTCCACGTCTGCTGCTTCTCCTTGACTCCTGTTTCTCCATAAAATCTCAAAGACCTTTATTCTTCTCTAGGAAGCCTTCTAGTCACTCAGGCACAATTTCTTAAAGTAGGTATGTCACAGTGGGCCATGAGTAGAAATGTCCTGATAGTACTATCATTTTTGATAACTCATCTGGTCCTGCTCCTCACATGTCTTCCTGGCCTCTCACAACACACTTTTTTTTTTCTGCCACCCCTGTCTATGATGTTATTTTACAATCTCCCTTTCTATCCCTTCTTAACCCTAACTCACATTAAAATATGCAGTTAGTTTTCCAAACCACAATCTTGACTCTTAGCCATGAGAACACTATCTCTGCGTCCCAGACTCTTGAGAATCCCATGGCCTTTCTGGCTTATTCACAGACCCTATTTCAACCATTTCTCCTAAGAAGATATTGAGTAGAGGACACAGTTTGCTCTAGAAGTATAAAAGAGGGATTTCCCTGTCCACAGGAGGAAGGAGAACAAGCAAGACCAGATACTGTGCCAAAGTCAGACTGCCTTTTGGGAGACTAGGAAGCAGATATATAAGTGCACACAGAGCTTTTAAGCCCAAAAGACAAAAAATGTGGAACCGTGCTGGAGACGCAGCCCCATACCCAAGACTAGGCCTCTGCCTAGGGGTGCTTGCAAGGGTTAGGTGGCCCAAAGGGCATAAATTAGAGCAAATGGCTTTCAAAGTTCTTCTCCCCAAGTACAGCTCCAATCTGTGGGCAAGATGCCCAGACACCATCTCGAAAAGTTCTGTCCTGCATTGATCTTACCATTCCTCAAACATCTGTTTGTAACTCTTTGTGTCTGGATCACTTGCTCTGATCCTTAGCTAAATGTGTCCACAATTTCCAGTACTCCATAGGTAAGGGATCTTGTCTCAGTGATAAACATATGGGTTCTCCAATATTATGGGCTGTAACCTCTATATCTTTATGCCTCCCTGCACAGGTCTGGGCATCAGGGTCTCTGCTCAAGGAATAAGTGACTGAACTAGATTAGCCTTAGTTTGATGAGAGGGTCAGGATTCCAGATCATCCAATAATGACAATACTAATACTAATAGCAGCTGACATTAACTGATTTTTTCTGTGTACCAGCCACACAGCTAACCCCTTGGACTTATTATCTCATTAAATCTTCAAAACTACCATTTTTCAGATGAGAAAATTAAGGCTTAGAAGTTCACATTCCTAAGCTTTGCCAACAAGAGAATATTTTTTTAATTTTGTTGCTGAAAACATTTAAGAGGTTTGTTGGTTGGTTTCAGAGATCCCTCAGAGTCTCTGAAAACATGCATATATCTTCAAATACATGTTAATTTTTCTCAGGGAAAGCTTTGTTGTTTTCATCAGATTCTTCAAGGGGTCATTCACAAATAAGGGAGGACCTCATCTCTGGCCTTAGGCAGAGGGGTCCAATTCCAGCCTGCACAAGGGTCTCCCAGGAGTACATCACCTTCCTGTGATTGTCATCTTCACCTGGTCTCCATGGTGAGGGATACAAGGACACAAACCCTAGCAATAGCAATGCACAGTTAGCTGGACATTGCCTGCTCTGTACTTTGGACCAGCCAGAAATTCACATCTAAATTCTGAAACTAGATGTTGGCTTTTTTAAGATTCCTGATAAAATTGGCTTTTGAGGCTTACTGTCTTAAGCATATTTCCCTTCTGATTACTCAAGAGTGCTCTTATTTCCAGCTTTATACAAATAAACTCACCTACTCTTTCCCACCCATTCTGTCTCTCAATTCTTTAAAAGAAAAATCATCTGGCCTGAAACACATTAAGAAGCAGGAGATTTCATCTCAGTGTGACAACACTGGGGTAGCTTATGGCGCTAGAAGGATAAATTCTGCCTAACTTTCTGAATTCCCAGTGCCATCCATGCTTCATGTGGGCTGAGCTAACCTCTCAGGCACATCCTGGAAGACCCTGGAGACCTATCCCCACAGTCCAGAATCCACCATGTTCCTCCCACCCAGAGAATCACAGCTCAGCAGTTTTCCCATCCTTTAAAAGGACTGAGTTTTCCTAGCCCTTTTAGCAGGAAGCTTTCATCAGTAGTAACCGTGGCAACAGATCAGAGAGGCTTCAAAAAGCCTGTCTGTATGTAATTAAGAAAAACGAGGACGCGGACGAGAGAGCAGGGAGCTTAGACAAGGAGACCCTGGCTCTGAGCCCTGCCAGCGCACTTCCTGAGGGCTTCTGAGGACGGATAAAGCAAATTTTCTTTTCTCTCTGGTTCCCTCTCCACTCCCCCTTTTAAAGTTTTTTTTTTTTTTTTTTGCTGGTCTCAGTTGGCCTCCTTCCTAAGGATGTTGCTGGGGATGTGGTGCTAGACAAATTCTCTCTGCAGGGGGAAGACCCCAAACAGGGGGCTACAGCCTGGATGAGTAGGAAGTGGCCCCGACATTTCCTTTAGGAAGATTTCTTTGGAGGCCAACTCTGCTGTGGTCAGACTCTTTGTCCAGACACAGGAGGATCCAAGCTACCTACTTGCAGAAATGTGTCCTTGTCATCAGGACAATGCAGGACTCGAGAACCATCATTGTTTTAGCTGCCCAGATACTGGGCCTGGCTTGCCTGTCCTGGAAGGGACCTCATAGGAAAAGGGTCAGGAGCGAAGCATTGCAGGGAGGCAATCTGAGCCTAGGAGCAACTTTATTTCCGGCACTTATTGTTATCTGGATTCATGTCCTTTATCTCTGTGTCCTTTATCCCTTTATTTCTCTATTCTTTTCTGTCACTTCCCACCTCCACTCCCCTTGTAAACTCCACGGGAGCAGAAGCTCATCTGATTTGCTTTATCCTATCTCCCAAGTGCCCACAATAGTGCAGGAATATTTATTTAAAGAGTGAGTGAGTAAACAAATAAATAATGAATGGGGTTCTAGTAGTTGTTGGTGGCCCAGACTTGGGCCACCTCCACAAGGGTATGCTGTGAACCCAGGCACCATGCTGGCTTCTGAGACCACAAGATAGGTGTCCAGGTTCTCCTGGCTGTCTGAGTCTGCTCTCCAGGGAAGGCCATTAAAGTCTGCTCTGATCTTGGAAGGAAAGGATTCAGATTTATGTAGCCCTGGACTCAGCAACCATGGCTCCCAGAGACCCCCGTTCATGGCCCACAGATCCATGTGCCCTGGAGCGCAGCCATGGATGAGGCATGCTTGCTTCATATGAAGGCTGTTTTAAATAAACATGAAAAATTCATCATTCACAGAAACCCACTGCTTTTTCTTCTTGAATGGGAAGCAAACGAACAGACTTGGAAAAAGTATCGACCAGGGTGGGTCTCCTCAGCTCCCAGGTTCACAGATGGGTCAGGGATGGTTCAGCTTCTCTTCTGCCACTTGTGTTTCACCAAAACCTCTACCACTTGGGGTTTCCTGGTAGCCCAGCTGGTAAAGAATCTGCCTGCAATCCAGGAGACCCGGGTTCAATTCCTGGGTCGGGAAGATCCCCTAGAGAAGGGAAAGGCTACCCACTCCAGTATTCTGGCCTGGAGAATTCAAGGACTGTATAGTCCATGGGGTCGCAAAGAGTCAGACACTACTAAGCGATTTTCACTTCACTCTACCACTCAGGAGCACAACAGGGTCCTCACTGCTTCTGCACATTCCCTCAGCCCCACCGCAGGGAATCTGTCTCATGCTGGAGAGGGGTGCACACGTGTGACCTACAGCCTTGCACATAAGCAGAGGTCAAAAACTGGTAGAATGGGGCCTCCCCCAGGCAAAGTGCTGGGCATGGGAATCATGGAGACAAACCAGCTACCGGCTCCTGCTCACAAGGATGCCGTAGTGTGGTGAGGATGCTTAGGAAGAGCCCATCACAATGTGATGGTGGATTCTGAGTTGTTTTTCAGTTGCTAAGTCGTGTCGGACTCTTTGCAACCCCATGGACTGCAGCATGCCCGGCTTCCCTTTACCTCACCATCTCCTGGAATTTGTCCAAGTTCAAGTCCATTGAATTGGTGATGCCATCCAACCATCTCATCCTCTCCCTCCTTCTCTTTTTGCCTTCAATCTTTCCCAGAATCAGGGTCTTTTCCAGTGAACTGGCTGTTCGCATCAGGTGACTAAAGTATTGGAGCTTCAGTTTCAGCATCAGTTCTTCCAATGAGTATTCAGGGTTGATTTCCTTTAGGATTCACTGGTTTGATTTCCTTGCTGTCCAAGCGGCTCTCAAGAGTCTTCTCCAACACCACAGTTCAAAAGCATCAATTCTTTGGTGCTCAGCCTTCTTCATGGTCCAACTCTTACCTCCATATAATTCTGAGTTACACAGCCAGAAATGGGCTTAGGAAGCCCAGAGGAGAGGTGCATGACTGTGAGCATCAGGGAAGTCTCCTAGTGAAATGTGCTGGGTCTGGAAGGGTGAGCAAGAGTTCCTTGAGTAGATAGAAGGAGAATAATTTCAGACGAATGAGAGAATGCAGTGCAGAGACTTAGGGATGTGAAGTGAGTTCAGTGTGCACAGGACATGGAGGAAAGTTCCTGTTGGTCACAGGATGACCCAGAGATGAAATCAAGAGCAGCAAGTCCATATGGGGACTTGAAGGACATGAAAAGGAGGGTAAACTTTTAAATAACTGGTATTTGAGCAGAGAATGATATGATCCCATGTACATTTTGAAACTCACACCTTGGTAGATGAGAATAGATGGGGGAGATAGAAAGCGATGTTGAAGGATTGGTTAGAGGCTTTGCTTTCGGAAGGAAAATTGGTGGAGCCCATTTTTGTGAGGTGATAGAGATACAGAGGAAGGAAAAGATCCGAGGAAAGGAGATGCCGCTGATGAACAGTGTGTTGGGTCCCCATGTTCTGGCCAGTGACCACACAGTATGTTAGGAAGGTAAGGACCAAATTCTCTGGATTTGCCAAGTAGGAAACCCCCCACACCACCCTAACCCTGTCAAAAAAAAAAAAAACAAAAGGCAGGCATGACAGAGGAGTAGGGGAGAAACCAGACTGCAGCTGGTTTAGCAGGGAGAGGGGAGAGCCTGTGTGATGTGTGACTCCACTTTGGGGAAGCTTGGCTGGAGAGTGAAGAGAGACCATTCAACATAGAGAAAGATATGCCAGGTGACCATGTTTGGGTTTTAAATGGCTATGACTTATGCAAATTTAAGTGGAGAAAGTAGAGTCAAGGGAGAGGATGAAGTTGAAGTTCAAGGACAAGAGGAGGTAACTGGAATCAGGGTGTGTGTGGGGGGCTGTCTCCAAAGGATGGGAGAGGTGAATGGTCACTCCCTAACAATACTGTCTCTGCCCCTCCGCCCAAGGCTGCTTTCTGTGTGATAACCAGAGGATGCCACAGGATGCAGCAAGATAATATGGTTAAGGGACTTATCCCATGCCTGGCGTGGAACAAGTGCTTGGTGAATGTAATTTTTATGACTATGAGAAACAGTGGCCTGTGGCTGAGGCTAGGCTGTCTGCTGTGACAATGAGTCAGACAGCGATGGCATTCACCACGGGGAGCTTGTGGTCTGAGTCTCATCCGTCCGAGCAAACAGACTGGCCTAAGACAGGCACTAGCCAATATGGGCGTTAATGATGAATGTGGTGTGAGACAAGGCTGGCCACGCCCACCTAGGGCGATCCCCAATGCCTGCCCGGTACTAGCTGTGCACGGATTCCAAAAGAGATGGATGTTTATCCCTGTCAGATGGGTGGGGAATTCTTGAATGCTATTTGCAAGACCTCAGTAAAAATGCTTCACGAATCCCGCCTGTCACAAGCATGCATGAACATTATGCTTTAGCTCAGGTCTAATGGGCTTTATATAGTGCAGTACTGATTTTCTTTCATGTTTTAATAGAATCCGATTTAATATTTGCTTTCTGCTCTCCCTGCTTGCTGTTGACTGATTCAACACAGAATCCTTCCCTGGTGCCCCTCGACCTTGTTGTTATTCCCTCATTCTGTGTGTTGGCATTTGATTCCTGTCTCCAGCATGAACTGCTTTACACATGTCTCCGTTCAGCTGGCGACAGTCACGTGCATGAATTCTGAATGCATTACTATCCAGAGCAGTGGCTCCCGCAGGCTTGCCATTCAGAAGACGGGCTTCCAGGCAGGGTCTGTTTCCACCAGGTGGATACTGAGGATAAGCAGAGCCCGTCCTGGGAACCAGAGGCTATGATCCATTCTCTTCTTGGGCAGGAGATTCTCCAACTGGATCTCAAAATTCTCAGGACTGCAGCTATGAATTTAGCAGCACTCTGCCCTCCTACTAGGGACCAAGCTCTCTAGAGTTTTGCAACAAGGCATCTCAGCCTTTGCAGGCGTGTGAACAGCAGCCATGGACAGAACTGTCCGGAGGAAAGGGGCTGCCCTCCTTGAGTCCCAGTGAGCCTGACTGGTTTGTAGGAGAGACGGTCTGTTCAGATCTCTTGTTTTCCATGAATAGATCTGACCACCAACGTTTGGAGTGCCGTATCAGTTTAAGACCAGCTCTGGTAGCTAGCAGAGTATCTGGGACAAACCGCTATGCTCTTCTTGTATCATGGGGTAAGAAATAGTGGCTGCGTGAATCTCCTACCCAACATGGCTTCGTGCACCAAAGCTTGTACAATGTGATTATTCATTTCTCCAGATGTTCTGGAAGCCCATCCTGCAGAGAAACACTCCTACTGCCATGCACATACCACATAGATCCCAGGTTGTGTGACACTGTATGCAAGATGCCTGAATATGTTGAGTCCTAGGAGAGGTGACTCCTGTCCTCCAACCCTTGAGTTCTCCACAAGTTAGAAGAGACATGGAATCCAATAAGAGTCCAATATACATACATGTCACTGATGCTAGAGCTGCCTGGAGGAGGCAGCTTAGTCATGAGAACAAAAGGGCTTGTATCCAAGACCCCCATCCTCCTCTCCCTTGGCAGACACAATTCAAAGAAGGAAAGCCTCACCGGGATGACTGAAAGGGGAGCTGGCAACAGGTCATCATCTCCACCTGTCATTTTTTCTCAGAAAGGATTGGGACATGGTTGTTTAGAGTTGAGGGAGGAGAGGGGATAAGTGTATGTGAGGAGGGTGGGATCACAGCAAAGAGGGATGGCATAAGCCGGCCAAGCTTCCACTCACCCTCACTGGGCCTTTCTTTGTCTCCCTACAGGTGTCCCATCAGGTCCCCGCAATGTCATCTCCATTGTCAATGAGACGTCCATCGTTCTGGAGTGGCACCCTCCTCGAGAGACGGGTGGCCGGGATGACGTGACCTACAACATCATCTGTAAGAAGTGCCGGGCGGACCGCCGCAGCTGCTCCCGCTGTGACGACAACGTGGAGTTCGTGCCCAGGCAGCTGGGCCTGACCGAGTGTCGCGTCTCCATCAGCAGCCTCTGGGCCCATACCCCGTATACCTTTGACATCCAGGCTGTCAATGGGGTCTCCAGCAAGAGCCCCTTTCCCCCACAGCACGTCTCTGTCAACATCACCACAAACCAAGCTGGTAAGTCTGGAGGTGGCTGTGCCCCTTTTGTCTGTCTGTGGGGCTGACACGTTGCCACCTCTGTGTAGGAACAAAGCTGCAGCCCCACCCAACCTGTTAGTCTGCCCCCAGGCCTCCTCCCAGCAGTGAAGGTATCAGGTGATGGGCATTTGAGACCATGGAGAGGTAGGGTTTCATGTCTGAGAGTGAACTGGATTCTGAGGGATTTTCCTGTGCCTGGTACAAAAGCAAAGGTGTCTATTCAGGCTAGCACAGGACCCAGTACTCTGCACATCCGGCTAGGGCTCAAGGACCATCCTTGGAAGGTGAGGGAGATGG
>SJXQ01005514.1:213843-287982 GCA_006408695.1 Aepyceros melampus | reverse complement strand
TCATCTGCTCTCCCTTGTGGCCGCTTTGGTGCCTCCTGTGATTAAGCATTCAGCAAATCAGGGCTACCATCGCTCTGGTCCCACAGGACAAAGGCTGACAGGTCTGTGGGAGGTGGAGCTGAGCGGCCTGCCCCGGCCACCCTACAAGCCACCCTGGGGCCCCTGCCTAGGATGGACCTCACCTGACAAGGACCTCCGTCACTCACACTTCCCTTCACAGCCTCCTGCTGCCATGGGGCATAGTATTCAGGGTTGCTTCCTTTTACCGGCGCAACTTCTGGTTATCTTAGGAGAGAGAAATTGCCAGGAGGGGCGACCCAGCAGCCAGAGCAGCCCCAGGACACACTCAGTAGGCTGTCTTACCCCCCTAGCATAGGGTTCTGAGCACGTCCACCTCTGTGGAACCCCTGATCTCTGCAACCATGAATTATGTGACCCCGCCCCCCCATGCTGTGCATCCTACAGGGGTTCTGAAGATGCTAGGCGCTTGAGTATATGGGGAGGGGAGAGAGTGGCTGTCTCAGGGGCAGGAACCATGCTGTTTCAGACTCTGCTCTAGCTTGCTAGGGGCAAGGAAGTCAGCTTTCTCTGTCTCCCTCAGTGCTATAATCCATAAATTGTAAGAACTGACAGAAAACTGAATAACCCCGGATGTCCTTTTAAAATGTAACATTCTGATTTCTAGACAAACAGTTTTCAATGTTGAGCTTGCACCAGAATCCCCTGGAGGGCTTGTTAAAACACAGGTTGCTGGGCTCCACCTGCAGGGTTTCTGATTCGGTAGGTCTGGGGTGGAGCTCAAACCAGGACACACTCAGTAGGCTGTCTTACCCCCCTAGCATAGGGTTCTGAGCACGTCCACCTCTGTGGAACCCCTGATCTCTGCAACCATGAATTATGTGACCCCGCCCCCCCATGCTGTGCATCCTACAGGGGTTCTGAAGATGCTAGGCGCTTGAGTATATGGGGAGGGGAGAGAGTGGCTGTCTCAGGGGCAGGAACCATGCTGTTTCAGACTCTGCTCTAGCTTGCTAGGGGCAAGGAAGTCAGCTTTCTCTCTCTCCCTCAGTGCTATAATCCATAAATTGTAAGAATTGACAGAAAACTGAATAACCCCGGATGTCCTTTTAAAATGTAACATTCTGATTTCTAGACAAACAGTTTTCAATGTTGAGCTTGCACCAGAATCCCCTGGAGGGCTTGTTAAAACACAGGTTGCTGGGCTCCACCTGCAGGGTTTCTGATTCGGTAGGTCTGGGGTGGAGCTCAAGATGCTGCATTTCTTCCCAGTGCTCAGGTGATGCTGATCTGGGAATACATTTGAGAACTAGCAGGTAGATGATTCCAGGAGAGAACTAGAGAGTTATCTGGTAATTTCAGATGATTACCTCAGAGGTAATTATTAGAAACAAAGGCCTCTTCGGTAAACCCACACCCCTAGAGCAGGCCGCAGGCCCCAGCCCCCACCGTCACATGCTTCCTTGGCTTAGAACCAAACCCTTAGTGGATGGACTGGTGAAGGAGGTGCCTCCCTGTGGGTATGGGGCTGACTCAGACACCCAGGCTGCAAGCTGTCAGCATTCTCACCTACTCACACTTGCTTGAGCCCATGATGAGACTCAGGTAATACTCTACAACAGCATAGAAGTGATGCCACCCACCCAGAGCAGTCCTCTATCCCCAGGGGACTCAAGGTACAGAGGGAGATTGGAACGGATTGTCTGGGTCATCTCAAGGCAGAGCCCAGATTGAAAGCAAAGAAGCCAATGTCCACATTAGGGAAAAACAATTAGAAAAATAATGAATTCTGCTTTTGTATTCATACCCAGTCTCCAAACTAATTGCTTATTTGTTTAATCTAGTTTGACCAGAAATGTTACTGCACCAAAAATATTTAATGAGTCAGGCTTCCTAATGTAAAATTCAAGCATATTTGTGCAATGAAATGAGTTTTCATCAACAGAACAGGAACCTGTTATCTAAGCATTACCTTCTCAGCAAAACTCTCTCCTAGAATAGGCATGTCAGAAGAAACACGATTCCTCTACACACAGTTCATCACTTGCACAATTCTTCTGTGTGCAAATTATTCTTCTTTGTCATCGGTACTATTGGGTCTGATGTCTTTAGCTGACATTTATAGATTTGGGGTTTTTTTCTAAGGGTGTGTTTCATATAAAGAAAAAGATAACCCACCACCCCCAACTCCTCAGGTCCAACCTCATCACTAATGCCTTTTAGGAACTCACAAAAGTTAATCTGAGGTCTCAAGGGGACTGATGGAGGCTGCCCAGCAGTTTTGGTTCCCTCCACAAACCCTTTAGAGTCTAGGCAGAGGAGATAGAAAATGGGCTAGCCTCAAGGTTCTGGGACCCCTGATTTGAATCTCCCAGAGAAGCACTGCATGGGTCTGTTTCACACATTATGCTTCAGGGAATCTTTTCTTGGGAGAAAGAAGTCCACAGTTTAAAAAGAAAAGAAGTTAGAAAACCATGCGTGTTAGGGTAACATTTCAGCTGAAACATTCCAGTGAGATGGAAATGGCCCCAGCCTCCCCAGTTCCTGCCTCTGTGACCTAGAAGCACTCCTGTCCCCATTCCCCTGGGACCGCTATACTCAGCCCCACTCCATATTCCTTCCCAGGTACAGGCTGCAGAATCACAATTCTGCCTCCCCACCCCACATCTTTCTCCTTTAAAGGTTATTGTCCAAGTTTGGCCTTTAAACCTGTGATTTTGACCCCTTTTACTTATAGTGCCTTTGGAGAAGAGCCCTTGATCATTCCAGTAAAGGCAAACTTTTACTGAGCATCTGTTATGTGCTAACACAGTGGGAGGAGGGTAAAAACAAGACCTCTGCCCTAAAGAATTTACTCCAGTGATGGAGAGCAGAGCTGATCATCTGGAAAGTTAGGTCCCAGTGCACTGTGTCCCAACGTGGTAATTACAGCCCAATGAGCATTATTAAAAATAAGGACTTTGAGTTGGGAGGAAGGAAGGGACACTCTGGTGGGCGTGGTCTGACGCAGCTAAGCCAGGGCAGCGAGTGGCGTGATCCGGGCCTTGGTGGGGTTATGAGAGAGGTGGGCAGAGGGAGTGGTTCTGCAGGCGGAGATCCCCAAAGCTGAGTGCTGCTGGGATCAGTAAGTGGAGCGGTGAGATGAGAGCAGCTGGTTCCTCGGATGGAAGAGTGGGAGGCAGCCTGGACTGGCCAGAGTCTGCCACAAATCATCTGGAAAGTTAGGTCCCAGTGCACTGTGTCCCAAGGTGGTAATTACAGCCCAATGAGCATTATTAAAAATAAGGACTTTGAGTTGGGAGGAAGGAAGGGACACTCTGGTGGGCGTGGTCTGACGCAGCTAAGCCAGGGCAGCGAGTGGCGTGATCTGGGCCTTGGTGGGGTTATGAAGAGAGGTGGGCAGAGGGAGTGGTTCTGCAGGCAGAGATCCCCAAAGCTGAGTGCTGCTGGGATCAGTAAGTGGAGCGGTGAGATGAGAGCAGCTGGTTCCTCGGATGGAAGAGTGGGAGGCAGCCTGGACTGGCCAGAGTCTGCCACATTGTGAAATGTTAGAGATCTCTTTCCAATGGGGATCCAATGAATGTTTTGGAGCATCAAGGAAGTAGGTAAAATGAGCTTTGGGATGGTTAATCTGGCTGTACTATAATATGAAGAGGCCCAGAGGGAGACAAGGATCAGGGACAGGATGTTATGTGTCAGTCAATGCGGGTGACGAGACCAGAAGAAATGTGGGCACAGAGCCAAGGGACCGTCCATGACTCCTGGGCCTGATTCACACCACCGGATGTTTGGGTCCATCCCCTCCCCACAGTCACAAGCTCTCCTTGTCCTCAAGGACAATGCACCCCATCGTTTATTTCCTAGATTACTTCCCAGCAAAACTGCAGGTCATCCCGAGATGTTACAGGAAACCATCTTTCTTCTGGAGCATTTGTCACACCAACCTCCGGGGAACCCTGCTGTTAGCCTTCCTGTTCTCTAAGCCCATTTTTATTCATTGCTTCACTCTGACTGGGTTGACATGTTTATTTATCCCCCCAAAGATATTTATCATACAAATACCCAAGGCCTGTCACGGAGTTGTGCTTTTCACATTTACCTTGAGGACCTATGCCCAGGGATTGATTTGCATCTGTGAACAGTGGTGGACCCAGAAGGAGACTTTGGGCTGGTTGCCAAGTCTCCTGTGTTGGCAGACTGGATCAAGTTGGAAGAAGCAATGGACCACACAGGGCATATCCTTGGAACATTTGAAAACCTCATAACATCAGGGTTAATATTCCTATTTTATAGTTGAAGAATTAAAGGCCCAAAGAAGTTAAGTAACCTTAACCCATGACCACACAGTAAGCAGACGGCAAAGCCAGAATAGGAGGCCCCCTCTCTCTGTAGCATCTCTAGGGCCCTGAGCATGGCCCATCTGCATTTTTGCTAACTGCTACTGGTCTGGGCTGGGACTTTGCCTCCTTACCATTCCTCACCACCCTCTTTATCTTCCTCACAGCTGGGGTCTATGGTGTATATGCAGGTGATTAGTCTAGGGATGATTTAGCTGGGAAATGCCACTCTAGAAAGAGTAAGAGAGGTTAGTATTACCATGTGATCCCACAGTTCCACTCCTTGGCGTATATCCAAGAGAAATGCAAATATAGGTCCACACAGAAATTTACACGTGACTGTTCTTAGCAACATTATTCACAATAGTAAAAATGTGGGAACAACCCAAATGTTCATCAAATGATGGATATTTGTCCTAGAAACAGCAATGCCCACGATGGTAGAAGCGGTGATAAACCACCTCAGGTGGACACTGTTCAGGCTGGGGCAGCTGTATCACTCTGAAGAGTCACTCTGAGGACCGCCACCCACCGTGCAAACATTTCTGCATGGAAGGACTGAGGAAAGCTGCACCAGCCAGCCCAGCATGAGTTGTTGTGAGGGAGGCAATGGACTCTCCTATCCATGCTGCTGCTGCTAAGTCACTTCAGTCGTGTCCGACTCTGTGTGACCCCATAGATGGCAGCCCACTAGGCTCCTCTGTCCCTGGGATTCTCCGGGCAAGAATATTGGAGTGAGGTGCCATTTCCTTCTCCAATGCATGAAAGTGAAAAGTGAAAGTCAAGTCGCTCAGTTGTGCCCGACTCTTAGCGACCCCATGGACTGCAGCCCACCAGGCTCCTCCATCCATGGGATTTTCCAGGCAAGAGTACTGGAGTGGGGTGCCATTGCCTTCTCCTATCCATGGGCCTCCTTGAGAAGTTCAGATAGGAGAACCCCTAACTGAAGAGGCCATGTGTCTTCCAGGACATTTGCTAAGCTTGTCCCCTGAGGCCAAGCAGAGGGGACTCAGCAGTGACCCTCCTGGGCCTCACACCAAGGCTTCCCCTGGCATGTTTTCTACCTGCAGAAGACCTGTTTTCCCCTTTCGATGAGATTTTCTAAACTCTGAAAATTCAAGTTCCATATTTTCATAACCTCTTCAAACATCTCACTCCAATTGTTGCTGTTGTTCAGTTGCTAAGTCATGTCTGACTCTTTGTGACCCCATGGACAGCAGCATGCCAGCCTTCCCTGTCCTTCACTGTCCTAGAGTTTGCTCAAACTCATGCCCATTGAGTTGATGATGCCATCAAACCATCTCATCCTCTGTCACCCCCTTCTCCTCCTGCCCTCTATCTTTCCCAGCAACAGGGTCCTTTCCAATGAGTTGGCTCTTTGCATCTGGTGGCCAAAGTAGTAGAGCTTCAGTTTCAGCATCAGTCCTTCCAATGAACATTCAAGGTTGATATAATAGATCAGCTTAATTTTAAATGCATGCGTGTTTTGCTATTATTTTTCTTCAAAACTACTGATAAATACTTTGGTTATCTTAAAATATTTTAACATCATTTATTATATCCCCAAATGGATTATGGTGATAACTGTTGAAAGAATTCTTTAGACATAAAAGTCAATGAAGACATTAGGAAGTGATTTTTAATAAGGAAAGATAATGCTTTAGAACTTAGTAATTGTCCTAGGGAAAAAAAATTATCAATCTATTCTCGCATTTGGAATCTGAGATGCTTAATCACTGGGAGAAAACTGCCCCTTATTTTCTCAAATAGAGAAAATAAGGAGTAAGAGAAAACTTTGAACATGACTAGAGTCTCTAACTCGATTAAAAGGTCAGTTAGTTCAGTCGCGCAGTCGTGTCCGACTCTTTGCGACCCCATGAATCACAGTACGCCAGGCCTCCCTGTCCATCACTAACTCCCGGAGTTCACTCAGACTCACGTCCATTGAGTCTGTGATGCCATCCAGCCATCTCATCCTCGGTCGTCCCTTTCTCCTCCTGCCCCCAATCCCTCCCAGCATCAGGGTCTTTTCCAATGAGTCAACTCTTCGCATAAGGTGCCCAAAGTACTGGAGCTTCAGTTTTAGCATCATTCCTTCCAAAGAAATCCCAGGGTTGATCTCCTTCAGAATGGACTGGTTGGATCTCCTTGCAGACCAAGGGACTCTCAAGAGTCTTCTCCAACACCACAGTTCAAAAGCATCAATTCTTCGGCGCTCAGCCTTCTTCACAGTCCAACTCTCACATCCATACATGACCACAGGAAAAACCATAGCCTTGACTAGACGGACCTTAGTCGGCAAAGTAATGTCTCTGCTTTTGAATATACTATCTAGGTTGGTCATAACTTTTCTTCCAAGGAGTAAGCGCCTTTTAATTTTATGGCTGCAGTCACCATCTGCAGTGATTTTGGAGCCCAGAAAAACAAAGTCTGACACTGTTTCTACTGTTTCCCCATCTATTTCCCATGAAGTGATGGGGCCAGATGCCATGATCTTCGTTTTCTGAATTAAAAGGTCAAGCAAGGAATATTTTAAACATAAAATGTTTGGTCCAGGAGAACCCAAGATAGGAAATCAGGCTCCACAGTAAGACTCCATGGTCCAGATTTGGGGTTATTAAATTCCAGACAGAATCATGCCACCCTCCCAAGACCCAGCTGGAGTCTCAGAGGAGTGCAAGCCCTCCAATCTCCGTTGGAGCCCTTCTTTACAAATGGAGGGCTAATAGGTGGTCCGCCTGGTGCCATCCATGATGCCTCCAGCAGTGACCTATGACCAGTTGGGGCTGACACCTGTCCCATGTCACCTGTGAGTTCTTTTCATAACTTGCCACTGGGACCATCCCATCCCTGCAATTTATCCACATGTCATCTGTCAGTTCAGGCAGGAACATTCTGAGCACTCTCACTGCTGAATGTGATATACCAGCTTAGATCTGTCTACTTCAAAAGCAGTTTGGGAGGAAGGTCTCCCTGAGGTCTTCCTTCACAACAACAGAGGCAAAGGACTCAGCCCACCTGCCTTTGCATTTTCTCTATCCCTGAGCCCCTGGACCAATGACGTTCAAGTCTCTTCCTGCTACTGACACAGTTAAAAGGCCTTTTATTATTGACTCTAGACATGCATTCAGACACTCCTGGTTCTGATTCTGTTTGGACCCTCACACAGATTTTCCTCAGTGCCTGACGGAATGCTTGTCATTGCTTCCCCACTCTCCTCTTTGGATCCTGACTTCCTGTTGGGTTGGCCTCTTTATTTCACTGAGAAGAAGTTCAGGGCAATTTTGAGTATGTTTGGATTTTTTGAGCACTGTCTCTTTAGGCCAAACATATCTTTCTTTTTTTTTTTTTTATTTCAATTGTATTGAAGTGTAGTTGATCTACCGTGTTGTGTTAATTTCTGCTGCACAGCAAAATGACTCAGTATGGCTTCCCTGATAGCTCAGTTAGTAAAGAATCCACCTGTAATGCAGGAGACCCCAGTTCAATTCCTGGTCAGGAAGATCTGCTTGAGAAGGGATAGGCTACCCACTCTAGTATTCTTAGGCTTCCTCTGTGGCTCAGCTGGTAAAGAATCTGCCTGCAATGCGGAAGACCTGGGTTTGATTCATGGGTTGGGAAGATCCCCTGGAAAAGAGAAAGCCTATCCACTCCAGTATTCTGGCCTACAGAATTACATAGACTGTATAGTCCACGGGGTTGCAAAGAGTTGGACACGACTGAGCAACTTTCACTTTCATGCATGTATATATATATATTCTTTTTTATAATGATTTATCACAAAATATTGAATATAATTCCTTGTGTTATACAGTAGGACCTTGTTGTTTATCCAGCCTGTATGTAATCATTCATAGCTACTAATCCCATACTCCCGGGTTATCCCTGCCCAGCGCTCTTCCCCCTTGCCAACCACCAATCTGGTTTCTGTGTCTGTAAACACATCTTTCTTGATCAGTACCTTCTTTCCAAATAGCCCCTAAATTGATGCTTCGTCCTTTCTTTTTCTAAAGAAAGGTCTATATTTGCTTACTTGCTAAATTTTAATAATTTTCATTTCTTTCTCTCTGTAGAATGTTTAGTCAAAAGTGATCTGTGTGCTTGTGAAGAAGAAATTCTTTCAAGGATTCAGTGAAACTGTCCCTATATATATATATTCTTTTTTATAATGATTTATCACAAAATATTGAATATAATTCCTTGTGTTATACAGTAGGACCTTGTTGTTTATCCAGCCTGTATGTAATCATTCATAGCTACTAATCCCATACTCCCGGGTTATCCCTGCCCAGCGCTCTTCCCCCTTGCCAACCACCAATCTGGTTTCTGTGTCTGTAAACACATCTTTCTTGATCAGTACCTTCTTTCCAAATAGCCCCTAAATTGATGCTTCGTCCTTTCTTTTTCTAAAGAAAGGTCTATATTTGCTTACTTGCTAAATTTTAATAATTTTCATTTCTTTCTCTCTGTAGAATGTTTAGTCAAAAGTGATCTGTGTGCTTGTGAAGAAGAAATTCTTTCAAGGATTCAGTGAAACTGTCCCTTCATCTGAGGATGCAGGTTTATGAGAAAAGACAGCTGGCCAGGGTGTACTGTTTAAACCATTGTATTTGACATTCCAGGGGCTGTTGCTTTGAATTAATTTTCCCTCCTATCTTACATCTGCTTTTACTAAAAGCAGTTGGTATTTAAATGAATACCTGAGCACTTTTTAGTTTTGTTTGGTCTGAAGATTTTCTTGCATATAAAACATTAGATTTAGAGGTGGCATTTGCACTTGAAGGAAAAAGAAGTTGTCACCGTAGGTGATGACTGATGGCAGAATACCAAATGTACGCTGCCCCTGATCTTCAGGGAGGTGGAGTAATACTTTCCCACTTTCTCCCTTGTGCAAAATCCCATCTCAATTAAAAGGTAAGACATTTAGAATGACCTATATGAGGATAAACAGCCTGCCATGGGGTCTGTGACCACAGCATCATCACCATAAATCTGAGAAATGCTGGCCACGGTGGCTGTCGCCCTCTGGCAGTTTCTCCTGGGTCTGTGTGCTGCTGAGGGGCTACCAGGAGGTCCTTGCCACCTCTGTCACAGGGGATTTCCTGTCTGTGGATTTGACTCCTTTGAGTCTGGATCAACCCACCCTACGAGAGTCTCTTTGCCATTTGACCCCAACCGGGACCTCTAAGCAGGATGGTGACTTTACTTGTCCTTCTGTCTTGAGTGGTTAAAGCAGGGGCCTGGCACATGGGTGACAAATATGTTGAGTTTTGAATGATGGCTTTCCAGGGATTAGAGGCAAAGAAAAGAACCAAGCCCATCAAAATCCTCAGGTCGTTGGGATTAATCTTTCCAATTTTTAATACATAATGCTTCAGCTTTTGAGGCAGAAGGATCCTGAAAATCTATGTGGCCCTGACATGAATAACATCATGTCAAAGGAGCCTGTTTCCACAGAGGACTGAAAGGGCAGCCCCTTCAGCGTGATGGGCGGGGGCAGGAGTTGGGATGGTGGGGAGAAGATTCAAAGAGGCCATTCCCACCCATCCTGGTGGACAAAGCAGGATCCCAGACCAACTCTACAAACTCCAGAACACAGCCTCACTCTCCCTAAAGCAGCTTTATTCTCTCCTGGGGCTCTGCACACAGTGAACACAGGTGTCGGAGAAACAAACTCAACCCCCACTCCCACCCCGCCCCCCACCATTAACAATCCAGCCTGTACCAAATCCATGCCTGATGCCTAGTTTTACTTTAGTAACTCAGCAGCGGCACCGCACACATCCTGTCCTCCCGGAAACACTGCTGCTCGGTTTCTAGGCGATCACTCTCTCTGGTTCTCCTTCCAGAGCCCTGGTCTTTCTTTTCAGGCCCCTTGGCAGCTTTCCCTCATCTCCTGAATCTTAGACTGTATAACTTCTTCTGCTCCTTCTCTTGGTCATTTCTGTCATTTCCGGTGCTTTTGATATGATATACTGATGACTTCAAATTTATATCTTCAGTCTGGACCTCTTCTACATGCATCTGTCCTCAGCCATCTACTAGTCTGGTACATCCTAGATGTCTCAAAGCAGGCAGGTCCCAAGTAGAGCACCTGGTCTTTCCTTCCAGACTGCCTGTACCAGTGTCTTCCCTGATCTCACTTATGCCCCTACCCACAAACTTTCCAGCTGCTCAAACCAGAAACCTTGGAGTTGTGATGACTCTTCTATTTCTTCCACATCCCACATCCACTGAGATAGTCTAAGTATATTCAGAATCTGACCATCCCATTCTCACTGCCTCCACCACTCCGAGCCTGGTCCAGGTCACCATGGTCTTCTAGCTGGACTATTGTGATTGTTAGGATAGTTCTTTCAGCTTTTCCACAGCCTCTGCATTCCACCTGCAACACAACAGAGGGTAATATATGAAACTCACATGATGTCACTCCCCTGTTCAAAGACCTTCTCATGAGTACTCATCTCTCTCAGTAGAAGCCAAGGTCCTATTTTAGTGTCTCTGCAGCCCTACCATCTGTGGCCTCGTCTTTGCACCAGTCCCACTGGCTCTTTCTATTGCCTAGCTGCTCCCAGATCAGAACCTTTGCCCTGACATTTCCACCTCATGGGCTCTCCTCCCAAGTATCCACCTGCCTCCCTGTCTTCCCTCCTTCATCCATTGCTCCTACACCTGCTCCTCAGGCAGGGCCTGACTGACCACCTGATTCTGAATTACAGCCTCTTCCCTGCTGGCCTCCTACATTATAGCATTCTGCATCCCTTCTCCTCTGCTCCATTTTTTTTCCCCACTGTACTTGACATTTTTAACATACCTTGTAATTTATATATTTACTATGTCTAGTCTCTGAATCCCTCCACTAGAAAATAAGCTCTGTGAAGACAGAAAATGTTAATTTGTTCACTGTGGGCTCTCTAGAACCTAGAATGATTACTGGCACATGACAGATATTCAGTAAATACTTGTTTAAATAGTTAACTAAGTGGATTCATGATCCTAAGTTGGAAGGAAGTGAAGATGCATGTGATAGTTGAGTCAGGATCAAAAATTATTTCCACTTACTTGACAAATAGGCCAAATTTGACACCATGAAGGTACGTGTAAATCCCTGTAGTCCAAGCAAAAAGCCAACTCTATAGACAAAAGATGAGGAACATACCATGGGAAAACCTAAAGGTTATATTGACTGTGGTTTCAAAATCCAATTGCAGGTATGTGTTTTTGAAGCAAAGGCTTATGGTCATATGAATAGATGCATAGTTCACAGATCATGGTAGATATCAGTTTTACTCTAACTTTACTGTTCAAACAGCAGTGAGAGAATTGGATTCACCTCAGGGCCTTAATGCCTAAAGAGATTTAGATAACAAGCCTCATTTGGAAGAGAGCCACCTCAGGTGGCAGCATATCATGGGAGAAATTTCCATAGGATCTGGCCATTCTTTTCAGCAGGAAAAACTCAGGGGAGACCTAACTAGTTTCTTTAGCTATTTGACAAGCCATTCTGTGAAAGAGGGAACATTCTATATTACTTCAGTTGGCAGAACTGAGACCAGTGGGAAGTTACAAGACATATTTCAGATAAGGATAAGGAAGACGTGCACGTTGGTGAGAGATACGCAGGCATGGAGCAGCAACTCCTGGAGTCAGTGAGCCTCCCGTCCCCAGGGATGCAGCAGGGCTGGCAGAGAATAATTGGTAAGGGGATCCAGAACTACGTCAATTCAGGTCCTCCGTTCACAGATGCCACGATGAAACCAGATATACCAAAGACTTACTGGGAAAGTGGGGTGAAGGCCAGAGGAGGCTGGTAGAGCTATCAGACCACAATGAAGACCTGATCCCTCTAAAGGAGCGGGAGGGAAGGAAGAAGAATTGAGTGGGAAGAGCTTTAGACAGACATGAGTTGCAGGGAAGTGTTGGGAAGTCCAGTGGGGCGTGTTTGAGCATAAGTCACCCATCGGAAGAGTTAAGAATGGACCTGCATAGCATCCCCACCACTTTCAGTCACTGGGTGGGAGCAGCGTGTGGTAAACTGCTCCACATGGAGGCAGAGATATATCTCAGAATGCTGTAGCTGGGGCCATTAGTCAGTTTTGCTCCCAGGAGCAGGAGCTCCGAGGGGCGCATTTTCACAGACATCACAAGGTCTCTATGGGAAGTGGGCAAAGTCCCAGATGAACACTGTGATTCTAAGGGCTCATCACAGTACCTCCCACTCTGTGCTCTCTTTATGGCTCCCCCAGACTGTGAGCATCTTCCTAATATCTTCCCTGCGTCGTCCCTGCATCTCCCCGGCATCTCCACCTCGCCCAGGCGCCTCATGCAGTAGGTGTCTGCTGAGAGTCCTAGGATCATGGAGAAATGGAGAATGAGGGAGCCCTATGACCCAGCAGCTGTGCTCTGTAATTTCAGGTCCTGGAGGGGAATCTGTTAACTTAAATCTGGGACAGTAAATGTCACTCAGCCACGGTCCCCAGAGAAAGCCTTGTAAAGTCGAGTTCATGTGAAGAAGCGACCTTCATCACTGCAGAAGTGCCAGGACTAAACGGAACAGCCCCTGAACAGAGCGCAGACTGCAGCCTCATCCATTACCCGCTTCTTCCCTAGACAGACAGCCCTCATTTATTATTTCCAGACTGTTTTCATTTTACTTACACTGTGTGAAAAATGTTGAATTGGGAAATAAATAATATTCTTTTTAAACAGAGATTTCGGAAGCACTTCACAGATTTTGAAATTATTATTCTGTTTCCAAATGTTTGGTTTGTGTATCATTTCTTCATTTATATTTGTGAGCGCTCAATAGCAAATGTCCTCATTTGGAAAACTCTGACAGAAGTCGAAAAGAACTCTGTTGCTGGCCTGTATTCATATCTTTTGGAGAGATGCCACCTCTCTTCCTTTTGAAACACAGCAAAGTCTTCCATGCAGTCTCAAGATGTTGGCTAGAATGCTCTTTTCCACTGCACAGCAATTCAGCACTGACCAGCTTGACTCTTTTGCTGATAGGCTTTGCCTCCACATTCTCTTCTCTGTGATGGCACCCCATTATTGCAAGGCTGAGGTTCCTTCAACACCGTCTGCTCAAAAACAGTCCATCGCTCCTCGTGATCCACTGCCTGAAGCATAGATTTGTCCTGCTGGTCACGCCCTTCATGCCTGACTCTGGCTTTGTCAGTTCATACTGTTCTCCTGTGGTTTTTCCAGCCATCTCTTGTTTTGGTCAAACTTTCCTTCTTGTTCACTCCAGTCCCTGCCCTCAGACATGTCTTCCTGTCCTAAATTGCCGCCTTTTCTCTCCTTTGGTGCCCAAACTCCATTCATTCTGCAAAACCTACAGGAAGTTCTGTAGATCCAGCTGAGCTAATGAGAAAGAAAAGGCAGAGTTCCAACCCAATAGCATTTCTCTGCCTATTTATCTCTGAAAGACAACTTTTCTCATATCATCAAGGATCTCTTCATCTGCCCTATCTCTTCCTCTTTCTGCAGCCCCTTCCACTGTTCCCATCATGCACCAGTCAGTGCCACCATGAGGAGCATCACGTTGTCATGGCCACAGCCGGAGCAACCCAACGGCATCATCCTGGACTATGAGATCCGGTACTATGAGAAGGTAAGCCAGCCCTGCCTGCAGGCTTGCAAGATCCAGGGCCAGCCACTGTTGTGTGGGTGGTAGCCAGCCAAGGGGATACAGGCTGGAGGGAGTCCTGATGCGGGGAGGAATCTGGTGACAGAGGCCAGAGGCTCCCTGAGAGCACGCCCCAGCTCTGCCCCAGCAAAGGCCTCCAGCACCCAGGCACTTTCTGCACCAACTCAAGAGAGAGCCTTCCAACACGCCACCCCGTTGTCTGGACCACTCACTGGGCTGTTGTGGACGGGCAGGACCAATTCCATGCTCCCAGTCACGAACTTGCTACATGTGTTTGCTGGGCTACAAACCCACCAGTGTCCCCTGAACTTTCTGAAGATTGTGTAATTTTGTAAATTAGTGTTTTTCAAAGTTTTTGATCATGTACCTCCAATATAAGATATTTTATTTATAAATCATCTGTATGTATGTACTGATGTATGTATGAATGTTTAAAATATCTAAGTGGAAATGAAGAAACGAGAGCTAGAAATTAATAGAAATAGAAGTATGTACATTATCTTCTTTGACTGTTCTCTTATAGCTGTTGCTGGGGACTACAACAGGGCATGTTCTGCCAAGAAAAGGGAAATGGTGCCCTGTGGTATCGATCCCTGGCCTATCTGGGGGGGAAACAGGGCTTTCCTCCCACCATGATGAACTGTAACACTTGCAACATCCCAGGAAAATACAGTATTTCTTATATACTGACCCAGCACAGTATTTGTGCAAACACCATTTATTCATTTATATTTGTTTGGCAAGTTTTTTTTTTTTTTTGAGTGCCTACTATTTGGCAAGTACTATTCTAGGATATACTAGTGATCAAACAAGGATTCCTGCCCTCAAGAAGCTTATTTTCTAACAAGTAGACAGAAAATGAATAATCAACATGATAAGGGTATCATACAGTATGTTAGAAAACGAGGATTGTAAAGTGGGGGAAGTAGATCAGGGTAAATGGGATCAGAATGGTCAGGTTTGGGGGGTGGGGAGTAGTTGCAAAAACAAATAGAATGGTAAAAGTGGGGCTTTTGGAGAAGGTACGTTCTAAATAAAGACCTGAAGGAGGAAAGGGTGTTGTATAGCAGGCATGTGGGAGATAGAGAGCCTGGATAAAGGCCCTGCAGCCAGATAATGCTGGTTCAAGGAGCAGGAAGGAGACCAGCATGACTGGAGCCACATGAGCAACAGGAAAACAATAGCTGGGGAGAGGCAATCCGAGCAGGTGCTCATGTTGGGCTGTAAGAACCTGAGCATTTCCACAAATGAGATCGGGATCCATGGCAGGTTTGGAGCAGAAGGGAAACAGAATCTGACTTACATTTTAAAAGGATCATTTAAGCATTTCCACTGAAAATAGACCTACTAGATTATAATAATCTAAGACAAAGATGGGGAACAAAGCCAAGCCAACAGGATTTCCAACAGGTTGGATTTTCAATTGGAAGTGTTTGGGCCTGAGTCACTAGGATGACTGAGAACGGGATCACTCATCGCTGGAGCATGTCTGGGCTGAGGGAAGGGACCATTCAGCTTCGTGTCTAAAATGCCTCTGAGATAGCCAATTGGAGATGTGCAACAGGCAGCTAAATACACACATTTGGAGTTCAGAGGAGTGGACTGGGCTGGAGATGACCATTTGGAAGTTGTCAGTGTGTGGAAGACTTGAGCCCAGGTGAGACTGTCCAGTGGATCAGCGGAGATAAGCAGAGGTTCTAGGATGAAGACCTGCAGACTCCAACATGGAGGCAGTGTTGAAATGGAGCATGACTGCATTGGGAAGAGGCCTTCATTTCCAGAGCCATCTGTAACTGACAACCACACAGCTGTGGTCCCATTACTGAAACACTTACTCTAGGTCAGTTTTCACATTTGTAAAATTCACCAATTTACCTCCCTGAAAGCATAGGCCAGATAGATCACCGATCTAGCAGCAAGAAGGTGTGCTCTTCAGCTGTTAAAGCCGAATTTGCAAGCAAGGTGAGGGTTAGGCAGCTATTTACTCATTTAGAGGATTCTGAGTTTCACAGACAGTTGATTCTGATAATTCAGGGAACTGGGGGTAATTCACATGATCTGGATTCATAAGCCACCATTATTTTCATTCAGCTTTGAACTGAGGGTGTTTATGTGCTAGATTTTTTTTTTATCATTTAATGAAGTAAATATTGGACAAATCCAAAAAACTTTTTGACTAATATGGACCTATCGATTTCATGACCTCATTTCATCACCAAAGTTGACCTGGACCAAATTCAAGTTGACCTAGACTTAGTTCTGTTGACCTTCTTCAATAGAATATCATGCTTGGCCATATATGGTGTGATGTCAGAGTCACCAGTAAGGTCACACCCAGTCCCCTTCCCATACATACATGAACTCGAGCCTTGTAGCTCATCTCAAATAAATAATAATTTCTTCTTTATGTGCCCCTGTTGGGTGCCAGAGACTTTCTAAGCAATCTCTCCCCCTCACAGCTCAGCATGGTAAATATTAATAACATTGTTTTGGGTAAAGAAACAAACACATAAAGAAGTTTAAAAAAACAAGGCCAATGTACTCAGATCACACAGCTAGAAAGGGAGTCTCTAGCCTAGGTTCTTTGCCCTGTAGCCTGTGGTAGTGCTGGGAAGGGGTGGGATGTATAGGAGACCACCTGCCCTTCTCCTCTCCCACTGTGCCAAGGGCAGTCACCAAAGGAGGGGGTGAAAGCCTGAGAACTGAAACCATGAGGCTCAGGCCTCTGTCCCCCAGCTCCTCATTCCCCAACCCATGCCCAACTCCTCCACAGCCTTTCCCTGCCCATGCAAGCCTCCCCACTAAACAAACTGCAATTAACTTCGACTTCTGATGCTATGAAGGAGGCTTATTCTCCCATTATAGATCCCATCCCTACTTCTCAATAATTTATGCTAATTATTAACAGAACACATGCACAGCAGTTCAATGCCAGAGGGGGCTTCCATACTTCAATGAGGCAGATCATTCTCCCAGAGGATAGAATGCTTTCCTGAAAGAGAAGATTCTTTGCCCAAGCATTGGTTACCATTCAATATGTTATGATAGAATTCTCACTTGCTTATAAAGTGCTCAAATATAAAATCCATTACATTGCCTTGACCATTTCTAATTTCTAAAGAAAGGACATTATCTTGTGAGGGTGTTTTGAAATAATAATCACAATGACAATAATTCATCACATATTGAGTGCCAGTTATATGCCAGATATTCACAGAAACATGAGTTCTGATCCTCAAAAGAAATGAAAGATACTTGAAAGTTGAGTGTAGCCAATTTATGGATGATAGAACTAAGTCACAGAAAGGTCAAATGATCTACCCTTAACCTCACAGGCCACAGCTAGGGAACCACAGAATGGGAACTGTAGATATTTTTGTTATATTTCAGTATATTTCTGAGCTCAGTGAAAGACTGGATGCAATGTTGATGCCACTCAAAATTAGTGTGGCCTCGGAAATAAGAGAGTGTATCTTAATTCTCAATCCAGATACTTACAGCCAGAATCATTTGCCTGCCTGTTCCACAGGGGTGTGGAATCCTGGTCTTTAGAAGATGCAAACAGAACTCAGCCCAGTAGATGTCCTGGATTCAATCCAAAGAAATAGAACTCATCATTCCTCCTTCCCATGCCACTTCTTCTAAACTAGGAATCAGCATCATTTTTCTGTGAGGACCAGCTAGTGAATATTTTAGGCTTACAGGCCATAGTCTTTACTGAAACTACTCAACGTGCCTTTATAGCAGGAAGCAGCCATGGGCAATAGATAGATGACAATAGAATATGGGCATGGCTGGGATCCAATAGAACTTTATTTACAAAAACAGGTAGTTGGTCATAGGCTGTAGTTTTCCAGGTCTGGGTCTCCCACTCCACATCACTCTCTTGGTTTTGCTTTGGACACCTGTCAACTTCAGTATTGTGAGTGGAATCAGTGAGGCTTTCGTCTCCTCCAATAGCTCATTAATAGAAAGCTCAGATGCCATCAGCTGATGACACTCCCAGGGCCTCTCCCATGCTCATCTTCTTCCCCATTTTAATATGCTTCCATTCATCATTCTCTCTTGTTTACTGTCTTATAGCACTTTTCACTCCTGACGTCAGTGCTTATAAGCAAACCAAGGGAGAACGTCTACAGCTGCTCTTGGCTGTCTTAATGATTAAGCATTTAGACGTAGACTCGCTCTTCATATTAACTAGGTGAGGACCGACTGCTTTAGGCCTTGGGTATTTCTACCCTTCAAATTTATTTCCACCCTTTATTTTCTCACAGGCACTCACTCAGACCCTGGCAATATCTTGTGCTTCATCCATGGGTTCAAATTACTGGTCCAAAGTGGACTGTTGATTTATTCATTTAGCACTGAGGTGTTGGGCACCCAGGCAAAGTGAGCCCCATGCTACATGTTAGGGATGGAGAAAGAAGATGTGGTCTGTGCCCTCAACAGCTGCAGCATCTGTCCCCCTCACACTTTCAAAATCATAAGCAACCAAAAAAAGAAGAAAAGAAAAAGCAACTCTGCTCTTCACTCTTATCTGCTTGAGGTTGATGAATGGTTTTGAGAGAACAAGGACTGATTCTCATTTTAATCATTGAACTTCTTGAAGGATGTGTGGACAACAAAGTGATTACGGGTTCTCGCCATCCAAATGCCAATACACCAGCACACATTTTTCAGGAAAAGAGCTGCTCAGGAGATGTTTCACATATTTCAAGCAGTGCACACTTGCATCCAATACAGTAAAACCAGAGATTCGGGCCGCTGCCTAGATTTTGGAGCAATGGGATTTTGTTCTAATTTGCAAGGACCATGTTTTCATAGTTTCAGGCCATGAGTTCAGTGTCAAGATAGTAATGATGAAAGTTTTAGATGGCATCCCTTCTAGAGTGGACAGCCTTCTTTTTTGCTGAATTCCTTATTGGGGGTGGAGTGGGGTTAGGAATCCACCTGCTTTTTAAATAGATGAAATGATGGATGGCTAAATGATGTAAGTCACTCATCACCACCCCCATGCCACATACCCTCCAGAGATTCCCAGTTACTTGCAGGTGCCTAATCTCCTTTCAGCCTCACCTTTGCATGTTTTATTCTGTTCTCAAAACATAGTCTATTCAGTTCTTACTCTCATCACTCATCCATGAGGCTAATTTCTTTCATCTTTCAGGACTCACTCATGCCACCCTTTCTCTGAGTCCCTCCCAACCACCTTATCAGTCTGGGCTGGGGGGGCCCTCTACTGCACCCTCATAACCCCTTGAGCTGCCCTCTGCCCTGTCAGTCAGCACTGCAGTTTTCAGCCCCACCCCACAAGATGTTGTGTACCCAGAGGCAGGGACCATGGCTTGACACCCACAGCCCTTGGTAGCAGCCACCACATGGTAGTGTGTTGTCATGGTGACCATCTGGCCAAATGAATGAATGATCGCATATCAGGTCATCTCTGCCCTTGCACAGTAGACTTCTACATATTTTAAGATGATTTAAGTAATTTCTTATCGCTGTACTGTATTCTTTTGTCCCAGTTCAACTCCCAACATTTCTTTTGTCCTTTGACTAAGGATGTGGCTCACAGACCACACTGGTCAACAACTTTCCCCTCATTTATCACGCTGCCTCTTGAACTGCTATGCCTAGAACTCGTCACAGTGCCCTAGATCTGCATGTGGGACTTGAGGGCCTCCTTCCTGGTGACCTGAGACCTTCATTTTGCTCTAAGATTCACAGTGAAAAAAAGGGGCAGACCCAGACTCTGAACAGCTGCCATCTCCACAGTGTCACATGGAAATGATTAGAGATGAGCTGGTGCATGCGGGCGAGGTAGAAAAAATGATGGGCAGCAGTGAAGAGAATCCTTGATTTGGAACAGTGAGGGGCACTTCCTGGAAGAGGAGACCTTGAGGGGTGTAGGCTGAAGGAAACCGGAGAATGCAGAGGAGCCCCTGGAGAGAAGCATTTCAGACTGGGAAAACAACCTAAGCAGAGGTCTGGAGGCCAGGGCTACGGTACCCAGAGAGGCAGCAAGGTGGCGGCTCAGGGGGGTGTGAGAGATTGGAGTTGACTTCATTGTGAAAGGCCCCTGGACTGAGAGTTAGGAGTTTTGTCTATCTGATAATAGCTTTAGGGAGTCAGAGATCTTGTTTTACAAAAGAACTTTGGATTGGGTAGGAAGAGAGTGGCAGAAAAGCTCGGAAGCTACAAAAGTTCAGGCCAAACCATATGTTACACAAGATCAGCAGCAAAGAGAGCACAAGCAAGGACACAGTGAGGCACTCATGATGGGTGGGAGGGTCAGAAGGAAGAAAGACACAGCAGGTCTGTGAGCTACCCAGGCGCAGGTGACAGGGACTGTAGAGGGCCAGGGGGAGGGTGCTGAAGAGAATGACGCACAGAGAGTGGGACTGACCCCCTTAATAGCGGGAGGGGTGAGGGCAGAGGTCATGTTCTCCAGGGAGAAGGGGCATGCCCTCCCTAGATGCTGATGGAGAGGAACTCGGACAGTGGGCACCCAGACAGACATATGCCAAGATGAAAGCAGAAGCAGGTGTGGGAGGTAGTCCAGCTTCAAGCTTTTTAGCTTGGCCTCAAGCTTTTTAGCAGAGCGAACACAAAGTCATTTGTCTAAGGACTTGAGGTCTCTTAAATGTGATCTAGAACAGCCACTGCGAGGAGTGACCAGCAGAGGAAAGACCAGGGCTCAGCAGAAGCAATGCAAAGAGAGGCAGGCAGGTACAGACGCGGCCGTTTCCTTCTGTTGAGGTCAGGCATGAGAGGGGGTTTGCAAAGCTGCATGTGTTTGTTATTCTGTCTCTGATCCCTGGAGGGGACGGAGTTGAAAATGACCGTCCCCTTGCCAGGCCCTGAGAGCTCAGCCATCAACTCAAACCTCTCTAAAGACCATCACCACCCCACAGTCCAGAGTCCATTTATTATTCTTTAGGTCCAGCCCAGTCTGTGGGGTTTCGAGGGATGGCCTGGGGCTCTGGACAACTTCTAGCAGATCTGAGGGACCCAGAACCGAGGGGCCCACGTGCTCAGGAGCAGGCTGCCAACCCCTTTCCCTTGCTCTCCTGCAGGAACACAATGAGTTCAACTCCTCCATGGCCAGGAGCCAGACCAACACCGCGCGGATTGACGGCCTGCGGCCTGGCATGGTGTACGTGGTCCAGGTGCGCGCCCGCACCGTGGCAGGCTATGGAAAGTTCAGTGGCAAGATGTGCTTCCAGACCTTGACGGACGGTAAGGGGCAGACGGGTGAGCTGGGATCGGGGCAGGCAGAAGGGGAAGAAAAAGCCCCCAGGAGGCAGTGGTCACAGCCGAAGTGCCAGCTGCTAACTGGATTCCAGTGGAATTGCCTCGTTTGTCCCCAGGAGGACCTGCATCCCCTAGGCAGAGCATCTGTCTGAAGCCTGGCCGGGTTTTCTACATCTAGTGGGTTTTCTTCGCAGGTGTCTGTACTGCGCACGCGCAGAGGCTCCTGCATGCACGCCTGCGTCTGCAGAGCAGTGAGCCCAACACAAAAGGAAAGGACATGCTCTTCTGGGGTTCTGTGTTGTTTCAACCTCACTCCCACTTCACTCCTCTGCTCTCGGGGCTGGGAGCTGAGTGCACAGCCCCACTGTGTGAGTCAAGGGCTCCGGGAAGAAAACAGGGCCGCACTGGGGAGTGGCTGTCCCACACGCCTCAGAGTATTTAACACAGCTTCACATGTGACCCCCAGTAGGTCCCGCTGCGGTGTCTCCAGAGAGAACAGCCACTGCTTTCCAAGCTGTCTCCAAGGCGAGACAGTCTTGTCCCTGAAAATACTTCCACCTTTGGGCTTATTAGTTCCCTGTTGCCACAATCTCTGCTACTCCTCTGAGATCACCCCCTTTAGCTGTTATGAAAATTGTGTCCCTGTAACCTCAGACTTGTGTATGAGTGTCTATTTCATTAGCTACTTTCCATAGTGTATGTACTCATTTATCTACTACCTATCTATCTATATTTATTCATTGATGAGCTCTTTCCTGGTAGCTCCCAAGTGTCAATCTATTCCCAGCCTCTCAAATAGAAAGGCTTTAATTTTTTCCTTTATTACTTAAATTATATAGAAAACACTCTGCCCTTGAAAAACATTTTATTTTAGGCCAACAGTCTCTGTAAAGTCATTGGAAAGGTTTAAAAATCAAGTGATTTCATATAAAAATTATAATATCCATTTTCTTTTGAAAAATTGTAAGAGAAGGCGAGGCTGGTGAGCATCCTAGTGTGAGAACTTTGTCTTGAAACAAAGGCTTGCTGCCCCACGCAGGGCTTATCACTTCCCAGTGGTCTGTACCTGGATGCTTCAATGTGAGCAGTCTGGCCTCTGTAGGATTAGAGTTTGCAGTCAGTTCTGAGTTTATTTTAGGTGAGTTTGGACTCATATTTTGAGGATGGTGAGTTAGGATAGAAAGGTGAGCCAGTTTATCCAGATTAATGATGCTGCTGGTATGAAAAGAACGCAGTCCATCTTCAGTTCCTTAAGGACTCTGTTCCCCTCTTTGTACCTTACTTCACATCTAGATTTATGGGCACTTTGGCATCAAGAGGTACACAGGATTAAAAGCCCAAATTTCAAAAAGCTGTGAGCACTGGTCTCTTGGCAATTCTGCTAGACAAATCAGGAAGTAACAGATTTCTCCCAAGAAGGCTATTCCTTTTACATTTGGCAGTTAAGTTTTGTAAACCCAAGAGGGGCTGGCTGTAAGAGAGTTCTGGTAAGTGGCCAAATTGGAGAGAATTTGTCTTAATGACTGAGGTTCACACATCAGTAATAACTATGTTCACTGAGGCTTCAGGCCTCCCTGCAGCACAAAGGGAGTCTGAAGGTTGTCAGTGATGGGGTCATTGGGTCGAGGAGGACCTGTGGGATCCCACCCAGGGTCAGTGGCCATGCTTTCGACTGGTGACCCCCACAAGGGACAGAGCTGCTGAGGTTCTGGGCTGCACTTAGCTACAACCTGCTAATCTTTGACTTGGCTGCCTAATTTTTTTAAAACTGATTTATACAGCAGTATAAATCAGTATAGACAGTATACATAGATATAGTATATACTCTGTATCTACATGTTTGCCAAGTATATACATGTTTGCCGAGCATTCTGGGTGATTCCTATGCCCCAGTGTTTGAGAACTATCCTTCCACACTGTGGGTTCTGGAAGCATCTAGAAATCAATTTGAAGGGCTAAAGGTCACATGGCTTAGGAAATTTTTAATTTACATGGACTCCTCCCTGTGGTTCCTTTTGTTTATTTTATTTTTGCCAAGTTAACTTTTTAAAAAACACATGTTACAAAAAGTTCACAGCAGAGGGAAACTGAAACTCTACCTTCACTCTTTAAAATGGATTTCTAGAGAGTGGGAGGCTTCTAGAACAATATCATTGTCTTTGAAAGTCTCATCCTGTAGCCACAAAGTTGAACCATGATTCCCAATCATCAGGGCACACAAAAGCCATGCCGAGTGCTTGGTAAACATGCAGATACCCTGCCTTTCACTCAGAGGTTCCGATTCATTAGATCTGAGGAGGGGCCTGGAAAAGGGTCTAACCGTTGGACTTGAGTGATTCTGCAGAGGAGAAACCTGCAGAGCAGGGAACCTCAGAATGATGGGGGGCGGGGTGCAGATAAAATACAGGTCAGTTACATGTGAATTTAAGGTAAATAACAAATAATGTTTGTCTAAGTATCTCCCATGCAATATTTGGGTCATAGTTAGATTAAAACCTTATTTGTTGTTTATGTGAAATTCACATGTAACTGATCATCCCATATTTTTATTCACTGTATCTGGCAGCCCCAATTGTAATAGGACATAAATAGCTTGACCCCCATCTGCCTAGTCCTGAAATTCTGTGATGGCTCCTTGACACCAAGTGAGAGAAGAACCACAATAATCACAATAGGCCCCTGGGTGGAGTGGTTTGTATGGATTAAGGAGAAGAGAATTTGTATTTGGGGCATCTGTGATACATCAGACACTGAGATATGTGTCACAAGATTTAATTTAAAAATTTATTTTAACAGATAAAGAATCCAAGAGTCAAAGACTAGATGCTTTGTCTAAGATCACTAAGCTTCCCCATGGTAAAGCCAGGGTTTGAGAGAGCTCTATCCACCTCTGTGACCCACAGGCAGCCACTACCCCGTGTGTTTCTAACACTGGCGGAAGCCAGGACCCTATTCTTCTTGAGTGTGAGCTTGAGAGTTCTGGGCTGTTTCTCGACATGTCTTCATTCTCTGCAGCACTGGATGGGGTGCTGGGTGGCTGCAGATGCTCTTAAGTCTGCTCACTGAATCTGTTGACTGGCTGCATCTCAGCAACTTTGTGTCTTAGAAGGTACTTCAGCAGTGGTTTCCATACCCCCTGTTAGATGTGTCCTTAGCATGGCTGACAGACCTTTGAGAGGCCTTCCGAATGAGTGCACGGAGACAGAGTTACCTTTGCTCTGGGGCCAATGTCATCAGCTCTTAGTTGTGAAGTCCTCTGTCACTGTTATCTTGCTTTTATTGTTGACATTATTTGTTTGGGGTTGTTTTTGTGAGTGTGTGTGACTTAACGATTGCTCTTGGATCGGGTCAGGCTTACAGCTCTGAAGTATAGAAACTATCTATCTATCACTCTGATGTCCTTGGTGGCATCACTGAGTAGCAGCCCCATGCAGAGGGCAGACAGGAAGCTTCTAATACCTCTCTCTCTGCTAGATGATTACAAGTCTGAGCTGCGGGAGCAGCTGCCTCTGATCGCTGGCTCAGCGGCAGCTGGGGTGGTGTTTGTGGTGTCCCTGGTGGCCATCTCCATCGTCTGCAGCAGGTAGGCTCCCTGGCCCCCCTCCTGCCTGCTCTCCTCAAACCCAGAAAGGTGGCTCATGGACCCTCCCCGGTCATGTGGACTGAACAGGACCTGACCGTTCAGGGACACACCGTCAGGCTCACCAGTCATCACTCTTTGTCCATGGGCAGCCTAGAATTTTCCAGATCATTTATTTTCTCTGTGCTGGGGATAAATCCTCTGGAGGGACTGGGCAAGGCTCTGAGCATTTGTCCTCCAACCTCATTTTCACCCACTCATTTAACCCCCCTACACATGATGGTCTTCCTGGAGTGACAGTTTCAAAATTGCATTTGACCCTCAGGAACATCCCGCCCTGTGCCTCAACCCATGCTCTGGCTACAGAGCTGGGGCCTGGGCACAGCGTTTAGGTGCGCAGCAGGGAGCTAAGGAGGGAAAGAGGAGCTCTGCAAGAGCAGGCCCTACAGGAGGGTGGGTCTGGAAGTTCTTGTGAATTTTTAATACTGCTGCTGCTGCTGCCTTGGGTGGTTAACTTAGATTCAGCTGGCCCCTCCCGAGAAGTTCCACAGGGCAGCCAGAGTGCTAGCAGGCATCCTCCAGAGCCTCTCACCAAGCTCTGTAGAGACCCTGGCCCTGCCTGACCTCTGAAAGACCTTGACTTGTAAGCAGAGCCCACTGCCCACGGAGATGGTCAAGCTAGAAGGCTGGCCACGACAGGAGTTCCGCTTAAGGGACAGTTGCAGTTCCCAACCCCAGGAGAAGCCCGGGTGAGCCCCGATCAGAACAGGGGGCCTGGGTGGAGGTCCTGGGAGCAGAGTGGTGTGGATATACCCTGGCTGAGAGAGCTCCTCTCCCTTGTGTCCACAGGAAACGTGCTTACAGCAAAGAAGCTGTGTACAGTGATAAGCTCCAGCATTACAGCACGGGCCGAGGTGAGTAGAAAGCCTGAGCCACCCACCGCCTGAGCTCCGGAGTCAAGAGGCAAGTGCTTGGGGGCTCCTTGTAGGCAGACTGGCCCGTCCCCACTGCGAGCATCCTCCCAGCCACCAGTGCCCAGAGGCTGGGTCCCCACGGACCAAGGCTGTCCACCCCTCTGTGTCCACCCATCATGGGCACTTATTGGATGCCTGGCAGGTAGATTATCTTCCTCACTGATAAGCCCATAGAGGACACGGAATGCAGGGAGATTGGGTTTAGCAAGTCAATGAATCCTGAAATCAGACTCAGTGGAAAAAATGGAGGGTTCTCTATTAACATCTTCTGCCTTATCTTATCCAATGGGGCGGCTGGGGAATGTGTTAACCAAATTCACAGATAAGCCAGAGAACTTGAACGGAGGGAATTAAAAAGATAGCAGAGCCCAAGAGGCCAAAGTGTTGGGATATCTCCCAAGTGTTTTCTTTTAAGCAGTGCCTTTAAAAGTTTTTCACTCATTATCTACTCTCTTTTTTCAAAACCTATATATAATATTTTTATAACTAAAATTTCCCTTTACCGACTTGTGATGTTAAGTCCTGCGTCAGAATTCTTCTTTGATGTGTGTCATGACAACACTGCAGGGTCTGCAGAGGTCCCCTCTGGTCAGCTGGGTTATTTCCTGCCTCCAGGAAGCAGAATGCTTAAATCCTTATAGCAGACATGCTGTTTCTAAATAACTCCTTTCAGATTCCACGGACACACTCAGAACCCTGCCCCGGCGCTGCGTGCTCTGCCCTCTCTGTCTCCAGCTTCCTCCGTGAGCTGCATCTCACCTCAGTGCTGCTGAGGCTGTGCCAGCCCCCTCTCCCTGCTCCCTGGGTGGAGAGCATGGAAAACAGGCTGTCTACACATACCATAAGCAGGCCTTCTCTGGGTGGTTCTGGGAGTGGAAATGGCATCCGAGGCAAAAGTTCTCACCCGAGGTGACCCCAGGCAAGAGAGTGATGCCGGTGTGCTCACATAGCAGTTTTGCCATAGAGGAGTTCGTATTCAAGTGAGGGCAAGGCTGGTGCTGGCTGGGGCCATGCAGAGGTTGTTCTGTAGACATGGCTTTGTTCCCCAGGATTTTCAACCCAAGACCAAGACCCTAACAAGGGTCCATAAAGGACTAAGCCCCTGGCACCTGGGCTGCTGTTTAAGTCATGGTGGGGATGGGGCTGTGGCCTGGGCACCGGCTGAGGCCCCGAGGCTCTCTCAGGGTGGTCCAGCTCACACCCATGTTCAGCAACACAAACTGGGGTCGGGGGAGGGAGATTGGGAGAGCAACCCAACCTAAGGCTACAGGCACAGCTCCTGCGACACTCCAGGTCTATCTATCCCTCTTTCTTTCCCCCAGCAGGCCACCTGGGCCTCCATTTTAACCAAACGTCACTGGTTTTAGAGGGAAATCCTAATGTGTTCTCTCTCCTTTCCTCACATTCTGATTTTGCACCTCAAAGCAAAATCTTCAGATACTTTTACTTAACATAAACTGATGCATTTCCCTTCCAGGCAGGTCTTTAGCTTCCTAAGGACAGAGACTTTGATTTGTCTGTGATTCTCACGTGGAGGTGCTCCCCTCCAGGGTGCATCAGGATTACCTGGTGGGCTCTCTCCACCACCTCACCTCCCTGCCTCTGCCTCCTGGGGTTCTGACATTTCCCCGCCTCCCTGCTTTGGGCTGATGCCTGGCCACCTTGAGAGCCACTATACAGTCAATTTCAGATTTGGCATTCTTTGAACTCTTTGGATGAAAGAAACATTTAAAGATGGCCATGTCCATCTGAAAGCAGAGGACACAAAATTGGGTTCAAAAGGAGGAATGCCATTTTGAAAACTAAAGACGCCTAAAGTGAGAATGGGATACCCTAGGATGGAGCCCCTCCTTTTAAAGGCACACAAGTTAAATCTTATACCCTTCATTGGGGGTACAGACAGTTCCCAGGCATCAAGCTAGGGTGCATCTTGCTGCCTTTTTGGCCTTTTCAGCCTCAAACCTGACTTGCTTCTCTGGAGGGGCTGGCTTTCCTGGGCTGCCACGTGTCACCCACATGCGCAGATAGACTTCCAAAGTGCTCACAGCCTCCTTCTGGGGAATTCTCACCTCTAAGGCCAAGAGAATCAAGCCTCCCTGGTTCTCAGGGTCCACAGAAGACCAACACCCAGTCCTCATTAGCAGAACCACTGAGGATGGCTGAGGACACAGCGTTGACAAGCTGTGCAGTCTTCATCCCCAGGACTTGGGCACACAGAGTTCTTCCTGCACCAGAGTTCAGTCCCTCTGCTGCCTTAGAAGTCTGTCTTCTTATAAATCTGTTCTCCTTTTATAAATGTTCTTTCTTTCTATTAATAACCCTTTTCTTTTTACCCAGTCCCTGAAACCTGGCTCCTCTCCCGCACTCTGGTTCTCTGAACTCATAGCCTCACGCACTGAATTGCATCAGTGCATTTTCTCCCATGGACATCCGTCACTCTGACTAACGCTATTACTGTTGGAGAACCAGCCAAAGGGATGTGGAGCTGGGGAAGACACAGCACACACATAGCAGAAAAGGAAACTCAAGGCTCTAATGGAGGAAAGACCTGGCCCGAGATGGGGGAGGGTAGGAATAATTAGTCATGGAAAGCTTACCCAGTGCCATGCATGGGGGACTTTATTCTGGTAGCTCATTTCAACTCCTCCAACCCTGACAACCACTCTAGGTGGCAGGCATTAATCTAGGGAGGTTCCAGGACTTTGCCAGGTCTTGCAGCTCATGGGTGGCAGAGATGGACCTTGTGTTGTCTAAACCTGGCTGCAGAGCCTGTCATCTCTCCATATTCCAGAGGCTCAAGGTGGCTGGAGGTCAGGAGCAAGTCAAAACATGAGGATGAATCTCAGAAGTCCTAGATGGTGGTTTGTTGGCTCCTCCTCCGGGTCCCACTGCAGGAGTCCGGGTCCCACACAACCATTCCTGGGCTACCTATATGCATGTTCCTCACTGGGGTGACGTGGATGCTAACCTGGACATCTCAGCGCTTCCTGGAAGGGACAAGAAACCTGCAGCAGCTCCCCAGCCTCACTCATCAGTACCCAAGAAGGCCCCTGCCTGTCTTCCCTACAGGCAGGGCACAGGGCTTCATACAGAGTGTGCTGGCATCTGTCCTCCCAGACCTGCCTTTCAAGCTGATGCGAAAGCTGAAGGAGACATAATAGAAATATGGCAAATGTAATGCCTTCTCTAGCCTGTGGAGATGCAACAGATCTTGTCAATTTGAGAATACCAAGTGCTTTCCAGGGCAGGCTCTGAGCCTGCAGCACAGAGAATGGACTTGTAAAGGAGGATTTGATTGGGGTGAGAGTAACCAGAGGGAAGGCAGGTAGGGAAGAGGAAGTGCATGGATATGGTGCCAGATGCTGGGCTGAAGAGCCTGGGAGCCTGTGGTTCATTGAGCCTGTGGTTCATGTTCAAGGGTGAGTGGGTAAGTGTGGGTTTCCCATGTCTAGAAAGAGGCAGACAGATGGTACGTTCTTATGGTTTCCATGGGACAGTCCTCAGAAGGTGCTGGCTGACTAAAAACTGGCTGGATGGGATGATCCAGGTGGGCTTGGGAATCTTATCTTTAGAAAAATTCCAGTTGATGCTACATTTGGGAAATGCTACCAGGTACTTATAGGGCTTGGATAACTACACACTGGATGGTAGTGAACACAGCACTGAATTCTAAGATGGATGGAGTGAGCAGAAGCGGGGAGGGAAGGTGAGGGCTTGGGAAGGGGTCAAGGGTTTTCAGAAAGCAGCCCTACAGAATCATCTCCGTGTTACAGGCAACTGCAGTTATACGCACAGAGCTATTTTTATTAAACTTTGAGGAAATTTGAAAACAAATGAGATATGTATCCAAAATAAAAGACTGGCACACATTAATTTCCACACAGGACAAGAGGACTGAACACAGGGACCTCAGAACATACGTGTGAACTCAGTCCCTGCCAAACACCCAAGAAACTGGGAAGCAGATGCATTCAGGGCATTTAAAAATATGTTCAGTGATCATTGGGGATTATTAAGGATTAAATACAGGCTTATTTTAAAAATTATTATTAAGAAAAGTTATACAGGCTTCCCTCATACTTCAGTGGGTAAAAAAATCTGCCTGCAGTGTAGGAGACCCAGGTTCGATTCCTGGGTTGGGAAGATCTGGAGAAGGAAATGGCAACTCACTCCAACTTCTCCTATTCTGCCTGGAAAATACCATGGATAGAGAATCCCTGACAGGTTACAGTCCATGGGGTCACAAGAATCAGCACAACTTAGTGACTAAACCACCACCATGGGGCCCTCATCTCATTTACTAGGGCTGTACATTTGCAAGACTTTGCATATTTTGGCAAAATATTTGATAATCTCCTAAGGGGAAGAAGCACAGTGAAGTGGGTACAGAGCTGGTCTTCATACAGAAAGAAAGTAGGTTAGTGAGTCTATCAGCCAGGGAGGGAGTCATCAGTTTTATCTTAGTCCTTGTCCAATTCAATCTCTTGTTTGTTTGATTGTTTTTTAAAATCATAGTCAGGTGCAAACCTAGGGATGCTTATCAAGTTTGTAGGTAACAGTTGGGAGGTATAAGTAACACCACAGAAGATAGAATCAAAATTCAGAACTATCCAACAGCTCTGAATGCTAATTTGAAATCTGTAAGACAAAATGTTAGAGGGATAAATCTAGAAGCTAGTGTTGGTTAAAACGAAAATAAAGCAATAAGAAAAGGAGACCTGACTTGCTATCTGTTTGTATGAGAAAGTTTATGTATTTACTTGATCACATGCTTAATAGGAGTGATAAAAAAACTAGTAAAAAAAGGCTAAGCACTGCCACTAAAGCAGCCAAAATCCTCCACCTTGAGCATTGACTGTATTAAGCACAGTAACTAATTTAATCCTTATAACCATCCCATGAGGTAGATTTCACATGTGAGGAAACAGCCTCAGAAAAATCCAGAAGCCTGTCCAGAGTCTTGGAGTTAGTGATTTGCAACATAAAGTTTTAAACTCAAGTCTGTCTGACTCTGTGGTCAAGATTAAAGTTTGGATCAGAGGAGGTAATACATGGACATGCTGTCCTCTGCACTGGTGAGAAACAGCTAAAGGGACGTTCTTGGTTCTGAGGACCACATGTCAAGAAGGATATTGTCAACAAAGCAGCCGGCCCATGGGGGGTGCCAAGTCGTCACTTCAGAGACACCAACTGATTTGGTGCTGGGGAAGGCAGGCAGGTTTTGTTTTTGTTTTTGTTTTTGTTTTTTCCCTGCTGCTCAAGTCATGTCCAACTATTTGTGACCCCATGGACTGTAGCACGCCAGACTTCCCTGTCCTTCACTGTCTCCTGGAGTTTGCTCAAACTCATGTCCATTGAGACAGTGATGCCATCCAACCATCTCATCCTCTGTCACCCCCTTCTCCTCTTGCCCTCAATCTTTCCTAGTGTTAGGGTCTTTTCCTATAAGTCGGCTCTCCGCATCGGGTGCCAAAGTATTGGGGCTTCAGCATCAGCATCAGTCCTTCCAATGAATATTCAGGGTTAATTTCCTTTAAGATTGAGTGGTTTGATCTCCTCGCTGTCCAGGGGACTCTCAAGAGTCTTCTCCAGCACCACAATTCAAAAGCATCAATTCTTTGATGTTCAGCCTTCTTTATGGTCCAACTGTCACATCCAGGGAAGGGACCTGGGGGTCATCACCAAGCATGACACCATCATGGCAAAGGAAAAGTGACGCTGTTGTGCTTTGTGAAGATAAACGGAACCATCAGTGAGAGATCCAAGTAGGCCAAATTTGATTCAGTGTAAGAACAGCCCCCCAAACTGGAACTGTCCATGCAAGACAGGCTGCTTTGTGGAGAGAGGGGTGAGCTCTCTGCTCTCACAGACACAGATCTCAGTAAAAGATGCTGTAGAATGGAGTTCTGCTTTAGGTAAGATACTGGACTTGATTCATCCCAGAAGCATACCTAGCTCCAAGATTTCCTCTAGCTCCAGCTTGCTTGACTCTGGGTGGGAGGGGTTTCCCAATCGTGCAGACCACAGCATCCAGTGTGCTGGGAATCACCTTGGACACCAGGGTGAAGGTCAGGTATACCTGGAGGAGGGAGACAGACTGGGCCTTTGGCTGCCTTCCCTGGAGGTACCTGAACAGGAGTAAATGAGGGCCTGTGGGAAGAGGAGGAAAGGCCCCCAGGTGCAAAAGGTGGCTGAGTGTTCAGTGGGTGCTTATTAAATGCCAAATAAATTTATGAGCTGGCTTCACCCGTGTGGCTGCTGTTGGCTCTAAGCCAGAGTTCTAGAAACCAGTTTAACTCTTTGAATCCCCAGCTCCTGGGCTGTTGCCCTCAGGTTCCTGACAAGACTTCAATGGCCCAGAGACAGGGGGCCTTGTCTAGAAGGACATTCCTGTCTTAATCATTGATACCCAAGAAGTAGAGAGATGTTAAACTGTTTTTCCTAAAATACCTTTCTCTATCAAGAAGTAAGTAGCATGTGATCGACTTTTTTTCTCCTAGAGACACATATTAGGCTGTGACTGTGTTTTTAAGAACAAATCTTGAAATGTGGTAAAACCCCCCCAAACAGAAGTTTGAATGAAGAGCCTCCTCAGACTCGGTGCTTTTCTCCCAAGGCTTGTTGCCCACCCTGGGGCTTCCCCTCTTGGATTCTTCCTCTAACCTTGGCTGGGTACCCATGACCTCCATTCTTTCATGGAAAAAGACATCCACCCATTTTCCTGGCCTTGGTCCCAAGAAGCAGGTGGAGCGAAGTGTTTCTAGTGGCTGTCCACCTTTCCTGGTAGATTTGGTCTAGGAAACTGCCCAGTGCTTAGCCTTTCATACCAATAGCTTCAGCTATCACTCACGTGTCCCTCACATCCACCACTCCACATCCAGTCTTGAAGCTCTGTTTCTATTCTGAGTTTTCAGACTGACTTCTAGGCACCCGTATATTTCGCCCATGCATTCAAAGTCTAAAACCACGTGTGCAAACTTCGTGGACAGTCAACTTTCCTTCCGAAAGTGCATCACGTAGTTAATAGTACCACTTGATTCTGGAAATCTTGACATTAATTCAGATTCTCCTGGTCCTTCCTTCATTCCTCATCTTTAATTGCTCACCAAGTGCTGTCAGATTTTCCTTTGAAATTTCTCTTGCTTTTTCTGCTGTTGTCGCTGTGAGGCTCTGGCTAAAAACTGTTATCTTGCACCTTAATTACTGCAACAAACTCAGAGCTGTTTTCTCAGCCTCCAGCCCCTTCCTCCTAACATGCATGGGAGTGGTGAGGGCGGCCAGCCAAATGAACTCCCCGATGTCTTGTTCTCAGCACATCCCTCCCCTGCTGCGGGCACAGTGGTCAGCTCTGTGTGTCCAGTGGCAGCAGTCGGATGCCTTTGATGGTAGTCAAGGCCCTCACTAGTGTACCAGCAGTGTTCCACCTTGGACCCCGTTCCTTCCACACTCTCCTCACTCATGCCATGGCAGGTATCACTCTGAGCTGTGCCTTGCGATGCTCCAAGCTTGTCCCTCATCAGTGAAGGACCATGTGACCTGTCCTTTTTGGTCTCTGAGACTGGTGTCCACAGGCTTCTGCCTTTTCTGGCTTCTGCGACACTTACAGCTCATTTCCAGTTGTGGGCTCCTGACTCTAGACTCTCCAGCACTGCTCCCCATTCATGTCTCAGTGACCTGAGAGCTCCACGAGCTTTGTTTTCCCTGTGGCTCCTATGGTCCCTGGCACAGCTGGGTAACGAGTTAGCACTGAGAAAATGAGGAGTGATCAACATTCCGAGGCAGAGGACTAGCTGAGGTCCCTCCCAGGAACCCTGAAACAGCTTCCCTCTTGTGATTAGATATCTGGACTAAATTTAGGTGAATTATGAGTATGGCAAAGTCTGCCTTGGCTCCAGAATGGGAAAGGCGGGGCAGCCTTCCACCTTCCCCATGGCTCCATCAGATCTGCTGGGACACAAGATATCAAAGACTGAAAACAGCCTAATTAATACACTAGCTTTCTGGACCCTGCTGTGGGGTTCCAGGAATCTTCCACCAGCAGGAAGGCACTGGGCTCTTCCTGGCACCCCTGAAGCCTCTGTCATGGGACCCACAAAATGTTCATGGTAGTGCTTTTGTACTTTCTGAATGTGCAAGAGGACTGGATGGTAGCATTCCATCTTCTCCTTCCACTGTTAATACCCAAATGTTACCGACTGTTTAGAACTGGCCCTTTCCCAGCCTATGCTCTCCTATCCTGGGACCCTGGTGCTTGTGAACATGTCAAGCTGACTTTTGATACACCCCACAATCTGCCAGCATCCCCCCAATTTGTCCCAGCCTCTTCCCTTTTGAGACCATCCTGATCTCCTGATCCAGAGTCTCCAGACATAGCCAGCAGTTTCTTGTGCTTCACAGACTACTCCGTACCATGTAGGAAGGCTCTGGATAGTGGCTGAGTTATTTTTCCCCAAACTTAATATCTTTAAAGCCTTGGTTCATATGTAAGATTTTGCAGATCTCCTGGGACTGTGGTCCTTTAAAGCTTTAGCCATATGACCCTAGTCATAGCTTAAATGAATTTTGAGAGCAAAGAACAAACATATCTGCAAATCATACCTTCAATAGAAATTAGCAAACTAGAAGATCATAAAATTGAAGAGTTTTCTCTCTCTCTTGGCACCGTCAATCAGTTTAGATCTATGCATACCATTTTTTGTGCCAAAGGTATATGTTAAAAATAATGAAAATAACCAGAAACTATAAAATATTAAAAATATTGCAATATTAACACTAATAATAATGAGAAGCATTGAACGGAGCATTATAAAATGTCTTACATTATAGAGCTATATTACATCTGATATTATTGTAACTGCCGTTAATAATATTTCCCCAACACTCACAATCTGAGAACGTTTTCCGAGCCCTGTCTCCAAATGTTTGGCTGTGCCCGACTCCGCAGCTGACGTGAATTCCTTGTTCACTGTCTGGTGATTCATTGCACTAAATACCATTTCCCTGATAATTAAAAACTGCTCACTGGCAAGTGGGAGCAGGAACAGGCTGATGCAGGATTTATGCAGAAACACAAAATGAGCCAAAAGACAAATGACCTGTTCTGCGTAGCTGAAGGCATTTTATTCCCCCACGTCTCCTTCTGGGACTAGAAAAAGGGTAGTGATGCAGGAGAGAGGTCTGGTGAGATGTGTCATCCAGGGATAAGACGGATGCAGGGAGAGCCTTTAGAGCACATGTTCAGCCAAATGGTTCTCCAGACTTAGGAACAGAGACCGCCTCAGCAGAGGAGTCCAGCCAGGCCATTCCTAGGCTGACTGTATCAGACCCTTGTCATCGCAAAAAATCTGGGTTTGAATCAATTTTAGACTTCTGATTTAAGTTTTCCTGCCTCAGCCTAATAATGATACCCTCAGTTTCAGGGAAAACAAAGACTGATTCCTACCCTTCCTAGGTGCAGGATGTTCTAAACTGACATTACATCAGCTCTCCTAGGCTGCGTGCTCTCTTCGGTTTCTTGTGAAAGACTGGCGATGACCAAAGCCCGTGCCTGGCCCAGAGCAGCAGTTGAGACGCTGTGTGCATGCATGTGTACACACACATTCATACATGGATATACATGTATTTGCTCACACACACACGCCATATATACACGCACTCATACATGCACACACACACCTTAATTCCACGTGCCACTGAGGTAGCACACCTGCTCATGAGTAAACCGGACAGTGATTAGAAGGTGAACTTTCTCCCATGAAGATACACTTGCCCGGACGTCATTGGCTTGAATGAATCCTGGCACCATTAAGAGATGAAACTCTCCCTTCTGGGAATAGTTCCTTCCCAGAACTGATCGGGGCCAATATCTGTGGAGCTCATTAACTGAGAATCCTCTCTCATTCATCCTTACATATGTCTTTACTTGCAAACCATTCATTACAGCGCATTCTAGATTGTTTAATTAGTTTTCGTGGAAGAGTTCCTGTAGGACAGCTTAGCACACATCGTTTAAAAGCCCTTAATCCAAAATAACAAGGTGGTATTTTTAAAGTAACTAATATAACCTTAACACTGCCCGCCCCCACCACCCCAGCTTCCTACCTCTGCATACACTTCCTAGAACAATTTACTGATAGTAATCATGAGAGTTTCAGCCTGCGAACCCTCCCTGTACACCCGGCACCACGTTAGATCTGTCTCTTGCAATGTGGTCTTTAATATTACAGCCGCCCCGGGAAGAAGGCATTTCTCCTCCTTCAGCAGAAGAAAAAAAATAAAAGAAGAGATGTATGTGGTCTTGCTGCAAAATGCTCAGTTAGTAGGGGCTTCAGAGTTCTGACCTCCCCTTGGGATCCCCGCCTCTGGCCTCTCAGCCTTCTCTCATCTCAGTCCAGAACTGGGGAGAAGTCACAGGTTGTCGACACTGGCCTGCTACCCCTTTAGCATTTTGAGTGGGTCTTTCGCTGTGGCCTTGTCTCCAGGGCCCAGCCCTCCAGCACGCAGGGGCCAGCTTCTGCCTAAAGCATCTGGGTTTCTTCACCTAAGCGCCTCTCTGGCCCTGGACCCTTCCAGCCCACCTGTACAGCAGGCAGAGCAGGCCCCAACCGATGACTGAGGGAGTTGTGTGGCGCCACTCCAGCTCATGCCACCCTAGCTGACTCTGAAGTTTGTGATCTCAGAGGTTCCTTGGGGTGAGGAGTTAAGCCTGTGTCAGTTACCCACAGCCCATGGCAGTAAGTGCCTTGAGGGCACCCTTTTCTTAGGCTGCCTTTCCGTCCTACCTTACTGCCCGCTGACCTGCAGGCACTTCTTGGGATCACCTCCCAGATAATCCCAGAGGGATCACCACCTACTTGCTTTCACAGTCTTATCTTAAGTTGTTGCTTCTGAAGAAACCTAAAGTGAGACTGCCTGAGCATGCTGGTCTGGGTTGTTATACGTCCATGTGGTTTCACTCGTTCTTGCTCTTTACTTGTTATCCAGGCCAAAGGAGAAAGAGATGAGCCTCTAGTTCTAATTTCCCCTTTGTCCACGGCTATTAAAGTAAAATTTCCATTCTCTCTGCACCCCTGCCCCAGGGATCAAGACATTCTGTCATGAAGATGAAGATTTTCTTTGTTCAAAGTTCAATCAATAGATTCCAGAGTCAACATTGTCATCCCCAAGTTTTCAAAGAGCATGTTAGATTGATGTCTAGCACACTTGGAGTGCTTTTATTTCATGACTGGGAATAATCCAAATTTCAGAAAAAGTAATTCCTCTGGGCAGGGTACCTGGCTTTAAAAACATTTCCGCTTTGAGTTCTTGGCTGCATCTTCCTTCTCCATCTGGATTAAACTCTGCCTGACCTGGTGACTAAGGCAACATTCATTTGGGGTCACCGTAGAGCCACCAGGACTTTCTGGATGGGAAATGTCATTATGTGATAATTTATAATATATAAATTATCATCATATATATACACACATATACACACATATATATGTGTGTATATATCATCATATATACACATATATATATATGTGTGTGTATATTTATACACATATAACTGGGAGTTGCTGAAAAGGAGCTGCAGTGGGGAGTGTGTGCTGAGAGGGCAAAGCTCAGGGAACCTAAGGTTACCTTAGCTGCAGCCACAGCATGAGGGCTTTTCCCCACCTGCCTGCCCTGATGACCTGCCTCTTTTAAGAACCAGACAGCAACAGCGGGAAGAGAAAATGACTACTCTTCACAAGGCTGCGATGCCAGACTGTTCTGTTCAGCCTTTGGAGCCCACCTCCCATCTCACCATCCCCAGGAAATCCCTTTCCATGCTTGCCTAATGACACGTCCAACATGGTGAAAAATGATGTTGTGATGAATCCATTTGTTTCTTGGGTTCCATTTCCTGTTTTTGTCCCCTCTCTTCCACTTTTCGAATGTATTTTTTCTGCAATGGCAATTCTCTGTTTTGTCCCCGTGCGCACCTATTTATCTTGCCACTGTAAACATCAGTGACAAAGTCCATATTCCTTTATGTATTTCTCATTCACCATTTTATTCACTTTTCATACTTCACTGTGTCTGAAGGCATGGGGGTTCAATTACCATTTTTTCTTTCATTCCACCTCATTTATTCTATGTAGACTTTACAATTTTCTCTCTCAGTATTTTCTATGCTCTTCTCTTCACATTTGCTGTTCTGGTTACTGGCTTGGCACTCCTATCTTGAGGTTTTTCTAATAGCCATTTCTTTTTTTTTTTTTTTTTTAATCCATCCTCATACCTCTTCCAGGCCTGGACACAGCTGTCAGTTATAACCTTAACGGTGGCCTCCACTCAGGAAAGTTGTCAAGTTGATAAATATTGATATCTGCCCTGCCATTTACCAACACTTTTCTGCTAATGCATTTGGTTGGCATCAATCAGCTTCTTTGCCTTCTATGAGTGCCTGTTGTGGGAACTGGTCCCAATCTGTCACTTATAAGTAATCTGCTCCACATTTCATCAAGAGCTCAAACACAGAAAATATGGAGGAGAAGTAGAGGACAGAGAACCAGGCTAGCATGGCCCCGAGGGAAGGGAGACAGGGAGGTCCAACAAGGAAAAGTGAGGCAGCTGGACATGTAGGAGAGACGCCCCAACCCAGCCAGACCATTACTGCTGGGGACACCAGCCAGTGCTTAATGACTGCTGTGTCCTCTGTGGGATGTTAACCCTGCTTATCTCCTCCGAAAAGGCTCCCCAGGGATGAAGATCTACATTGACCCCTTCACTTACGAGGACCCCAACGAAGCTGTCCGGGAGTTTGCCAAGGAGATTGATGTCTCTTTTGTGAAAATTGAAGAGGTCATCGGAGCAGGTATGGCTCTTCCCTCCCCTCCTTTCTGCCCTCCTGGTGTCTAGACATCCTCTTTCACCACTCTGGGTGATGTCTATCATCTTTCTCCCCAAAAGGTGCATCTAAGCCATCTATAATATGTGTCTGAGGATCTTCTGGGGACCTTGTTCATGGTGTCCAAGCTTATTTGGTGTTGCAGAGAAGTCAACTCTGGCTTTAAAAGATTCAGAAATAGCTCTAGAAATTGAACACCAAATGTAAATAAAGAGAGAGAAACAGGGTGATAAGTTGAGTAATGCACTTCTCTTTTTAGAAGCTGAACTTAGTATCCTAAGCACTGATTCCAATATCTCCATGGCTTTGGGCCAAAGTTTATTCCCACACTTTTAGTTTTCCTTTTCTGATATACGTGGATTTGGAGACAGACTATGATGAACTAAAGAAGGATCACTATTTCCAGAAGAAAACTCACTCATATCCATATTTTCTACAAAAGATCCATGATATGGATGGGAATATAAGACAGATTTCCCTCCCAAGAAATGCATGTTCTCATCTACATTGGATACAAACCCAGCCCAGCAGAGAATAACTGTTTGAGATGCTGTCAGGAAATTCTACCTAAAGGATGGCCTAGCATTTTCATCTTCCTTTAATAGATCAATAGTTGAGTCAGTTGGATAATGAATCCAGCTTTATTGATATAAATGAGGAAAATATCCCAAAATATCATTCCTTTGGAAATAATCTCTTTAGTGCCCCCTCTGTGGTCTTTTCTGAATCTTCTTAAAAGATGTGTTTGCTTTGTGTCCTCTTTCCTACTTTTGGTTCCTTATACAACATTCTTTGTCTTTTCTTCTTTAAATTGGATTAGACATTGTTCGGGCTCTCTTCACTCATATGCTGTGTACTCCCATAGCTCCTATGTCTGGAAGTGCTTTTTTTCATGTCAATATTTGGAGAGCTATGGGGTTGCCTCTTCCAATATTTTAAGCTCCATAAAATATGTTTAGCCAAAGTCTTCCAGACAGCCACTCCATATATTATCTTTAGGGGGAAAGTCACCCTCCTCCCATTTACTGCCTCTGTTAATGCGCTGAGGGGTCAAAAAGCCATCTGTGAAATTGGAAGTTTGCCCCATTAAGTCACATTCTCCTGCTCTGATTTCCCTCTTAAAGAGCTCCAACCTCATGGCATCCCTCTGGTGGGTGCTGGACCCTCCCTGTAGGACACATGACCCTCTTTCTACCAACATCTCACATGTTCCAGCCAGCTGACCGTAATTTGATCCACATGAGTCTGTACGTATTTCCCATTGACTTTCATTAAATATGTTACTGAACCACGACTTTCACTTCTGTGCAGATAATTTTCTCTTCCCCCTTAGAAACCGACAGACCTATGGATCATGCCTTAAGAGGCTGGATCCCAGATTAGCTGGATGACTTGAAGGCACTCAGATTTCTCCAGTAAACTTGAAAATGAAAGCTTTGATCTCGTACCCTGCTCCTCTGTGTTGTTCATTATTGTTATGTCATGTGAAAATGGTGCTAGTGATTTTAATGTTGTTATTTATGTCGAGTGCTTACGCAATGCATTCTGGACTGCATTTCATCCCAGAGAGCCCATGTCAGCCCCCCTCCCATCTTTGTCAGGGGAGGAGTAAAGAGCCTTCTCACTTTATGACCCTGCCAGAGAGGTGCAGCTTGGAGTGAGCTCACCAACTGCTGGACGCCTATAAAGGGACAAGCCATGGCCCACCTTCCCCTTCTACCTGTGGGTAGCCTTTACTGATGCTGTCATGTTTGTGCATTCTGCTCAGAGAAGACTTAGTCCCTGCCATGGCTTACCTGGTCCTGGGGAGGGATGGATACACAGAGCAGTTTAGAAGATGCCCAACAGCTTGGGATAAAGTCTTCTGTCCAGTTGCTGCTGACTGCCTTCTACCTGATACCCACCTGCTTGCAATTCAGTAATCGCATAGCTCATCCCTGTGGATGGGAATTCACTATGTGGAACTAGATGCAGTTTCATCAGGAGACACTCCTGGCTGGAGTCAGTCTCTTTCTATCCTCCGGTTCTTCCTCTCTGTCACCACTCCTGCTTTTCCCACTCCTAGCCTCACTGAGCTTGACTTCACTTTATGCTAAAAGAGCTGGTGTGAGTTGAGTTTTTTTTTTAAAAAGAATTTTGTAAGGTAACATTTGTAGTGTAATTGGCAATGTTTCCCTTAGCCACCTGGCAGATTCAACTCAGGGGACCAAATCTGGGTTCCAAAATGGTAATACATGAGAAGAATCAGAAGTCCTTTCCCCTTCCTTCATTCTGTTCCTTTCTCCTTCCCTCAACATGCTCTTATTAAATACTGTTTGCTTGTGGTTGAGTCCCAGAGATGAACAGACACTCTTCTGCCCAGAAGGCTGACAGTCTTGTTGAGAAACAGGCCAGTAACATGATCACTGTTCCACACATCCCACAACACAGGCAAAGGCGAAGTTTGGGGCCAACAGAGAGCAGCGTCCAGCTCCTTGTTCTGGGAGTGAGTGGGGAGATCAGGAGGACTTTGCAAAGAAGGTCACCTTTGGCCTGAGCTTTTAAGATAGAAAACTATAGGAAAAGTAAGTTTTGAGGAAATGCATGAGAGAACGAGACAGAAGAGGAAAATTGAATAACTTAAGGAGGGAAATGACCACAGCCTGGCAGCAGTGGTGTGCTGAGCCGGTTTGTGCTACTGCCAATTGTGTGATCATTTTGCAGCCCTGTGTTTGGTGACATCTTGGTAGTCTGACATCAGCCATGGGAGGAGTATTTACACCATGACAATTGGCAAATGCTACAAATCAAAGGTTTTGTTTCTTCACTTCCTGGACAGCTGATAGTTTAGCACACTCCAGGCCTTCCAGAATGTGCAAGATAATTTCAAAGTGGTTGCAGAGGAACTGGCCCATTTCTGCTGCATATAGATCCAGAGGAGAGGTCTGTGTTTGTTGCAGGAGGGATTGGATAGAGAATTCAAAAAGATCTTCATTCATTAAACATTGATTCCATGCCTGAAACTATGCTGGATACTGAAAAGCACACTCTGCCTCATAATCCCGGCTGATGTATTAACACAAAGTCCTGCTCTGCAGGAGGAGGGGATGGGACTGAGAGGTAAGACGGGGGGTCAGAAAACATGCAGCCCTGGAGGCAGGAGGAGAGGCTTGATGGCCAAAGGAAGAATGCAGGAAAGAGGCACCTGGGGGGCCCCTAAGAACTTTGGGCTGTTGGATGGGCTGATGCTCTGTGTGGCACACTCTGAGAACAAGGCTGAGAGAAGGCTCCTACAGAGGGGATTCCTGAGGGTAGGTGACTTAATCAAGCATTAAGTCTAGAATCTAGCAATCAGGAGGTTGGGTATGGATTTTATCCTATATGAAACGGTGAGTGAGTAGTCTTGGAGAAGGGTAGGCAGTAGAAATGAGGTGAGAGAACCTGACGAACCTGTGTTGATTGAACTTGAAAGGAAAAAAGAATTTTGTAAGGTAACATTTGTAGTGTAATTGGCAATGTTTCCCTTAGCCACCTGGCAGATTCAACTCAGGGGACCAAATCTGGGTTCCAAAATGGTAATACATGAGAAGAATCAGAAGTCCTTTCCCCTTCCTTCATTCTGTTCCTTTCTCCTTCCCTCAACATGCTCTTATTAAATACTGTTTGCTTGTGGTTGAGTCCCAGAGATGAACAGACACTCTCCTGCCCAGAAGGCTGACAGTCTTGTTGAGAAACAGGCCAGTAACATGATCACTGTTCCACACATCCCACAACACAGGCAAAGGCGAAGTTTGGGGCCAACAGAGAGGAGCGTCCAGCTCCTTGTTCTGGGAGTGAGTGGGGAGATCAGGAGGACTTTGCAAAGAAGGTCACCTTTGGCCTGAGCTTTTAAGATAGAAAACTAGTAGGAAAAGTAAGTTTTGAGGAAATGCATGAGAGAACGAGACAGAAGAGGAAAATTGAATAACTTAAGGAGGGAAATGACCACAGCCTGGCAGCAGTGGTGTGCTGAGCCGGTTTGTGCTACTGCCAATTGTGTGATCATTTTGCAGCCCTGTGTTTGGTGACATCTTGGTAGTCTGACATCAGCCATGGGAGGAGTATTTACACCATGACAATTGGCAAATGCTACAAATCAAAGGTTTTGTTTCTTCACTTCCTGGACAGCTGATAGTTTAGCACACTCCAGGCCTTCCAGAATGTGCAAGATAATTTCAAAGTGGTTGCAGAGGAACTGGCCCATTTCTGCTGCATATAGATCCAGAGGAGAGGTCTGTGTTTGTTGCAGGAGGGATTGGATAGAGAATTCAAAAAGATCTTCATTCATTAAACATTGATTCCATGCCTGAAACTATGCTGGATACTGAAAAGCACACTCTGCCTCATAATCCCGGCTGATGTATTAACACAAAGTCCTGCTCTGCAGGAGGAGGGGATGGGACTGAGAGGTAAGACAGGGGGTCAGAAAACACGCAGCCCTGGAGGCAGGAGGAGAGGCTTGATGGCCAAAGGAAGAATGCAGGAAAGAGGCACCTGGGGGGCCCCTAAGAACTTTGGGCTGTTGGATGGGCTGATGCTCTGTGTGGCACACTCTGAGAACAAGGCTGAGAGAAGGCTCCTACAGAGGGGATTCCTGAGGGTAGGTGACTTAATCAAGCATTAAGTCTAGAATCTAGCAATCAGGAGGTTGGGTATGGATTTTATCCTATATGAAACGGTGAGTGAGTAGTCTTGGAGAAGGGTAGGCAGTAGAAATGAGGTGAGAGAACCTGACGAACCTGTGTTGATTGAACTTGAAAGGGTATGGGAAAGGTTTATAAGAATTTAGAGGCACATAGACAGGTTATGGGGCTGGGAAACATGGAGTAGGTTTGAGGCGGTCAATGCTGGAATCAAGTGTGGTAAGGAAGGCTGCTCTGCAGCAAGTAAACCAACCTAAACCAAAAAGTGCCCAAACACGGTGAATGGAGGGGCCAGTGGGCTTGATGGCTGGAGCTGATGGGGAGACATGGCATGGAGGTTGTGGCCAGAAGTGATAGCCATCAGGTTAAACACCTTAAAGGGAAAAGGGGGCTGCCTGGCCACCAGGGTGTGGGGACTGGTGGTTGTGCTTGCCAGTAAAGGCCAATGGAATACAATCTAAAAACTTTGGGGTTGAAGAATTACACCAACCTCCAAAGTTCCTTCTACCATTGTTGAGGATAATGAACAAAAAATCAGAATAACTGTGAGCCAGATGTGACACCAACCAAGAGAACTGAATTACACTTGACCCTTGAACAACACAGGGGTTAGGGGCACAGACCTCTCTGTATGGTTGAAAATTCACATGTATAACTTGACAGCCAGCCCTCTATATCCATGAGTCCACATCCCTGGACTCAACCAACCATGGATTGTGTAGTATTATAGTGCCTATTTACTGAAAGAGGTCTCCGTGCTAGTGAACCTGTGCAATTTAAACTCTTGATGTTTACCAAGAGTCAACTATATAATTAGTTCATTGATCATTATGTAATGTTTGCTTTGTTGTTGTTTAGCCATTCGGTTGTCTCCAACTCTTTTGTAACCCTGTGGATTATAGTCTTCCAGGTTCCTCTGTCCATGGGATTTTCCAGGCAAGAATACTAGAGTGGGTTGCCATTTCCTTCTCCAAGGGATCTTCCCAACTCAGGGGTCCAACCTGTGTCTCCTGCGTTGGCAGGAGGATTCTTTACCATTGAACCACCAGGGAGGTCCCAGTATTTGTTTACTACCCCTCTTTTATCACCATGCTCAAAGTTCCATGGGAGTGATGAAACTTGAGTGCTTCTGTTAGTCCCATGCTGGCCTGCTGTGGCACTAAGGTGCTCAGTTTAAAATGTCCTTGGAGGAAAATCATAATAGGGATAAGACTTTGAAGAACTGGGTATAGTTTGGGAGAATGCAGGGAAACCAGAAAGAGGTCACATGAGATGTGAGTCATTCAGTGCTCTGAAGGGAGCCTAGTGGAATGAGGAAGATTGAAACTTCCTCTTTTCCTTGCAGTGATGGGAGTTATTGAAGTCCTTTTAGAGAGGGCATCTGCTATGTTTAGACAGTGTCAACTCTTTGAAACCATGAATCTGACTCATAGGAATCACTCACAGGTCAACTTCAATTGACCTGTGGAGTTCTGATCCACTGCTTGATTCTGATCAGTTTGTGCTGTAGACATGCCCGGAACATAAACTAAGGCTTCCATGTATACTTGGGCCCTAAAGCATGAATGGTGTTCCTGGTTTGTACAGTGTACAACCTGCATAAATGTATGTAGCAGCCCTAAGCACAACAATGAAAATATAGGTAAAGTTGTCATCAGAAGGGATCATCGAAGGGGAGACATGTGCATTGTATTTTAATTAATAACCCCCTCCCCCAACTTACTCCAGCAGATGCTGACCCAGCATTTCCACAGATGGCTTAGTTGAGAGGGCTGGATAAGGAGAGTTGGGGAGAGGGAGCCTGTGGTGTATACAGATAGGATGGGGCCAGCAAAGAAGACCCATCTCTTCTCTTTGAGGAAGAGAATGGGTTTCTTGGTGATGATTTGGTAGAAAATACCAATACTGGATAGGAGTCACAGCAGGAAGGGTTTCTAGATTACAGTTCAGTCACTCAGTCCTGTCTGACTCTTTGCGACCCCATGGACTGCAGGACGCCAGGCTTCCCTGTCCATTAACAACTCCCAGAGCTTACTCAGACTCATGTCCATCGAGTCGGTGATGCCATCCAACCATCTCATCCTCTGTCATCCCCTTCACCTCCTGCCTTCAGTCTTTCCCAAGATCAGGGTCTTCTCCAGTGAGTCAGTCCTTCCAATCAGATGCCAAAGTATTGGAGCTTCAGCTTCAGCATCAATCCTTCTAATGAATATTCAGGACTTATTTCATATAGGATTGACTGGTTGGATTCCCTTGCAGTCCAAGGGACTGTTAAGAGTCTTCTCCAACACTACAGTTCAATTCTTCAGTGCTCAGCTTTCTTTATAGTCCAACTCTCACAACCATACATGACTACTGGAAAAACCACAGCTTTGACTATAGGGTTTCTAGAGGAGCAAAGTAAATAGATGTTGTCAGTAATGATAATTAATATAGCTGGCATGCACTGAACACTCACCATGTGCATGCTTCATTCAGCCCTCATAATGACCCTGTTGGCCCTGCGAGTGTGTGTGTGTGTGTGTGCACACGCACACAAGCACTCGTGCCTTTACATATGCATTTGTAAACTGGTAAGGACAAGGACGGTGGCTCATATGTTAAAGAGTCTGCCTACAATGCAGGAGACTCAGGTTTGATCCTTGGATTGGGAAGATCCACTGGAGAAGGAAATGGCTACCCATGCCAATATTATTTCCTGAAGAATTCCTTGGACAGAGGATCCGGGTGGGCTGCAGTCCATGTGATTGCAAAGAGTCAGACACGACTTGAGCGACTAACACTCTCACTTCTCTTTTCAAGGATATCAATATTCAGTGAACAGTTTGTCAAAGGCCATGTTGAGTTAATAGTAGGGCAAAAATGGAAACCCAGATACGACTGACCTTAATCCTGTGAATGTGACTCCCACACTACCTTCCACTTTTGTCACTGTCCTGGAAAAGAGCAGCTGAGTATACCGAGGCATTACTTCTGATGTCAGACTCTATCTAGCCGTTTGGAATACCCAAGCCACTTGACTGGGAATGGCAGTGCTATCCTAGAATTCAGTGTGCCCACATGGTAATGCCACAAAGATGCCCCTCATTCCCTGGGAAGAGAATGTTCTCCCTAGAATACCTTTGTCTTGCTCTCTGGTCCTCCTATTTTAATATAATCAGTTATTGACTTAAGAAGACTAACAGTGGTGCCACAATATTTAGCACTTTTAGTTGTATGGGCTTGCTTATGTTAAGTACTTCCCTGGTGGTTCAGATAATAAATGGTCTGCTTGCAATGCAGGAGACTGGGTTCAATCTAAAAATAATAATATCTAGGTATATGGTTGTCTAAATGACTATAAGAAACTATGAGAAAAGAGAAAACTAGATTTACTCTCACCATTTAGGTATTAGGTATTGTGGGCATCATGGCTACTAATTAGAGTCATCTAATTTGGCAACTCCAGTATCCTAGTAATGGGTACCAGGGGAACTCTGCTGAGAAGAAGAAGTGGGATTGTGATCAATTACTAATGTCTGTCCTGAGTATAAGATCAGGAGGTGGTGGAATGCCTGCCATGATTTTACTATCCATAGGAGAAGGCAATGGCACCCCACTCCAGTACTCTTGCCTGGAAAATCCCATGGGCGGAGGAGCCTGGTAGGCTGCAGTCCATGGGGTCGCTAGGAGTCGGACACGACTGAGCGACTTCACTTTCACTCATTGGAGAAGGAAATGGCAACCCACTCCAGCGTTCTTGCCTGGGGAATCCCAGGGACCGGGGAGCCTGGTGGGCTGCCGTCTATGGGGTCGCACAGAGTCGGACACGACTGAAGCGACTCAGCAGCAGCAGCAGTTTAGCCATAACCTATCTTACACAGGCTAGTGTCATAAAACCTGCTATAAGTCATATTTTTAAACCTAGTTTAAATGAATTCTTTAAAACTTTCTTTTCTGGTGGAAGCTTGAATTAGTTACGCAAAGCTCTACTTCCCTTTTTCCTCCCTGAGGCAGTTTGTGACTTCAAAATGCTAAAGAAAAGAGTGCAATTGTGTGTGGATCTGAGCAGCACATAGCCAACAGCTAGTGCTTGAAATTCCTGCTGGCAGGTTGGATGTTTCATGTCCAAAAATTGAAAATTCTTTCCTTCTGATATTATATATAATAGTTGAGGCATTTAATGCTGCTAAACCATTTTTTTTTTCCTCTCTTCCTCATTTTGTCAAGAAGATAGGGAAGGGATCTGGCAAGGAGCTGAAATTTGCAGGGAATCATTTCAGCAGCTGTCTGGGAGGGCAGTGACAGGAACGGGCAAAATGACCCTCAGCAGACAGCTTTGAGGGCTGCAGTTCTCAAACTAGAGCCAGAAGTCAGAATCAGCTGGAGGCAAGTTAACACCCTACTGAGCTTCTGATCTAGGTGGGTAGAGGCTGGGCTCCAAAGCTGCTTTTTCTAAAAGGTTTCCAGGTGATGCTGGTGCTGTTGGGCAGGAACCACATTTTGAGAACCACTGCTAAGAGCCACTGGCACTAAACTGGCCTGAAGCTGAAGTTGGGTCCTAGCCAAGAGGAGATTTGGTTCTAGGCGAGGGTCCAAGGTCAGCTGCAAAGACCTGTGCCCATCACTGTTCAGCCAGACCAAAATTAGGTTTGCTGCCATTACTGTCAGTCAAGGAGCTGCATAGGAAGAACTAACCATAACCACTACTCAGTCATTTCCTATAAGTATCTATTTTAAATATAATTCTGTGAACTTCCCTGGCAGTCCAGTGACTAGGACTCAGCACTTTTATTGCCATGACCCAGGTTTAATCCCTGGTTGGGGAACTAAGATCCCTCAAGCCACACTGAAGGGCCAAAATTAAGATTATATATATATGTGTGTGTGTGTGTGTGTATATATATAGGCTTCCCTGGTGGCTCAGTGGTAAAGAATCCACTTGCCAATGCAGGAGATGTGGTTTCTTTCTCTGAGTCCAGAAGATCCCCTGGAGAAGGAAATGGCAACCCTCTCCAGTGTTCTTGCCTGGGAAATCCCGTGGACACAGGAGCCTGGTGGGCTACAGTCCATGGGGTCACAAAGAGTCAGACATGACTTAGTGACTAAACAACAACAATGTGTGTGTGTGTGTGTGTGTGTGTGTGTATAATGCTAATACTGAATTTGTTGAAAATGGATTTTAGGGGTTAAGAATTTTTCTTAAAAATATGGAAAATGGATGGCTATGATTTGGAGCTCGTGTGAAAGGAGCTTTTTGGAGTTCATGTGATGTGTCTGTGTGCTCTGTCATGTTTAGAATTCAGATCATGGCAAATCAAAGTACCACAAGCCTCAAGTTCTGGCCCTAATGGCAGGAAAGGTGTCCAAAAATAGTTCCCTGAACATAACATGAACCTGAGGTCAAAGACCACAGGTGACAGCAGTCAGATTATAAGTGACGGATGGCCTTAATTTTCTGTTTATTACTAAAAATGGTGCATCAACTCCAGTTCCCTACAAGCCTGTGGGGGTGCTAGAAGGGCCAGAACCCGCAGACATTAGTGCACAGGGCTTACCTGGAGACACTGTCCATGCCCAGATACCTGGCAGGGGGACTTCTCACCACCCTTGGCAAGATGCCCAGCTTGTCTTGGCTGCAGAAACCCTTCTCTCTTCCATTCTCCACTCCCCACTCCTGGTTTGTCTTTTTAAAATCACCATCCAGCTGTATCTTCAATAGTCTGGAGTTTGCAATGCACTTTCTGATAGACCCTACACCTGGGAAGGCCCCACAGTGAATCAGTTCTTTTTGTCCAACAGAGCTGAGAAATCTGAGGCTGAACAAGGGAAGCACCCTGCCTGAAGCCCAGGGGTGGTGCCAGGCTGAGGGAGTGGGGAGGTGGTGTAGACTCAAGCTTCTTTCTCCAGAGTTTCTCCTTTTGGCCAGAGTTTGCCCCAGCTGCTCTGGGGGCCACTTAATTACATGGTGGAGGACAGCCTCTGAGTGAGAACTGTGGATGAAGTGACTTCCTCTGCAGTTGGTGGTTTGAAAACCTCTGGGCTTGGGGAATATGAAGTCATTCCTTTGTCAGACACCAGAAAGGAGCTATTTTTACAGAATCACAGTCCTTTAAGTCACTGCTTTCCAGTGATTATGGAGCAGATTTCCCAAGAGCCTGTAACACTGCTATGTAGTAGCCATACAGAACCCATCTCTCCCTATCCAAGGAGAGCACTTTTTGAAAAACACTATTTTTTTTTTTTTTAGAGCAGTTTTAGGTTCACAGAAAAAAGAGTGGAAGGTACAGAGATGTCTCATATAACCCCTGCCCCCTACCCATACACAGTCTCTCCCATTGTCATCATCCCCAGGCAGAGTGCTCCACTTGTTACAAGTGAGAAACCTACACTGATACATTATCCCCAAGGTCCTTAGTGCAGGTTCACTCTCGATGCTATGGGTTTAGACAGATTTATAATGATAGGCAACCCTCCCCCCGCCGCACTATCTAATTTCTTACAGAGGAATTTCACTGCCTGAAAAATCCTCTCACATTTTTACTTTATAATTTCAAAAAACTATATGAAGAGACCCCCTATACAGGATATAATTTAGAGCTCAAGTGTTAGGAGCACTACACCCGAAGACCACTCAGCCACAAAGGTTAAACAACGAAATGACACTTGTAGATTAGGAAAGGAATGTACGTGGCCCACCCTGTTCTATGTAGATGGGACTTTGCGATGCCACACCTTCATCCACGTCTTTCTTCTTTCTCTTCTTCTTTCTCCCCGGTCACAGCTACAAAGCCCACTCTGTGTGTCAGGCCCTGTGCAGTGAGAGGCAGCTTATATGCAAGCACTGCTTTCAAAAGAATTCAAAGGTGTAAGGATGAATTCCAGGTACTCCAGGGCCTTTGACAGTTCCCTGATCTGTTTGAATATGCTTGGGTGGTTTTGACCCATGGCTCTCAACTTTGGCTGCTCCTCAGACCCACCTGGGCAGCCAGGCCTGACTTCATGGACCTGTGACCTGTGCACAGGCCCCCATGCTCAACAGGGCCCACGCTCAGTTTAATACTCTGCCAGCAGAGTCTTAAAATTCTTAACAAATTTTGAACAGTGAGTCCCTCATTTTCATTTTGCACCAGGCCCCGCAAATTATGTAGCTGATCCTGTGGGCTGCTTTTAAATATGTCCCTGCCCAGGCTGCACCCAGACCAACTAATCAGAATTCCTGCAGGTGGGATCCAGGCCCCTGTGCTTTGTAAGCTCTCTGGGGGTTTGCTGTGGGTTACATCCTTGAGAACAGCTGTATAAAACAGAAGTCCTCAACTACGGGGTTTATGTGTATGTTGTGGGGAACAATACATTCACCCAGGGTGCTTTTACAAACTCCCAGACTGATGTGTAGAAATTGATAAATATTCTGATTCCTAAATATTCTAATCTTACCTAACAAGCCAGGCAAGAGCTTTCTATTAAGTATGCCATTTGTCTAGAAGATAGTCCCACTGTGTTTGCTGTTCCCTTATTACTGTGTCATTGTGACAGTAACTGCATTTGAATGGTTAGGACCTGCACGGTTGGGACACAGTGGTCCCTGCGTGGGACTTCCCCCCAGCTCTCTTCCCGGTGGCACTGTGAACTGAATACACCTTCTGAGAGGTGATGTGACAGGAAAAGGTATGAACTATGGATAGCATCCCTGACTCTGCCTCACAGCTGTGGGGTCTGAGGCATGTTTTCCTTGTGCCTCAGTTTCTTTATTAGTAAAATGGGCATAATACCCAACTCATAAACGTGTTGTGAGAATTAATGAGATTAGACACGTAAAGGGCCCAGCACTGTGCCTGGCATATAGGCGGTCAAAATATATCAGTGTACTATCTCCCCCAAGAAGAAATATTAGCATGTTTTCCCCTCACTCTGAACCATGTCGTTTTACTAAAAGAAAATAGAACTCATTAGTACAATCATAAGAAAGAAATACTGATATTCTTCAGTTAGTATACTTATTAAAAATGCATATATATTCATTCAGTTCATAGCTATTGAATACCTATTAGGTCAAAGTGTCAGAGAATTGATTGCATATATATCTATGCACAGGCACCCACGTATATACATACAAACCTTGTCTCCTAAGTCTCCTGAGTCTTTATCACTAGCAGGCTTTTTACCACTAGTGCCACCTCGGAAGCCCTTGATCAAAGTGGAAAGTGTAAAAAAATTAGAATAAGCATGAGGAGGAGAAGAAGAAAGAGAAGGTGCAACTCAATAAAACCCGGTGAACAGGAGGGGAGTTTTCATGCCCTTGGACAATCTCTGAATCCACAAGAAAAATGTTGCCTCTTCTTTTCTGGTAAAAACTCAGCTAAAGAAAAACCACAGAGTTTTAGTTCCAAGAGCCCTCACACCTCTCTGTTGACCTTGATACAAAAGACAGTCTCTCCACTTCTACTAGGGAATTGCACATGACTTCACTTACAGCTCAGCTGGTAAAGAATCTGTGCATGCAATGCAGGAGACCTGGGTTCAATCTCTGGCTTGGGAAGATCCCCTGGAGAAGGGAAAGGCTACCCACTCCAGTATTCTAGCCTGGAGAATTCCATGGACTGCAAAGAGTTGGACACAACTGAGCAACTTTCATATTCGCATATATACACATAGCTATATATACAATATATGCAAACATGTGTATAGACACACATGTATATGCACGCATAGACACATATATGTATACACACATACGCATACATACATATACATACACAGAAATATGTACATTTGCAAGCACATACATATATGACAGGTAGTTATTATTCAATACTTTTCTTTAAATTTTACTCGAACTGAAAAATCAATGCCTATTGTAACAATTTAAACAACAGAAAAGCAACTAAATTAAGTTTACTAATCCATACTCCCCCATTCCTATTCCCACCATTCCAGTGTAAATAATTTTTTAAACAATTTGAAATTGAAAATAAATTTGCTATGGATTTTTTCCATAATGTTTTTTGGCATACATACACAGATCTCAACCTGGACATATTCTACAGGCCACATTCTTAACTTTCTCTTCTTTTCTGTCTCACTTAGCAATATAATGTAGACATCTTTTGAAGTCAGTACATCTCACTCATCTGTTAGTCTTCAGTAGCTCCTAGCATTCTGCAGTATGGCGGTTCTCTTTTTAATGATTCTCCTGGTTATGGTCATAAGGTATTTGATATTAAAGGAGATGCTGCAGTAAACAGTCTTTTATAAAAATGTTAATACTGGTACTTTGGCTTATTTTGGATAGCACAGAGATAGAGCCTCCAGCAGTTTGTAACCCAAGGATGGGCAAAGCAAACAAGTAATAATAAATGTGATACCCCAACTCCTACTGCATGCCTGCCACATACCAGGCAATGCAGTGGGTGCAAGGTGCGGACGTGAATGGGACTTGGTCTGACCTCAAACAGTATGATCATGTATGAAAACCAGTATTACACCTACTGTCTATCCTAAGCTCATGTTGAAATCTCCCTAATGATGCTTAAGACAACCTCTACTCCAGCCTTAGAGTCTTAAGAAGTCCCATTGACTCTGGAGCATTCTTCCATCCAAAGCCCTTTCATGCAGCTTCCTTCCAATCCATGCAGCAGAAAATACAAAAAAAGTCCCATCTAAATCACAGATGTTAACTTGCTTTCGTAATTCGGCCAGTAATTTATCTGATTGCTCACAGTTTGCTCCATCATCGCCTTCCAGAAGCTGAAAGCGACAAAGAAATTTCTCCTGGCAGAAAGACATGTTTCTCCTATCAGGCCTTTGACACCCATCTTTGTGATGCACTTACAAGTAGATTCTAAACTGCTTCACATGATAGCGCTGAAGTTACAAAACCAAGTTAAATCATAACTTTTGAAAGCACGAGAACAAGATTCAACAGATGTTTTAAGCAGCTGTGAAATAGTGTCACCAGAATTGTTTTTACTCCTGGTGATTTTACTACAGAGATGTTTCAATGCTGCAGAACCCATGGAGGTGTGCTGCTCATGTCTACTTGAAAAAGTCACTTTCTGTTCAGCTGCCAGGAGTGCAGGTAGCTGCCAGCTTCCCACCGCAGTGCCTTCAGGATCTACCTTAGCTTTCCCGCAGGGCCCAGCTCTTTCTGGCAAAACCCCAGCCAGTGACAGAGCACAGCGGGATGCTAGGGTAGGTCTTTGGGGATGGGCGCTCTTTGTTCTGGAGCTCTTCATTGGGTTGGATGAGACTGTCAGGCCTGCCCTGCAGTTTGGGCCTCTCCTGCCTTGTGATCTGGGGCTTGGGCAATCCTGCTTCCTCTCCCCTTTATCCTGCACAGAGTCTGCTAACTTCCCTTCCTAATCCTCAGCGTCTGCTTCTCAGGGACCCAATAGACATAAACACTTTCAGGGCAATGTAGGAACATAAACACTATACATCTCATTCAGAGGACTGGAGGACCTGAACATGTCCCTAGCCCCTGGACATTCTTATACTAGGCTCTGCTAAAAATGACTTATGTTTCTGCCACAGTGAAACTGACCATTTCATCTCAATTGTTCAGCTGGGATACAAATGAAAATCTAAATGTGAGGAAAAATAAACCCATATAGGGTCTGAAATTTCACTTCAGTTACCCAAGCTGTCTAAAATCCAAGCTAAAGAATGTGTTTGGGTATTTCTTCTGTGTTTGCCATGAACTGCTAAGAGCCAGGCCGTCACAGTTATAATGAGAGGTCACTCTTTCCTTTTTGCCACTTTAATCACTGTTCCACTTGGAGCACCATTGTTCCTGGTAAGCTGCCTCCCCTCATGGCAGCACAGAATGAGGAGAAAGCAGGTTATAATTGCATTCTTTTTGCAGGAGAGTTTGGAGAGGTGTACAAGGGGCGTTTGAAACTTCCAGGCAAGAGGGAAATCTATGTGGCCATTAAGACGCTGAAGGCTGGGTACTCAGAGAAGCAGCGACGGGACTTTCTGAGCGAGGCGAGCATCATGGGGCAGTTTGACCATCCCAACATCATCCGCCTGGAGGGTGTGGTCACCAAGAGCCGGCCGGTCATGATCATCACGGAGTTCATGGAGAATGGCGCTTTGGATTCTTTTCTCAGGGTAAGAACTGCTCAGATTACCCTTACCCTTCAGAGTAAAAGCATAGATGATGCTGGTGCTGGTGGGAGCTGGGGGACCGTGGTGGGCTGGGAAGAAGTGTCCACATGAGGACCACCTGCCACTTAGGAATCCCTGGTGAAATACAGATAAGCATTGGAGGTGTTGGCAAGGTTAACAGATTTGTTGCTAAAAAGAAAGAACAAAGCAGAGCACATGGACCCTTCTATAGAAGGATGGCACAGAGCCAGGCCTCGATGAGTAAGAATGAATAGGGACAGAGGATGGCCATCGGCATCCGTATGAATCATGGAGATTGAAGAGACTCCCAGCTGCTATGCTGTCCTGCGTGATTCATGCAGACATCAGTGGCCATCTCTGCCTTTTCCCCAGCACAGCCGCCCTTCCATTCAGCTCTCTTCATTTGCAGTTCAGAAATAAAACACAATGCCCTTATCTGATGCCTGGGCCACCTGGCCTCTGAGGAGGTGCTTCTGGGCAGGACAGGGGAACAGTGTGTCACAAGTGTCCACAAGTCTTTTCTGGGGTTGATGGAGAGCTGTGGCTCCCACCCAGCCTGGAGCAAGGCTGGGGGCCCCAAAGGCCTATGGCCGAGAGATCTATAAAGGACCATTGTTAGAATGCCCAAATGCAGCCACAGTAGGAGGCACTTTCATTTCTATGGGGCATCTCAGAGCTACTCAGAGAGGGCTTGTATGAGTGTGGCCATAGTGCTTATGTCTGGGGGATAGAAGCTGTCTAACCACAGGCCATGGAGCAAGGCCTGCCTCAGACCAAAGGCTTAGCTGGGGAGCCTGGGAGCAAGAGGATACAGGGGCAGGGCCTTCTGAGCAAGGGCTTCAGGGTAATACCGAGTAGCTGGCTATGCATGTCACCAAAGCTACCAAACAGTAGCTATGGCTGCAGATCAAAGGACTATTCACTGAAACATTCACCAGGAGTCAGTCATTGAAGCATTCACCAGGTGACTGCTCTGACCATGCCCTGTGCTGGGAACTGCGTCTATACTGATGAAAGAGAGATTGCTTTAATGCCATGGAACAAATCATCCCAAACTTCAGTGACTTAGCACAATAGCAATTTAGCTTGCTCATAAGTCTGTAATTTGGGAACCTCTCTGTTCCATGTGTTGTCAGCAGGGGCAGCTCAAGGGCTAAGATCTGGAATCGCCCAAAGACTCATTTACTCATCTGTCTCATAGTTGATGCTGGGTGTCAGCTGACATCTCTCCACCTGGCCATCTCTGGCTTCCTCACAGCAAGCTGGGTCCTCAGAAAAGCATCCTGAGCACAGAAGGTAGAAGCTGTATCAGTTCTGTAACCTAGCCTGAACAGTCACATAGCATCCTTCAATCATGGTGATGAGCCCACCCAGATTAATGGAGAGGAAGCACTCCCACATTTTGATGGGTACTGCAACCTGATGTCTTCTTACACATAAGAGATGGAAGTCCTGCTATGTCCATCATAGAGAATACAACCTGCAGAGATGCCCCTGCCCCCCAGGACCTTTGTGCCCAAAGCTTCCAATAATCATCTGTCTGGATTATACTTTTTGTTTCTATGCATGAAGCACAGAGGTGTCCCATATGTGATGATGGGCTTCTCTGGTGGCTCAGATGGTAAAGAATCTGCCTGCAATGCAAGAGACTTGGGTTCCATCCCTGGGTTGGGAAAATCCCCTGGAGAAGGAAATGGAAACCCACTCCAGTATTCTTGCCTGGAGAATTCCATGGATGGAGGAGCCTGGCAGGCTCCAATCCCTGGGGTGACTTTTTGTTTCCACACATGAAAGACAGAGGTATCACATGTAGTAGAACTGAAACCTTCTTGAGAAAGCCAAGGATGGCTTCAAAGAGGAGAGAGAACTTCTTCAATATTGAAGGAGGAGGAATTTGCCAGACAGCAGATAGGCTGACAGAACAGTAGAGCTGCATATTCAGAGGCTGAAGTCAGGGTGGCCTGTTCGGTAATCTGTCAGCAGTTGCATGGTGGCTCTAAAGCCCGGAAGTAGAGTTTAGGGGCCTCCCTGTGGACAGGAAGCTGAGGACTTGTCTAGAAGCTGCACTTGTACATACTGAAGCTTCCTTTGCAGAGGGAGCACACGCTTTATGCTCATCTGGATCAATTGGCAGTAGTGGCTTTTGTTTGGCAGGTTGGGGGGCAGATGATATAGGTGATGGGGCCCATGTACTTTGCATGGTACAGTCTCCTCGAAGGTGTTGGATATACTTTGCATAACCCTAGCACCTAGCACAGTGAGCACTGAGTAGAGGGCAGTGGAATAAAAGACTATTTCGGAGCAAAAGCAGTTGGGTGTGGCAGGATTGATGGAGCATCCTGAGTGTACATGGATCTCTTGTCCTTGTCACCAGACCTCTTGTGTCACAGTGGGGCATGGACCATGCTCCCCTGGGGGCATTCCTTCATGATCAGATTGCTCATGCAGGCAGTCAAATAAACATGAATAGGTGGTAATGTTAGAAGAAGAAGTATCTTCTGGAACCAGCCTCCAGATGCATTCAGGAGTCATTTATTGCCTGCAAGTCACCTGTCTGTGCTTCTCAGAGACTGTCAACACAACCTGGGAACTGAGATGAGATTCTCTCCTGAGAGCATGCAAGGGAGCCAAGTGATTCATGCTCAGGAGCCTGCACAAAGTCAGAACTCTGCGCTGCTCTGCACACGCCTGTTTCCATTTGAGGGCACAGGACATGGGGGAAAGTTGGATGCCAGTTAGTTTTCATGATGATGCAGCGTCGGCAGAGAGAGAAAAGCTCGAGGTGAGAGAGCAGCACAGGGAAATGGAGGGGAAAGATGGCAGAAAGGGAGCGGCCAGAGCAGGCAGCGCCAGGAGGGGAGGGAAATGACGCGTGTCCGACTCCCCGCGTGGTGTAGAGGCAGGTAATCTATAAATCTAATTTCAGCCTTACTACCAGACCCTGGAGCATAGCAGCATTAATTGATGTATCTGCTGCTTGATAAAATTGAAAAGTGGGTCATCAGTTCAGTTCTGCAGGGTCCATCTTCTGGGAGGTAGTATAATTTTAGGATCGCCATTCAGAGAAGAAAGGAACAGGGCCTGACTTCAATTTGTACACCTGTTCTCTCCTCCTTCAACCCCACAAAGGGGCCCCTTCACGCCAGACGTGGTAGCTTTGGATTGTGGCCATGCCTCCAGCTCCGAGTCAGGGTCTCAGAGCCTTTGGGCATCAAAGGTCCAGTGATGACATCAGACACTGCTTCTTACCGGCCACTCAGTGCTCCTCTCTCATTGCAGGACTTAGAATCCTTCACGTTATGGAGGGACTGGAAACATTGTATTGTTTAACCATACATTCAGTAGGGTCATAATTATCCACATTTTTAAAAAACGTGCTATGGATTAGGTAGTATGCAAATCTATGATTAAATATTTCCTCTTGGCACTCAGATTCAGGGGATTCAGTCTGGTAGCTCTTCCATCATCTTAGACACAAGCGCTGAAGCCCTCCTCAATGCCTTATGCCCTAGCCAAGAAGGTTGGCCTGCTCTGTAAGGCCTTCATGGCTAAAGCAAGGCTTTGTGGTTATTGCTGGTTCATTCACAGATGGCCATAACTAGGAAACTCTTAAAAGTCACTGAGCAGTGTCAGTTGGGGGCATTTATCATTCATGGGATGCTCATTCATAGGCTGGAGCTAGATGACAGCAAGTCAGTTGTCGGGAAGAGAATCCCAGATTGCAAGTTCTGAGACCAAGGCCCGGTGTTGGACTCTGCTATGAGTCACCATGTGGCCTTGAGCAAGTCTGTTAACTCAATTTCCCAATCTATAAACTAAAGGCATTGAGCTGGATGGTCTTGAAAGGGCTCTTTCAGGTAAAAAAATCTATGATTCATTCTCTTCAAACAAATCAAATAAGGGTTTCATTTCCTGAAGTGGGTTTGTCAATGAAAGTTGAAATACCTAAATCCTTCCTGTCTAATAAAAGGGCCAGCAAGTGGCTTCAGTGAATTTGCCGAAAAGCAATTTCAGCAGAAAGCATTTTGTGAAAGGAAGAAAGTTTAAATCACTTTACCCAGCCTGTATTTTTTCTATAAACTGTTTTTACCATGTGCTCAGCATGGAACCAGATCCTTTCCCAGAGTTCTAAGAAATCTGGGCTTTTTTCTTTTTTTTCTGTCTTGTTTATCTTTGTATGTTGATGTTCATTATCTCTGGAAGTTCTTTTGTGGACGTTTATATCAATGAACTGAATATAAAACAGCTGGACATGTCAGAAAAACTTAATGTTCATATCTGTAAGTTTAACAAAGATTATGAACTCAACTGGTGTGACTGTCTTATCATAGTATGTGATTTCCTGCAGATCTTAAAGAAAAAGTATTGCAGAGTTAGCATCAGTTCAGTTCAGTTGCTCAGTCATGTCTGATTCTTTGTGACCCCATGGACTGCAGCACGCCAGGCTCCCCTGTCCATCCCCAACTCCCGGAGCTTGCTCAAACTCATGTCCATCGAGTCGGTGATGCAATCCAACCATCTCATCCGCTGTTGTCCCTTCCTCCTCCTACTTTCAATCTTTCCCAGCATCAGGGTCTTTTCCAATGAGTCAGTTCTTCGCATCAGGTGGCCAAAGTATTGGAGGTTCAGCTTCAGCATCAGCCCTTCCAATGAATATTCAGGACTGATTTCCTTTAGGTGGAAAAGGCACTGGACAGGAATTAGAAAAGATTCAGATTAGTGTAGCGTATTTGTGGTAGATGGCTCTCCTTTCTATTTCTATGGCCATCGCAGATATCATTCATGAATCATAGCTCTTCTTCCTACAGAGCTTATACAGAGACTTTTCCATACAGGCAGTCATTCCCAATCTATCAAAGATGGAATGTCAGTGGCAATGACATTCCAGAATGTCAGAAGCAATTTGTTGTTTGGACTTAGATTTTTTTAATAAATGAATATCACACAGAATGACTTAAGGCTAATCACTTAAACTTTCTGGACTTCTTTTATCTTTATAAAAATGAAGTAATATCGCCTGCCTTGCCTACTCCACAGGACCAGTGTTAAGGATGAAAACATATTCTATGAAATATGACTTGCCATACAAAAACCAAGGAAGGGAAGAAGTCAGAGTTTATAAATTAATTGATCCTAACTTCAGGCCTCTGCTATTAGGTCCTACTGCAGTTTGGGGAGTAGGATGTGACGGTCGACAGTGGCCTGCTGTGGGGCCAGGGGCACTGACTGCAGCAGGGCCTGCATGGGACCTTTTGAAGGAGGTCACCAGTAACTTCATTACCTCCACCGTAGTTTGGCCTCAGGTCAAACAACATGGAGGGAACACAGCCCCCTCACCATAACAGAAAATTGGATTAAAGATTTCTGAACACAGCCCTGCCCATCAGAACAAGATCCAGTTTCCCCCCTCAGTAAGTCTCTCCCATCAGGAAGCTTCCATAAGCCTCTTGTCCTTCTCCATCAGTGGGCAGACAGAATGAACACCACAATTACAGAAAACTAACCAAACTGATCACATGGGCAACAGCCTTGTCTAACTCAGTGAAGCTATGACCCAAGCTATGACCCATGACCCAAGATGGGCGGGTCATGGTGGAGAATTCTGACAAAACGTGGTCCACTGGAAAAGGGAATGGCAAACCACTTCAGTATTCTTGCCTTGAGAACACCAGGAACAGCATGTAAAGGCTGATAGAGCACTGAAAGATGAGCTTCCCAAGTCAGTAGGTGCCCAATATGCTATGGGAGATCAGTGGAGAAATAACTCTAGAAAGAAGGAAGAGACGGAGTCAAATCAAAAATGACACCCAGTTGTGGATGTAGGAAGAGACGGAGTCAAATCGAAAATGACACCCAGTTGTGGATGTGACTGGTGATGGAAGCAAAGTCCAATGCTGTAAAGAGCAATGTTGCATAGGAACCTAGAATGTTAGGTCCATGAATCAAGGCAAATTGGAAGTGGTCAAACAGGGGATGGCAAGAGTGAACATTGACATTTTAGGAATCAGTGAACTGAAGTGGACTGATTGGCTGAATTTAACTCAGATGACAATTATATCTACTACTGTGGGCAAAAATCCCTTAGAAGAAACAGTAGCCATCATAGTCAACAAAAGAGTCCAAAATGCAGTACTTGGATGCAATCTCAGAAACAACAGAATGATCTCTGTTCGTTTCCAAGGCAAACCATTCAATATCACGGTAATCCAAGTCTATGGCCTGACCAGTAATGCTGAAGAAGTTGAAACTGAATGGTTATATGAAGACTTACAAGACCTTCTAGAACTAACAACCCCCCAAAAAGATCCTTTTCATTATTGGGGACTGGGATGCAAAAGTAGGAAGTCAAGAGATACTTGGAGTAACAGGAAAATTTGCCCTTGGAGACAAAATGAAGCAGGTCAAAGACTAATAGAGTTTTGCCAAGAGAACACACTGGTCATAGCAAACGCCCTCTTCCAGCCACATAAGAGAAGACTACACATGGACATCACCAGATGGTCAATACCAAAATCAGAATGATTATATTCTTTGCAGCCAAAGATGGAGAAGCTCTATACAGTCAGCAAAAATAAGACCAGGAGCTGACAGTGGATCAGATCATGAACTCCTTATTGCAAAATTCAGACTTACATTGAAGAAAGAAAGGAAAACCACTAGGTGATTCAGGTATGCCCTAAATCAAATTCTTTATGAGTATACAGTGGAAGTGACAAATAGATTTAGGGATTCTGATAGAGTGCCTGGAGAACTATGGACAGAGGTTCGTGACATTGTACAAGAGGCAGTGATCAAGATCATCTCCAAGAAAAAGAAATGCAGAAAGGCAAAATGGTTGTCTGAGGAGGCCTTACAAATAGCTGAGAAAAGAAGACAAGATAAAGGCAAAGGAGAAAAGGAAAGATATACCCATTTGAATGCAGAGTTCCAAAGAATAGCAAAGAGAGATAAGAAAGCCTTCCTTAGCGATCAATGCAAAGAAATAAAGGAAAACAATAGAATGTAAAAGTCTAGAGATCTCTTCAAGAAAATTAGAGATATCAAGGGAACATTTCATGCAAAGATGGGCTCAATAAAGGACAGAAATGGTATGGACCTAACAGAAGCAGAAGATATTAAGAAGAGGTGGCAAGAATACACAGAAGAACTGTACAAAAAATATCTTAATGACCCAGATAACCACAATGGTGTGTGATCACTCACCTAGAGCTAGACATCCTGGAATAGGAAATCAAGTGGGCCTTAGGAAGCATCACTACAAACAAAGCTAGTGGAGATGATGGAAATTTGAGCTGTTTCAAATCCTAAAAGATGATGCTATGAAAGTGTTGTACCCAATATGCCAGCAAATTTGGAAAACTCAGCAGTGGCCACAGGACTGGACAAGGTCAATTTTCATTCCAATCCTAAGACAGGCAATGCCAAGGAATGTTAAATTACCACGCAATTGCAGTCATCTCATACACTAGCAAACTAATGCTCAAAATTCTCCAAGCCAGGCTTCAACAGTACATGAACCATGAACTTTCAGATGTTCAAGATGCTGGGCTTAGAAAAGGCAGAGGAACCAGACATCAAATTGCCAACGTCTGTTGGATCATCGAAAAAGCGAGAGAGTTCCAGAAAAACATCTGCTTTATTGACTATGCCAAAGCCTTTGACAACAAACTGTGGGAAATTCTTAAAGAGATGGGAATACCAGACTGCCTGACCTGCCTCCTGAGAAATCTGTATACAGGTCAGCAAGCAACAGTTAGAACTGGACATGGAACATCAGACTGGTTCCAAATCGGGAAAGGAGTACATCAAGGCTGTATATTGTCACCCTACTCATTTAACTTATATGCAGAGTACATCATGAGAAACACTGGGATGGATGAAGCACAAGATGGAATCAAGATGCTGGGAAAAATATCAATAACCTCAGATAATGCTGATGACACCACCCTTATGGCAGAAAGCTAAGAACTAAAGAGCCTCTTGATGAAAGTGAAATAGGAGGGTGAAAAAGTTGGCTTAAAACTCAGCATTCAGAAAACTAAGATCATGGCATCTGGTCCCATCACTTCATGGCAAATAGATGGGGAAACAATGGAAACAGTGAAAGACTTTATTTTCTTGGATTCCAAAATCCCTGCAGATGGTGTCTGCAGCCATGAAATTAAAAGACGCTTGCTCCTTTGAAGAAAAGTTATGACCAACCTAGACGGCATATTCAAAAGCAGAAATATTACTTTGCCAACAAAGGTCAGTCTGGTCAAAGCTATGGTTTTTCCATTAGTCATGTATGGATGTGACAGTTGGACTATAAAGAAAGCTATGCACCGAAGAATTGATGCTTTTGAACCGTGGTGTTGAAGAAGACCCTTGAGAGTCCCTTGGACTACAAGGACATCCAACCAGTCCATCCTAAAGAAAATCAGTCCTGAAATTCGTTGGAAGGGCTGATGCTGAAGCTGAAACTTCAATATTTTGGCCACCTGATGTGAAGAACTGACTCATTGGAAAAGACTCCTGATGCTGGGAATGATTGAAGGTGGGAGGAGAAGGGGATGACAGAGGGTGCAATGGTTGGATGGCATCACCGACTTGACGGGCATGAGTTTGAGCAAGCTCTGGGAGTTGGCGATAGACAAGGAAGCCTGGTGTGCTGCAGTCCATGGGCTTGCAGAGTCAGACACAACTGAGCAACTGAACTGACTGACTGACCATTTGGGTGAGTGTGCCAACCTGCTGAACTCTGAATTCTCAGTGAACTAGGCTTTCTGAGGGCAGTGATTCTAAGATATATGCCCCACACACCAAAGAGGCCAGGAGGAACATACAGTCTTGGCCTGAGGTGTCTTCTGTCTCTCTTGCCAGGCACCTGGGGTTCATGGGAGAGCTGGTTAGTAAGACATTATGGCCTTACTGATAATGTCAGCAATAGTGGCTGCTGTCTTAGTATCCATGAGGCACTGAGCCAATCCCTCCATATGTATTATCTCATTTAACCTTGAATCTCAAATCTAAGGAAAAGAGATTCACTGTACTCTTATTTTACAGATGTGGTAATCACTGCTCTGGCAGTTAAATAACTTAAACAAGGGCATGCAGCCAGTAAGAGATGGAATTCAGACCCACCATGAAGTACCTGGACTTTTAACCATTTCTTGTCCTTTGTTGACAACAGAATCTGTAAGAGGACTGATCTAAATATTCAAATCAGAAAATGAAGCAGCTCAGTGAAGTCTTTAATGACTTAAAGTGGAAATACAGACACAAATCTGCAAATGCTTTCAATGCTGCTCTTGGCAGAACTGCTTCCAGCTGCCATCAGTGCCCTCCCCAACATCTGTCTGCACGTGGGCTTCTATAGGGAGACATTTATTTTTAACCACATTGTTGTCTCTACTTACAGAGGAGAAGTAACAAACTGAATTGAAAAAACTCGACCTTTGTGACTTGTGGCTAAATACATTTTCTAATATACGAAAGTTGCATGACAACTTTCTGGGGAGGCAGATCCCCAGAGACCCACTTAGAGAAATGATGGTGCTGGGGAAAGCAGGGCTAGCTTCTTAAGGAGATGTGGAGTGAAGTTCATTAGTAAGGAAGATTTGCATCACTCACAGCACATCCAGCTCTGGCAGATGGGCACCATGTGCTGAAAAGCAATCAGCTTCCAAAAAGCGGCCCTGCACTTTCTTTTGGAGTTGGTTAGAAGCAGATATTGCAGGGAAAGCATTCTGGGCAGATTGGGAGGTGGTTAAGGTTTGAGTGAGAAATTGAAACTCGGAGTGTGTCAGATTCAGTGAGTCTGGGGGGACCTCCTTCCGGTGGAGGAGGTGTGCTCAAGAAGGAGTAGAGGGAGTGCCAGTTTGCTCCACTCCTTCAGTTGACCGAGGGGCATAACCATCCCTGGGCTTGCAATCTTGCATGAGGACCAGAGTCTTCAATAATTAATGCCATCATTGTTAAACTTTTCAATTGTTGGATTTTTTCCTGAATAACAAACAATGTGTAACATTGTGATAACAGCGCTTTCATTTTTGCTTACTTATTTTTGCATAGAAAATTACTTTTGCCCAACCACATGCCTAAATGATGTGTCCCATACATAGTAGTGAGATAGTGTATGTGAGTGCATTGCATGCCACCTCACAGACAGTAGATGCTCAATAAATGGGAGCTCCTCACATTGTTTATGCTTTCTGTATTTCACGGGAGGACGCTGGGGCAGAGGGAGAGGCTGCTTTGTCCAAGGATTGTGTTTAGCAATAACTAGACTAACCCAGGGTATCTTGGCTCCTCCCACCTCTCCCCCAGTCAGAGCACCTCAATGCCTGGACCATGCTCTCCTTACATAACCCACAGCACTTTAGGGAGCAGCTGGGGCTGGACTGACTGGGAAAATGTGTTCTTGGCAGCATGGTCCAGGGTCCCCTGGGGCAATGTCCAAACTCAGTGGCTTTGGGGAGGTGGAGGAAGGGTCCATTCATTCACGGACAAGCTGTCTGTAGCTATGGAGGAGGGAGGGTAGCAGGTAAGAAACTTATTGGAAAGAAGACAGAGCTTCAGGTTGGCAGGAGGTGGGGGAACAACAGCTCTCATTTACTGGGACGGTCCACAAGCCAGACATGGTGCGTGCCCTTCTCCTGACCAACCAGCCCTCTGAGGCACATGTGGTATCCCAGTGTCCAGGAAAACATCTTAACATTTAATTCTGGGGCCAGGAAGTAACGTACCAGTCACTCATCCAGCAAATGTTTGTTGAGCAACATCTGTCTACTCAAACGTTGTCAGCACTGGGAGTGCTATGGCGACTACAAGAGACGGAGTTCTTATCTCAGAGCAGCAGAGACAGGCAGACACACAGCCATCCACACATACAACTACACCTTGTGATACGTGCTAAGAAGGAAAGTAAGAGCACGCACTGAAAGATAGTAATATGAACGTGCTAGTTATGGGTGGGGGCGGGGACTGGTTATAGGGACACTCCTCTCTGAGGAGGTGACATTTAAGTGGAGATTTGAGGCAAGTAGGTGTTGACTGTGGGGGAGAAGCAGAGTGAAGAGCCTGTCTCAGGGCCCTGAGGCAGGAAGGGCCAGGGAGCGAATTGAAAGGTCACCAGGCACTGTGCCTTCAGCCTGGGAGTACACGACAAAGTGGCATAAGGCGATCGCCTGGGGCCCTGTGGGCCAAGCCGAGGAGATTGGCACTTTCCTTTAATGCAACAGGAGGCCAGTAGAGTGCTTTAAGCCAGCCTGTGACATGACTGGATTTATGTCTTACAAGGATGGCTCTAACTCCCCTTAGAGAAGGGATTTCAGAGGGGAGCAGGTGGAGGGAGGCTGTTACAGGTGATGGATGAAGATGACTTGGTTAGAACGGTGGCAGTGAAGGCAGAGAGGAGTGAATGGCTCTGAGATGTAACTTGAAGATGGAATCCACAAGGCTTGGCCAGAGGAAGGCAGAGTATTGGAGGAGAGGTAAGAGAATGGGAGTGGGGCCGGAGGAGGTGGAAGCAGCTTAGTCCAGCACTGACAGAAGTGACTAGCAGTGGGACCCTGGCCGCTTGGCTTCCTTGTAACCACTGAAGCCAGTCTTGATCTGGATGCCTTTGGTGTCTTATTACAGCAAAATGACGGTCAGTTCACGGTGATCCAGCTGGTGGGGATGCTGAGGGGCATTGCCGCGGGCATGAAGTACCTGGCGGAGATGAACTACGTGCACCGGGACCTAGCCGCAAGGAACATTCTGGTCAACAGTAACTTGGTGTGCAAGGTGTCCGACTTTGGCCTTTCCCGCTACCTCCAGGATGACACCTCAGATCCCACCTACACCAGCTCCTTGGTGAGTCCTTCTGGGTCTTTTCAGGTCAAAGCATGGCAGGAGTAAAAAGTGGCTACACATAGCGAGGACCCATGGTGGGGCATACAGGGAGGGACTGGGACCAGAGCTCATTTGTCCTCTGGGGAAGCCAAATGCCGGGTGGACCATTCATCCAGGAGAAATGACAGCCACTGTTTGTTCAGGCAAATGTTAGGCACAGGCTGTGAGGAAGTGTTGGTGTCTCCTCTGAAGCCATGCTTTTCCTGGCCAATGAAAGAGGATGTTTTGAAAAGGATGATTTGGGGGAGTCCAAACATTTGGCCAGTGGCATGAAAGACGTCATCTACAGGGAGCAGGCTTCGGTTGGGTTGAGCACTGTGACATCAGGTAGATTCCTGGTCCTGATTTGGGGCACATGGAGCAGCTAGTGGTAGCTTGCAGAAAGCAGCAGCAGTGAGTGGTAGTTGGAAATGAGACTTTGGTTCCCTGACCAGGCGTCCTAACCACTTGACCACAGAAGTGTGACTAGAGCCTAAATCCCCAGTCCTTACCTACCTTGACAAGAAAGAATTCTGATGAAGAGGTGGAAGGTAAAGAGAAAAGTAAAACATTTCTTGCAAAAGCACAGTACATGCAGCAAGACACATGGCTGAACTCTGTGACCCTCCCCTAGGAGCGCGTGCACTCCTCAGCCAAGATAGTTTCAACACAAAAGTGTCTGGGAGGATAGAAGCAAAACTTATTATGACCTGGTATCCCTTGACTTTTGACTCCCAAAGAATCTCTCTGTGCATATGTAGTCTCTCCCTTGCTCCAAGGAGGGAAATATGTGATCTCTTGATCTTTTACTCAAACAAAATTTAGCCCTTCTCTGTTCCTGCCATGATTGTTATTTTAAGGTGCCCACAAGAGACAAAGCCTGGCTATTTCCCTGTTTCTGTTGTTATTTCCATTTTGGAGAGCAAATAGAAGACTGATTGAAAATGCCTACCTGGGGCCCACCTATCTTCTGTCTCTGGAAGTGCAAACAGGAGGCTAGTTGTAAGTGTCCAGCCTGAAGCCCGCTTTCATTTCTGTCCATGAATTGTAAATGGGAGGCCAGTTGTAAATGCATAACCTGGAGCCCATCTGTGTTCTGCCTCAGTCCTCTTCTCTGTCTCCATTACTTCCAGAAAGCTATAAGTATCACAACTTGGTAATTGAACAACAACAACATGATGAGTACTCTCAAATTTGTATTTCTATCTCAGCCCCCTCCTCTACAGCCTGAACAGCTCTAATCATCTGTGTTAAACTGCCTAGTTCACACAATTCCCTTTAGAACTTAACAGGTCCTAAATAGAGCTCTTGATTTACTCTCCAATCTCCTCTCCCCCTTCTCTTCAACTCAGTGATTGCACCATTCCTAATGGTGAAACCTAGGAATCAGTCTTGAGTTCTCTCTGTGCCTCCCCATCCAAGTCCAATCCTTCCACTTATCCTATGTTGTTGTTTAGTTGTTAAGTTGTGTCCAACTCTTTTACAGACCTGGTGGACTGTAGCCCACCAGGCTCCTCTGTCCATGAGATTTCCCAGGCAAGAATATTGGAGTGGGTTGCTGTTTCCTTCTCCAGGGGATCTTCCCAACCCAAGGATCAAACCTGTATCTCTTGTATCGGCAGGCACATTCTTTACCATTGAGCCACCAGAGAAGCCCTACCCTATGCCTATAGGTTTCTATAAATCTGTTCCTTTCTTCTCATCTCTGCTGTTGTTCAGTCACATGTCTGACTTTGCTACCACATGGACTGCAACACACCAGGCTTCCCTGTCCTTCATCATCTCCAGGAGTTTGCTTAAATTCATGTCCATTGAGTTGGTGATGTCATCCAACCATCTCATCCTCTGTCATCCCCTTCTCCTCCTGCCTTCAATTTTTCCCAGCATCAGGGTCTTTTCCAATGAGCCAGCTCTTTGCGTCAGGTTACTGAAGTATTGGAGCTTCAGCTTCAACATTAGTTCTTCCAATGAGCATTCAGGGTTGATTTTGCTTAGGATTGACTGGGTGGATCTCCTTGCTGTCCAAGGGACTCTCAAGAGTCTTGTCCAACACTACAGTTTGAAAGCATCAATTCGTTGGCGCTCAGCCTTCTTTATGGTCCAACTCTCACATCTGTACTGTGACCCCACCCTATTCCAAAGCACCATTCTCTCTCACCTGGAGTAGCTACAGTAGCTTCCTAATGAGTCTCCCTGGTTTCCTTTTGTCTTCAGACATCCATTCAAAACAGCATCAAAAGTGACTGATCTTCCTAATCTACCCACCAGCTATATCCCTTAAACTTGCAAAAACAATATCTGATTATTATAAAAGTCAGACCAAGACAGAGAAGAAAAAAGGATAAATAAGAACCTACAATTCCCTTAAAGAAGGGTTTGGTGAACTTTTCCTAAAGTGCCATATAGAAAATATTTTAGACTTTGCTGGCCAAGAGGCCAAATGAGGATATTACGTACATGATTATATAACCATTTAAAATGTAACCCTTTAAAAATCTATGAATGCCATTCCTAGCCCCTGGGCTGTAAAAAGGCAGGTGACCTGCCAGATCTGGTACTTAGGCAATGGTTTACCAACTCTTGTTCTGAAGCATCAGTTTCAACAGTTAGATGTGTCTGCTTTCACACTTTTATCTTTGTTCAAAAAGAAACTTTTTATTTTATAAAAATGGGATCCTACTGTGCCTGTTTTTCTGTGTCTTGTGTTCTCCTGGGGATTCTTACTCCGAGTTGCTACTTTGAAAGTGTGTAAACCTTCACACTCCACTGGGGATGTATGGTGCCCATCTTCTAACGTCTTCACCAGCACTGGAAGTCACCAATATTTTTAAAAGTTGCTAATCCAAAGATGGAAAATGACAACTCATTTTGTTTTCATTGAATTTTCAACTGCCTCCTAGAGATCTGTTTGCATAGTTATTGGGATTCATGTTTCTTCTTTCACTAATCATCTATACATGTATTTGCCTATTTTTCTGTTGGGTTACTTTCTGGTTTCTTAGGAATGTATAGGAATTCTTTTTATAGTAGAGACATTGACCCTTTTTCTGCCATATATGATACAATTAGTGCCTTCATGTTTTCCTGTACAAAAAAGTACAATTCTTTTTTATAAAGATGAGTTTTTTCTTTCTTGTCTGCTCTGCACCTTCACTGCAGCACTCAGCCTTAGTTGCCCCACAGTATGTGGGATCTTAGTTACCAGACCAAGGATCGAACTATGTCCCCTGCATTGGAAGGCAGATTCTTTACCACTGAATCACCAAGGAAGTCCCAGTACAATTCTTTTTTGTATGTAAAAAAAATACACTTGTCTTTATGATATTATTTATGAGACCCTTTGGCTTGCAAAAGTGGCTCATATTCATTTGGTCAAAAATATCTATCTTTTTCTCTACTTGTTGGATTTTTTTGGCTTATTCAAAAATTTCTCTCCATCCCAAGGTTATAAAATGCTTTTTAAAATTTCCTATACTATTTTATTATCTTGATAAGTTTGATTTATCATGTAACTATTTATTTAATCCATTCCTCTGTCTATTCATCACTCCACCCTATTTTGTTGATATATTTCCAGAAAAGTTGTAGACATTAGTACACATCACCCATAAACACTTTAGCATGTCTTTTAATGAGAGTATATATATTTGTTTATACTTCTTTCCTTGATTAAGGCAAAATTTGCATAAAGAAGTACACAGATCTTAAGTGTACATTTACAGAGTTTTACAAATGCAAACAACTATGTGACCCAAAATTCTATCAAAATAGAGAACTTGGTTGTCATACCAGGAAGTTCCCTCATGTCCTTCCTCTGTCCCAAATGCAGAGGTGCCCACTGTGCTGACTTTTTTTCAAATATGGGTTTCTTTTGTCTCTTCTAGAACTCCTCATAAATGGAATCAGGATGCTCTTCATGCCTGACTGCTTTCTTTTAGCATTCTGAGTATGAGATCTTTTCCTGTTGCTGAGTGAAGCAATAGTTTTTTCTTAATTACTGTAACAGTCTATGTTTATTTATCCATTCTCTTGTTGGTAGACACCAGGGCTATTCTCAAATATGATTTTCAATATTTTAGGGCATATATTTTTATTGTGTTTTTATGCAGGTAAATATAGAAAATTATATCAACACCATTATTGAAGATATTTTATTGGCTCACATGTCATTCTTGTCATATGTTAAGTTCCTTACATAAACAATGTTTTGATTCTAAAATCTCCTCCATTGGTCAATTTATTTATTCTTATGCCCAACCACATTATTCCAATTATAATAACTTTATCAAAAGTTTTACTTTCAGTATTATTCTGGTTATAGTAATTTTAGCAAGAGTTTTACTGTTTGGATAAATTAAGGTATCTTCATTCATCTTTAAAAAATCTTGGCTCTTTTCAAATGTATTTTCTTTCAACTTAAGATCACTTTGTCTAGTGATCTACCTAAAACTACCTAGTAATACATATACACTCACATATGAGTTTTGAATGGAACGCTATTCTACATTTGGAAAGACACATTTTAATGACCTTGAGTCACATAAATAATAATGTGAACCAAACATACAATCTGTATATGCCTTACATTGAAAGTTTCTTAGATGTAAAGCTTCCTATGTTATTGTCCTGCAAACATTATTTAGGTCATCTGTTGTGACTTTGTGTGTGTTTCTTCTAAATGATGAAGTGTGTAAACTCCTAAACCTAGCAGCTTTTAGGATCCATTTTACCATATTCTTCTTCCATGTTTGCCTTTTACTCAAAATAGAGAAAATTATCATGTTTGATGACTAACCGGTTTATGTTTCTAAAAATGCAGTTTATTCACATGAAAAATATTTATTGATCATCTACTATGTGCCAATCCTGTGCTACAATCTGGAGGCACAATTAGGATTGAAAAGAGACAGCATTACTGTTCTCACATTACTCACAACTGGATGAGGAAAGGGAAGCTTAGTCAGATGCATACACAAATAAGTGCATAATTGACAGTTGAGATGAGAGTCACTGTGTTCTGTGACAGCAAAAAGAAAATAATACACAAGAAAAACAGCCTTATTAGATCTGGGGGAATTAAGGAGAGCTTTCAGAGGAGATGGGCTCCAGCAGAGATCTGAAGTCAACCAAATGCATAAGGTAGGTTAGAGCACTGAGAAACATAAGTAGTACAAAGGGCTTGTGTTAATAGGGAAGGTGGAATTTTAGAAGAGCTGAGAGAGGACACCTGTACTTGGCACTTGGATAAAGAAGGGAAACTGACCAATGTGGTCAGCAGTAGTTACATTAGATGGGGCCTGCTGGACATTTGTGATGGAATTTGCTGCCTTAGAGCAATAAGCAGTCATTCTGTGTATGGGGGTAGGGGTGGGGTGAGAGAAGGATGTACACCGATGCACACACATGACCCAAAGGTGATTAATTTCCATTTTCAAAAAATAACCTGGTTTTTCCTCTTGCTTTTTCTTTCTAATATCTTCCCTCCCTTCTTTATAAACAAACAAAAAACCTCTCTTGGCTTCCTTCCTTCTTTCTTTCTCCAAAAGGCCATTTGGCAGTCCCATTTAGGTAGATGTCCTGACCTAGAGAAGTAAACACTAGCAGGAATTGAGACTCACAGATGAGGAAGCTGGAAACCCAATATGATTGGGATATTAGCTATATACATAGAGAGATTGAAAATTATATTGGAGATAATGGAAGCTTTTGGAAAAGGAGGTACAAATATGGAAAGCATGAAAGCTAGAATGAATTTTGTGGAAGTAAAAATAAGAAAATGTATCCCCTCAGACTTCTGAGGCTTTGTCTTCAAAGTTGCTGTTGAATAAATAGCCTCTCCATGTTTAAAAAAATTGAACTGGAATTGGAGGTATCAGTGTGAAACTTGTGGTTTTCAATATAAAAAGAGATAAATAAATATGAGCTGATAGTGCCTCAAAGCAATGGCACCCATGTAGCAAAAAATACACCTGGCACTCAGATCTTGGATTCTATATTCTCTTCAATACTAAAAGCAACCAGGACTCACTAGCTAAATGGCCCCTTCCAGAACCTAGACAGAGGAAGTATGTACATTGTTTTGTGCCAGAAAGTAAAAAAGTACTCAAAGAATAATGGTAATATGTCAAAAGAACACAATACTCAGCTTGAAGGACTTCCCAGTATCCAAATATAGGATAATTTAGAACTTAATATATACTGATGGTAACAGATTATAATCTATTGAATAAGATAGGAACTGTGGAGTTAACACGGATATGAAAAATCACTATTTGGTGACCATCAGATTAATAGTTAAGAAACATAATGGATGCTTGTACTTGGGGTGAAACTGGAGAGAGAAATGGGGATCTTACATAGCCTCAAAGTATTTCCCCCAAAATATGTATTACAAAAGAGGAGAAAGTAACTTTACAGAGAAATCTGGTAACATCATCTGAATCAAATGTTTAGAGTTCACACGACCAATAACAGACACTGTGCCACTTAATAAGATGCATTTCAGATACTCTGTTTAAAATGTATAACTTGGGTCTTATCATGAGGAAACATCAGAAAAACTAAAATTGAGATATGCTTTATTAAATGCCTAACCTATGATCTTGAAATTTCAAAGTCATGAAAGTTAAGTAGACCAACAACTGTTCCAGATTGAAGGGCATTAAAGAGGCATAATAACTGGGTAATATATATGATCCCTATAGGGCATTTCTGTGACAGTTTTTAAGAATTTGAATGGAGTATCTTGATGAAGAATGAATAGGCATTTTTGGTAGTAATCTTGAAACTTTTCTGATATTGAAACTTGTTTCAAAATAAAATATTTTTAAAAAACATTTACCATGACTCAAATGTGGAGGACAGATGGCAAAAGTGGAAGCAATGTGTGTTAGGAGGCCAAGGGCAGTGGAGGTGAATGAAACCCAGAGGAATCAGGAGAGAAACGTGGGAAAGGCTTGATAGTGGGTGATACTTGGGTGAGAGGCTGACAGAGGTCCAAGGATGACACCTGGCATCTTGGACTGTGCCTCTGGGTGGATGGTGGTGCCATTCTCTGGTTGAATGGGGATGCTGGAAAGGAACCAGTTAGAGAAATAGCAGGTTTTGAATGAATTGTGGGTTTTGTTTAAATAAGTATTGCTCAAATTTTGGTGGGTATCAGGTTTACCTGGAGTTAAGAAGGAGCCCAGAGGCACAGATTCCAGGATGATTCTGATACAAAATTTTGAAAGACTCTTGTTTAGAAAAATATGACTTTTATGTGCTCGTAGGCTAAGTAGAGCTGCTGAATAGGCCACTGGTTATGGGTTTGGAGCATGAGGGAGAAGTCCAAAAAAGATGTGCATTAAGGAGTCATCAGCATAAAGACAGGAATCAAAACAGGGGGTGTAAATGTGTTTGACTCAGGAGAGGACAAAGAGGGTAAAGGGATTCATTCTGAGCATGAAGAAGCCCAACAGTGACCAACACAAATGCACAAAAATAAAGTAGGAGCACGAATGCTCAACTGTCCCTTTCCTCTAGAGAGGCAATTAATTACTAAGAATTTACTGTAAATCCTTCCCCCTCGCTGTGCAGAGGAGGGATCTGAGGCCCAAAGAGATAAAATGAGCTGCTCAGTTCAGAGCCTGTTCGTGCAGCTTCGGTCCTTCAGTCCAGTCTCCAGACTGTGAGCTCAGTGCTTGGGACACCTGGGCTCTCTCCCTGGACCTGCAGTGTGCCTGACTCCTTACTCAGATTAGGTCATTTGTGATGTCCCAGAAAGCCTATTTCTCCTTCTTTCTTTCCCCTTTCCTTCCCAAAGATCCAGAAAAGATTGTCATG
>SJXQ01005514.1:197287-212764 GCA_006408695.1 Aepyceros melampus | reverse complement strand
AGCTTCTTAAATCATAAATGTCTGTCTTTCACTATTATTTGGGAATTTTTCAACCACAGTCCTTCATATGTTATTTCCTTTCCCATTTTCCCTCCTTCTAGGACTATAATTACCAAAGTGTAGATTGTCCCACAGGTTCCTAAGGCTCTGTTCATTATCTTCCACATTGTTTTCTTCTCCATTCCTCATCTCTATCTTTAAATTCATTGATTCTTTCATTTACTATCTCCATTCTTCTGAAAATTTCCCTCAAGAGATTTTTTTTCTGATATTGTATTTTTTTTAGCTTTGTACTTTTTAATGAATCTTTCTTTTATACTTTCTAATTGTTCACTGAGTTTTTTTTTTAATTCATCATAACTATATTTTTCTTTACCCCATTGAGCACAGCCACAGTAACCACTATCATAAATCTAGGTCATCATGGGTTGGCGTCTTTTTCCCCATGAAGATGGATCACATTTCTCTGGCTCTTTGTATGTCTAGTAGTTTTGGATTACATGTGTTGTGAATGTTATTATATGATGTAGAGACTCTGAATTCTGTAACACTGACCCAAAGATTATTGATGTTTTTGATATAGCGGGAAATTAACATGTTATACTCAACCTGCTGACTCTATTATGTCTGCAGTGGGCAGCAGCTCAGTTCCTGGGGCTTTCAGTCTATCTTATGCTTTCATGGTTCAGGAGTCAGCCATAGAATTGAGGAAAGTTTACACCCAGAATTTGGAATTCCATGTTCCTTGTTCTCTTGTGTTGAGGGATTCTTCCTTGCTCTCCAGCATCCCTGATTATCCAGGACTCCTTCCCTTGGTTTCTTCAGCCAGAAAGATGGTAGTTTTTTCCATCAGTGTTTTAGCCACTGGGTGGACAGCTGCCCCAGGGCAAAGCTGCAAAAAGTAAGACTCACCTTGTGCTTCTCAGTTTCTGGAACCTTCAGGCAGTTTTTCCTTTCTTTTTTTTTCTTCTTTCCTTTCTTTTCTCTCATATTTTGTTTTAATTTGCAGAGAATCTGTTTGTAGAGGCATACTCCTCCACACTAAAAGTGGAACCTTTGGCTTATTAATGACCCTTCATCAGCAGATCCATGAAATAGCCCTTCAGCTAGCTCTGCTCCATCTTAAGTTCCCCATTTATGCAATTCTTTCAAGATCTTTTAAACATCGTCAGCTTCTAATACATCTTGTTTTACTTTATAAGTGAAGACCTCAGTTAAAGTTTTCTAGTTTTTCCTACTAGGCCCTCAGCCTTCATCTCTTATTCTGTCTTAATTCTCTACCATGCTTCCCCCCAGGTCTTCCTTCTCTGTTTTAAATTGCTATTTCTAGCCCCAGGAGCATTTCCTTCCCATCAGGCTCCTGGTATAATGAACAGATAGAATTGCTCCTTTGTGCTCTTATGATTGAAATAAGCCCACTCAAACAGGGAGGAGTTCTGAATTGCTCCTAACATTCCAGGGAGACAGATCAATGAGCTTAGCTGGGCTCTAACACCTGTACAATTTACACCACTTTCCTTTTGGCAGGTATATGTCTGAACGCCGTTATGGGTATTCAAAATAACATTTCCATGTGTCTTAGTCTGCTCAAGCAGCTGTAACAAAATATCATAGACTAGGTGCTTACACAGTAAACATTTCTCACAGTTTTGGAGAAACTGGAGACTGGGAAGTCCAAGATCAAGATGCTGGCAAATTTAGTTCTTGAAAAGAGGCCTCTTACCAGCTTACAGTTGGCAGCCTTCTTGCTCTATGGTTGCATGGCAGAGAGAGGCAGAGGCAGAGAAAGAGACAGAGAAAGCAAGCAGCTCTGGACTCTCTTCCTCTTCCTATAGGGACGCTGATCCCATCATGGGGTCTCCACCCTCATGATCTCCTCTAGACCCAATTACCTCCCAAAGGTCCCACCTCCAAATACCGTCACATTGGAGGCTTTGTGATAAATATACATGAATTCATATGAATCTGGGGAGGTCATGTGCATTTAGTCCATGACACCACGCTTGAGTTACAGACCCAGACTCAGTGTTTGACTTCACAAGTCCATACTAGCAGCACAAAAAGGCACTCATATCTGGGAAAGTGCCACATCTTTGGTTAACACTTTGCACTGGGGGCTTACAAACACAATTCACAAATCTGACCTTCACCCTTTCTCAGCCCACACTGGTAGACAGAGCCCACACAGGATTCCACGGACCCTCTCTGTGTAGCAGCTTTCTGCTGGGTAAGTCAAAAGCTCTGCTCCATCATGCCTGGCTTTCTTTTCTGATCAGTAGGAAGAGGCCCCATTCAGTCCCTTTGTGAGCAGAATCTTTGCTCCTTAGTATTCAGGCAGGTTCCTTCTGCTAAAGCAGTGTCAACCTTCCCGTCCTTCAGAGCCCCAGGCTATCTCTCTAGGAAGTCTGTGGCCCCACCCGCGCCTTCCCTCACTGCTGCTCCCTGCAGGACTCCCTGTTTTATGTGAAATGCACTCTGTCTTCAAGATGTCTCTGATCTTCCCGAGCCCCTTCCCCATTGCTCCGCCTGCCTCTCAACCCTCTTGTCTCAGCCCCAGCTCCCAGTGTGTTTCTGGCGTTTCTGCTTTTCTGAGGCTCCCTTCTGTCCTAGCCTGCCTGTGCCTCCCTCCTTCCGGCTTTCTCTGTTCAAATGTCAGCTGACGTTCCTTGCCTACTCTTTCCTCATCTGTGAACCTCAAACAGAGCTGCTTCTTGGGCATCTGCCCTTCCTGGCAGGAAGCAGAATCCATCTTCTCAGGTGATCAGCCAGCTGACTTCTGGGCTGCCCAGCTCTCCCTCACATGCTGCACTCCCTACTGCCACCCCTGCTTTCCATGAAGATGGACTCTGGGATGGCTCCACTGGGCCCCTCCCTCTAGAATCTGCTCCATCTGTGTCAGACACAGTGTCTCCCCCCCGGGGGCACTGGACATGGAGGGTCCACGTTCCCTGCGGGACAAGGGGCAGCCTGTCCCCTGAAGCCATCTCTGGGGCACTTGGCCCCAGGGCTCTTCCTGAATCCACTCCACATGTACTCTGCAGAAGCGCTTGTTCCCCTGTGATGAATTCAATCGCCTATCACCATGGAGGCAGGACCCTTGTCTTGAGCTTTCCCATTATTCCCGTGACTTATCGCCTCAGCCACAGCCTGTATCCTCACTGTGTTTCCGGGAGACAGCATCCATTCTAGCCACGATCGATTCCCGTTGAAGTCTCTAGGGCCTCTCCTTTCACAAAAAAATTGCCCTTTATTCCATGATATGCTGCCCATGTCTTCAGGAATGTGGGCTGGAAAGGTGGCAAATAGATCTCTCTAGAACTCTCTCCCACTCTGGGGTGGCAAAATAATTCTTTGAACATGGTAGGAATATACAGAATTTGGATTCAAATGATGCTTTGGCTTCCCTGGTGGCTCAGACAGTAAAGAATCTGCCAGCAATGCAGATTCAATCTCTGGGTTGGGAAGATCCCCTGGAGAAGAGAATGGTAACCAAGTCCACTATTCTTGCCTGGAGAATTCCATGGACAGAGGAGCCTGGCAAGCTACAGTCCATGGGGTCATAAAGAGTCAGACATGACTGAGCGACTAACACTGCTGCTGCTGCTGCTGCTGCTGCTGCTAAGTCGCTTCAGTCGTGTCTGACTGTGCAGCCCCATAGACGGCAGCCCACCAGGCTCCCCCGTCCCTGGGATTCTCCAGGCAAGAACACTGGAGTGGGTTGCCATTTCCTTTTCCAATGCATGAAAGTGAAAAGTGAAAGTGAAGTTGCTCAGTCGTGTCTGACCTTCGTGACCCCATGGACTGCAGCCTCCCAGGCTCCTCTGTCCATGGGATTTTCCAGGCAAAAGTACTGGAGTGGGTTGCCATTGCATTCTCTGTTCCCTCGTCTGAGTCATTCCAAAACAGAAAACAGTAGAACAGAGAGCTTCCAGAAACCCAGGAAAAGCTGATATTCAAAAGCAAAACTGAGGGCCCTCGTGACAGGATCAGCATGGAAGAATTTTGAAAGATTTCACCTTCCAAGGCCAGAGGTGCAGCCTCATGGCCAAAAGAGTCAAAACATAAAATAGAAGCAATATCATAACAAATTATAAAAACTTAAAAAATGGTCCACATTAAAAAAAAACTTAAAAAAAAACAAAAAATACCCCCATGGTTCTCACCTCCCTGTGCCCCAGAATGCCCTAGAGGGCTAGGAAAGCTTAGATTTCTGGGTCCCACACTCAGAATTTCTGATCAGTGGGCCTGAGATAGGGCCCAGGAATATGCATTTCATACAAGAACCAGGCAATGCTGATATCACTAGTGCTGGACTGCACTTTCAGAATGTCTGCACTGAAACTATTTGAGGAAGCATAAATTTCCTCACAAACCTACGTTGCAAGACATGTCAGTTATTTTTCAAAAATCGGAGTAAATCTGATCCTGAGTCCCTGTCCAATTAAACCAGACAAGAAAATGTGTTTTCAGTCATCCTAGACCTCTTCCTCTCTCCCGAGGCCCTGGGGAGTATGCAGATCCTGGGGCCACCCTTGGGCACCGTGTCTTTGCAGGAACTGGAGCCCCCCTGCCTTAGTCCAGCATCACCTGTGTCTGAGAAGGCAGAGAGGGCACCGCACCTGTGAGTGTTCCACCACAGAGCCCCACACCAGCATATGCCTCCAGGTCTCAGCACCCCTATCTAACCCTGCTACTTTGCTCCCCCTAATAACCCATTTCCCAGATCTGAACCCCTCACCCCTGCCCCATCCATCAGCTCTCTTTTGGACGGGGATGGGGGTGGGAAGCGTAACTGATTAAATCAGTCCTGAAGATCCTGAGGTTGGTTTTTAGGAGTTGGAGATAGACTGATGATCACCCTCAGCTTTAAGACTCTTCTATGCCATAGCACCAAGCTTACACAAATTAACACCTCCATCATTTTCATTGACATGGTTACTGGCCAGCCAGTGAACTTCAGCACCCAGAGGTTTTGTACATTGCACTTGTTTAGCCTCCATCTTCTTTAAGTCAATAAATGCTTAAGGAAGGGAAGTTGTCCAGGGTGCCTGAGGGGCATGTCTGAGATGGAGAGTCTTTTTTTCTCTAGGAACCTGCTTGGGAGACTTTCAAGAAGGAATCGACAGAGAAAATCAATGGAGGGGTCAGAGCCTCAGCCTTAGAGGCCCTCCCCCTTCCCCTTGCCAGGTCCTGAGCCCACCCTGCACAGGGGAAGTGGGTACCACAAACAGTCTGAGGCCGCCTTTGCTTGTGCACACTCCAGAGGAGTGGAAGACCTGTATCACTGTCCTTGAACCAGCGGGGGACTGAGGGCAAAGCTGGGAGCACAGCCAGCTGTCTCCCGTCCAGGCTGCCCAGACTTTCTGTTCACCAGGAGCCAGTGGTGCAATCTCCAGCCCTCATGGGTGACAAATGGTTAGAGGGATTCTAGGTGAAGATAGGAAGCCTCTGTGAACTTTGTTTTAAATTAATTTTTGTTGGAGTACAGTTGCTTTACAATGTTATGTCAGCTTCCATTGTACAGTAAGTGAATCAGCTATATGTATGCATATATCCCATCTTTTTCGGGTTTCAGTTCAGTTCAGTTGTTCAGTCGTGTCCGACTCTTTGCGACCCCATGAATCGCAGCACTCCAGGCTTCCCTGTCCATCACCAATGCCCAGAATTCAGACTCACGTCCATCGAGTCAGTGATGCCATCCAGCCATCTCATCCTCCGTCATCTCCTTCTCCTCCTGCCCCCAATCCCTCCCAGCATCAGAGTCTTTGCCAAGGAGTCAACTCTTCGCATGAGATGGCCAAAGTACTGGACTTTCAGCTTTAGCATCATTCCTTCCAAAGAAATCCCAGGGTTGATCTCCTTCAGAATGGACTGGTTGGATCTCCTTGCAGTCCAAGGGACTCTCAAGAGTCTTTTCCAACACCACAGTTCAAAAGCATCAATTCTTCGGTGCTCAGCCTTTTTCACAGTCCAACTCTCACATCCATACATGACCACAGGGAAAACCATAGCCTTGACTAGATGGACCTTAGTCGGCAAAGTAATGTCTCTGCTTTTGAATATGCTATCTAGGTTGGTCATAACTTTTCTTCCAAGGAGTAAGCGTCTTTTAATTTCATGGCTGCAGTCACCTCTGCAGTGATTTTGGAGCCCAAAAAAACAAAGTCTGACACTGTTTCTACTGTTTCCCCATCTATTTCCCATGAAGTGATTTGAATATGCTATCTAGGTTGGTCATAACTTTTCTTCCAAGGAGTAAGCGTCTTTTAATTTCATGGCTGCAGTCACCATCTGCAGTGATTTTGGAGCCCAAAAAATAAAGTCTGACATTGTTTCCACTGTTTCCCCATCTATTTTCCATGAAGTGATGGGACCAGATGCCATGATCTTCGTTTTCTGAATGTTGAGCTTTAAGCCAACCTTTTCACTCTCCTCTTTCACTTTCATCAAGAAGCTTTTTAGTTCCTCTTCACTTTCTGCCATAAGAGCGGTGCCATCTGCATATCTGAGGTTATTGATATTTCTCCTGGCAATCTTGATTCCAGCTTGTGTTTCTTCCAGTCCAGCGTTTCTCATGATGTACTCTGCATATAAGTTAAATAAGCAGGGTGACAATATACAGCCTTGACATACTCCTTTTCCTATTTGGAACCAGTCTGTTCCATGTCCAGTTCTAACTGTTGCTTCCTGACCTGCATACAGATTTCTCAAGATGTAGGTCAGGTGGTCTGGTATTCCCATCTCTTTCAGAATTTTTTTTGGGTTTACTTCCTGTTTAGATCACCACAGAGCACTGAGCGACGTTGCCCGTGCTATACAGTAGGTTCTTGAAAGTGAAAGTGAAAGTGAAGTCGCTCAGTTGTGTCCGACTCTTTGCAACCCCATGGACTGCAGCCTACCAGGCTCCTCCCTCCATGGGATTCTCCAGGCAAGAATACTGGAGTGGGTTGCCATTGCCTTCTCCGATACAGTAGGTTCTTAATAGTTTATATTTTAGATATAGTAGCAGTGTGCATGCTAAGTCACTTCAGTCGTGTCCAACTCTTTATGACCCTATGGAGCATACCCTGTCAAGACTTCTCTGTCCATGGGATTCTCCAAGCAAGAATACTGGAGTGGGTTGCTGTACCCTCCTCCAGGTGATCTTCCTGACCCAGGAATTGAACCCACATCTCTTATGTCTTCTGGATTGGCAGGCAGTGCCTGATCCCCGTAGGATCAATAGTGTTGTTGTGTTCAGGCACCAAGTTGTGCCTGACTCCTAGTGACCCCATGGACAGTAGCATGCCAGGCTTCCCTGTCGCTCACCATCTCCTGGAGCTTGCCCAAGTTCACGTCCATTGAGTCAGTGATGCTATCCGAACATCTCATCTTATATCACTCTCTTCTCCTTCTGCCTTCAGTCTTTCCCAGGATCAGGGTCTTTTCCTTTGAGTTGGCTTTTCAGGTGGTCAGGTATCAGGTGGTCTAAGTATTGGAGCTTCAGCGTCAGCATCAGTCCTTCCAATGAATAGTCAAGGTTGATTTCCTTTAGGATTAAACTGGCTTGCTCTCCTTGATATCCAAGGGACTCTCAAGAGTCTTCTCCAGTACCACAGTTTGAAAGCATCAATTCTTTGTGCTCTGCCTTCTTTAGGGTCCAGCTGTCACATCTGTGCATGACTACTGGAAAGACCATAGCTTTGACTATAGACTTTTGTGGGCAAAGTCATGTCTATGCTTTTTAACACACTGTCTAGGTTTGTCATAGCTTTCCTTCCAAGAAGCAATCGTCTTCTAATTTCTTGGCAGCAGTCATCATTCACAGTGGTTTTAGAGCCCAAGAAGAGGAAATCTGTCACTGCTTCCACCTTTTCCCCTTCTGTTTGCCATGAAGTGATGGGAATTCTGATGCCATGATCTTAGTTTTTTAATATTTAGTTTTAATCCAGCTTTTTCACTCTCATCTTTCACCCTTATCTAAAGGCTCTTTAGTTCCTCTTCACTTTCTGTCATTAGAGTGATATCATCTGCATATCTGAGGTTGTTGATATTTCTCCCAGCAATCTTGATTCCAGCTTGTAACTCATCCAGCCCAGCATTTCACATGATGTATGCTGCATATAAGTTAAATAAACAGGGTGACCATATACAGCCTTGTCATACTCCTTTCTCACTTTTGAGTCAGTCCATTGTTCCATATAAAATTCTAATTGTTGCTTCTTGACCTGTATACAGGTTTTTCACAAAACAGGTAAGATGACCTGATATTCCCACTCTTTAAGAGTTTCCACAGTTTATGATGATTCACATAGTCAAAGGCTTAGGGCAGTCAATGAAACAGAAGTAGATGTTTTTTCCTGGAATTCCTTTGCTTTCTCTTTTCTCAATAATGTGTATGAATATATATATGAGTTTCTTTTTAAAGCCTGTGGTGAGTGACTTCCACCAGCATCACACACGTCGTGTGGACAGCCACATACACAGATATAGTGCAGTGTACACACATAGATACCCTAGCACAATCAAAGACACAGAGGAACACACAGGCACCCAGGGCTACCTTGAGACAGACACATGCAAGCACAAACCCTCCCTGCTGCCGTGGGGTGAGGGCTAGGCTGTCCCTTTCCTTACCACTAAGAAGTGAGTGATACTGCGAAAGCATTCTATTTTGTTTGGGGGTTATTTTATTTGTTTTGTTGTTGTTGTTGTTTTGTTTGTTATATAGTATACTTAATACTTAAAAGATGCTAGAAAGCAGAAAATTACCTCAGAGACAATCACTCCTTCCAGGCTTCAGGAGAGAGCCCCACTGTCTGCACTCTGCAGTTTCTCAATCAGAAGTTGCCACTAAGAAGGTTGTCCCTCTGCCTAATGTTTTGGGTTCAGACTAGGAACTCAGTCCTTCCGAATGAGAAAGGCGTGCTGGCTTTCTGTCCCGTGACTTCAGGTCCAGTTTCACTTCTCCTCACCCTTCTTGGCAGTTTTTGCATTTAAATCATACTTCTCCTCCTGGTCTGATCCCGGGCTTCCCTCAGGAGGCCATTTTCAAATTATGATTTCTTGCTCTTCTTTCAATCATTGAACAAGGGTAACAGGTTCTCTCTTGGGTGGATGACAAAGTACAGAAGAACAAAGACAAGGAAAGAAAAGAGGGGAACCCCTTTAATTGCAGCCGGAATGAAACTGCATCCCAGTCCCCTGCACTTTCCCTAGTTGCATTAAGTACGCTGAGGGTTGAATCATTCAAATGCCGCCTCTATAGCCCCTGCTCAGCCACTGACATCACTCTTCTCCAGCAGCAACCCCGCCCCTGCTCCACTGCTCTCTCTCCCAGGATCACTTTGTCACCAGATGCTCAGTTAGGGATATTAGCCCCTGACTGAAATACCCTTTTGAAAAAGACTCAGCATAATTATTATTAGTAAGGCCAGTGTATTATTAGCATGAGTGGAATCAGGATGGGATTTCAGAGCCTGAGCCAGCTCCTACCCTGGGGAGTAGAGCGAGGCCCAGGTCAGGTTTCTCAGCCAGCACTTCCCTCAGCTCTAAGCCTGATGGTGGGTTCAGCCAGGCAAAGCCCTCCTCCCTGTGTGCCTGTCATCATGCAGGAGGGGCCAGCCACCTGCAGGAAAGCTCAGGCTCCCGCAATGTCTCCACCAGTCATTTTCAGTAAACACATATTAAGCACCTATTGTGTACAAAATACAGCAATGAAAAAAAACAGATGCTTCCTGAGCTCCTTGAATTTCCTTCCTAGCAAAAAAGATGGACATTAAACAACAAATGCAATTAACCATGTACAGTTGTTGCATGCTATAATTACAATTGTTAGGTGCCATGGTGAAACAGATATCAAGCATGTATTACATACTCTGATGAAGGAATGTCTGGGCTGAAACTCAGAGGTGGAAAGGTGTTCATTAGGGGAAGAGTGAAGCCAACCATCCCAGCAAGGACAGGGTGTGGACGGGAGGAGAGTGCTGGGAAAGCTGGTGCACAGCACAGATAGGGGAAAATCAGCTGTGCAGGAGGAAAAACTTTCAAAAGGGATGGTTTGGGAATGGTGAGGAGAGGTGAGTCAGCTTCATGGGATAGAACCGTGAGCAACCCAAGTGAGCTCCCGTTAGCTTTGCTCCAGCCTTTGCACGCTAAGGGTGGGACTAGGGGCAGGAAGAGAGGAGGAGCTGTAAATGAGACCCTGACCCACACCCTTAGGGAATAGGTTGGGGGCCCCTATGCAGAAATGGGGCTTGAAACCTGAGGGCGCCTGGATTGAAGCACACCCAGCAGAGGGTGGGGAGCCAGATTTCACCTCTCAGCTAAAGTCCCAAAGAGTGAGTCAAGAAGTCAATGAAGCTGTCAATCAAGGATCATTGATTCCTTGCAAGAGTCAAGGACCTCTGCTAGGGAAGGAGAATAAATGTTATTTATATTTAATATGTTGATTGACAGTAGTATCTGTAAATCATTCACCAAGATATAAGCTTACTTTCCTGATTGGATGCTTAGTAAATACAAGTTGGAGCCCTGGCTTAGAGAAAAGAAAGATGGCTTTCAGCTGAGATGAGAGAAGGGGTGGAGTAATTCTGGATGAGTTAGAGGCAAACTCAGCAGTAACACTGGGCACAGAAAAGGTACTCAGTAGCTGTTTACAAGATGGATGGATGAAAAGATGGATTGGATGAATGGATGGGTAAATGAATAAGGTTACAAGGGCTCAAAGGCTGAGGATTTTCCAGAAAGGGGAACAGATCAGAACGGGAGAGGTCAGAAAGTAGTGTGTGCATGAGTGTGCCCCCAAATGTAAACAGGCTGGTTTTGGGAAGAGGGTGTGCAGGCCAGTAAAATTATGTCAAGTTAACCCTGGAAGGGCCCTGTTATTAGTTGCATTGTATTTCCCCAAAAGAAGTTACATTGAAGTTCTAACCTCAGTACCAGTGAGTGTGACCTTATTTGGAAATAGGGTCTTTGCAGATATAATCAAGTTAAGATGGGATGGATTAAGGTGGGCCCTAAATCCAATGACCTGTGTCCTTTTAAGAAGGAGGTTCTGGAGTCTTTGCAATCTCCCTCTAGTTCTGCAGGTCTCCTCTGCATCATTAAAGAAGTTGGTACTGGGGACAGGGAGGTGATTGCTCCCAGTTTGGTAGGACATTTAGGACCTGAGAGGGCTTGATTCATGAGCCCTGCCCAGCACAGAGTCTCCTCACAGAGAGGCCTCTGGGGCTAGTGAATCTCTAGAAGGCAAGTTGTTTATCCAAGAGAGGAAAACCAGGCCCTTCCATCCAGCCCTCTGAGAGCACGTGGAAACAAGAGTGATTTTCTAAAGACCCCAGCGCTCAAAACCAGCCCTATCAAGGCTGAGCATTTTATACCTCCTCTGGGAAAGCTGAATTTAAAAATCTGAAGGCAGCCAAGGAGCTCTCTTCCAGAGTAGTTGATAGATCCAGAGGTAAAAGAAAGTGAGTCAGAGTGTAAGCAAGAGAGGAAGAGAGAGCAAAGTGAGAAAGGGAAAGAGCAGGCAGAGAGCTGATCACAGGTCACTTGGCTGCCTCATCCTGAGTATACTCTAGCTCCAGGGGAATGTGTGGGGAGGATTTCAGAGGGAAGATTTTATTTTAATCCTTCCACAAAAGCATTCAAGGAAACCCTTTTCCTATGAGAAAGTGAGAGAGTACAAAACGGGAAAAGAAGACTCTGGTAAAAAGATCTGTGGAGACTTCTACTAATACTGCTCACTTAGAGAACACATGCCATCTGGGTGTTTGATAAAAAGAGGGGGAAAGGCATAAAGAAAAGTTCAAAGCCCATGGATTCAGCTTGTGAGTTACAAGCTGCTTGCCTCTCCTCTTGGCCAGCTCTTTCTTTCTTGGAGGTGGATACTTTTTTTTCCTTGGTCAGCAGTGACTGGCTTTTCAAAGAACCTGTCAGATCTTCGTTCCTTTCTTCTCTTGTTGGCCAAGGAACTGCACAGTGGGGTGAAGTGAGAGGAGGTGACCCAAGTGACAAGAGCAAGGCTGACCTTCCATTCATTAACCTTCTGAGAGTTTGCTATTAACATGCAAAGCCTCAGCCCAATTCTGCCTGGGCCTGACCCAGCAGCTTCACATCTTGCTACTCCATGCCAGATGGGACAAGATACTTGCCTTGTCTGCACACATCATTTTACTTCTTGACTATTAGAGATGTATGTTTTGAGAACATGCCCCAGGGCTCTGGCCCATGACTTAGCCAGGAGTGGCCATGGGGCCTTGACTTTAGGCACCATCATTTTTCTTAAACTTCTTTGGAAGAGAATTTTGCACACTTGAATAATCTCTCCCAGTGGCTCAGTGGTAAAAAATAAAATAAAATTCTCCGCCAGTGCAGGAGATGCAGGTTTGATCCCTGGGTTGGGAAGATCCCTTGGAAAAGGAAATGGCAATCCACTCCAGGATTCTTGACTGGGAAATCCCGTGGACAGAGAAACCTGGCGGGCCACAGTTCTTGGAACTGCCAAGAGTTAGACATGACTGAGCGACTCAGCATGTACAAGGATGGTAGAGGATGGCAGAAAATCAGGGAGGCTCCAACCTCCATTGCCCAGAAACATGAGCTCATATGCTTTTAAACCAACATCACTGATAGAATAGTATGAAATGGCTCTGTAGTTAGATATTCTACCTGGAGAAATTAGAAGGGCAGAGATTTGGCCAGGAAACACTGGGACAGGAGTGGATGGAATGGGGTGAAAGGTGGGAACAAACGCCTGGAAAAGGGGAGGGGCTGGTTCCTTAGTATCACTTTAAGGGAGCTTATGTTCCTCCTAAATTACTTGCTATTACACATGCTATGGTTCTATTATTCTAAAATAATGATTGGTTTTCTACAATAGTTCTCAGTATTAGAAAATTATTTTAGTAAATTAGAATACCTCATCATTTGAAAGCCATTATTCAGTTTTTTTTGTTGTTGTTGTTTATTTGTACTGGCTTTTGATATGCATTATTCTACCAGTAATCATTATCTTCAATGACACACACACTAAAATCATTTTTTCCTTGCTTTATTTTTCAATGTTTTCATCACATTTCAAAACACGTAGCATAACTCGGTCTAATAGCTCTAATGACAAACAATTCAAAGCATAGAGCTTCACAGTAGATAATTCTGAAGGGTGATCCCCTCAGCATTTATAAGAACAAGGCTGAATTTTTAGCCAGAAAACATGGTGAGTCCTGGCCAAATTATTAACTTATGGTAAAAGTCACTTTACCTCTCTGAGGCTCTGTTATTTGTCAGATGGGAATAGGATATTATACTCTATCACATGACTATTGATTGTAGAGATCAAAGGAAAAATATTGTATTGAAAGTGCTTTAATAAATTTCTAAAGTCCTTAAAATGTAACAAGATACAAATTACTATAAAAGTTGATGAAATAGAATCAATTATTCTGAATCTTAGTGAAATATTTTTACCTGATTTGGGGAGAAAATCTGTTCTGATAAAGTTACTTTCAGTTAATAATGCAAATGGTGGGATCCTTGCATTAAAATCTGACTGATGTAATATAAAGAGTACAAACTTGGATGGCAATGAGACTGAAGTACAAATCCAGAATCTGCTGCTAATATATTATGTAAACCAGGTGAGATTTTTACTTCATGAACCTTACTTTTCTAATCTATAAAACAAGGATAAGAACCTACTTCTAATAACGTATGACTGTGACAATGAAACGGTTTTAAATATACCAAGTGTCCAGCAGAGTACCCAGGGGATCCTTGATAAATGTTCATTTGCTCTCACCTCCTCTGAGATCCCTCACAAAAACAGGAATGGAAATATAGCTGTTCTCTTAGAGCATCTGTTTCTTCAGTGCAAACTCACTCAATATGTGGTTGGTTAATGGGGAAACAGTATAATGGCACTCATATGAGCCTTTCCTGGGATACTCATGTCATAAAGCAATGAGGGGCAACGTTTCTTAAAATTAAACAGAAAACCTTAATTAGCATCATAAAAAGGCCTTAAGAAAAAAGTTGAAATAACAGAAAAGCCTTTCTGTAGTGCAAGTAGTGGCTGGTTTAGTAGTTTTTAGAACCACTCTATTTTCTACTCTGCTACCTGATAAAGCTGAGACAAAAAAAAAAAAAAAAAANCAGAAAACCTTAATTAGCATCATAAAAAGGCCTTAAGAAAAAAGTTGAAATAACAGAAAAGCCTTTCTGTAGTGCAAGTAGTGGCTGGTTTAGTAGTTTTTAGAACCACTCTATTTTCTACTCTGCTACCTGATAAAGCTGAGAAAAAAAAAAAAAAAAAAAAATGAGGAGACTATGGAAGAATGTCCGTTATGTTAAATTATAATATTTTGGATAAATAAGTCTATACTGTGTGTCAGATTTTTAATTTTAATGAAACTGGTCTCTGTGGGATGGGAATGCCTCCCAGGACCTATATCTCCAAAGAAGAAGCACAAAATCCAGGTTTTGATTGCAAATGCAGGTTTTAATTTACCTATTTGCTATTTTTACTAGGACTGTTTTGTTTTTGTTATATTTCGAGTGGTCTTCTCCAAATGCAATTTTCCCCCATAGTCTTTTTTGTTTTATTGTGCAATTTTGCAGAGTGTAAGGTTTTTTCAAAAACTATATAGGGCATTATAGAAAAAGAAAAAGCCTGTATTAAGATATTAGAGTCCATTCAGTCACCTACAGGAAACATATGCTTCCTTTAGGCTTAATAAATAATTGAACCATCACTGGGCCTAACCATTTGTGACAAATAATGTTTTTACAATTCTTAATAAGATCAAAATTGAAGCAATTATGTTAGAATATACATGTGAATCAAAGGAAAGAAAAAAATGTGAGTCACTAGAATGCCTTTCAACTCACATGGTCAATATGTCAGCTCCATGTCCTAGAATTTATAGGAAATGAGTTGGGGCCCTGCCAGGGAGATGGGGAAACTTAGCCAGGTTTAGACTACCACCCAACTTCAACCACACACCCAGTCTACTCTGTTTTAGATTGAACTCTTACCAGGGTTTCCTTTCAGACAAGGGATTGGCCACTACAAGTACAGTACCTGAAGACAATAGGTCATCCAGTTTGATGACAGTAGGTCATTTTATGTGTTCCATATTTTTATTCCACCAATCATATCAATATTTTTCCAGGCCTGAAAGAGACTCTTCAGATTATGCCCACTATTAGTCTTTAAGGAAGATTCAGGGAAGTTTTATTACATTTTGGGAGCATCAAAGCTAGAATATTGTCCATGTTGTATTTTCTTCACTGTCTACATTTGAAGTCATGATAAAAATGCTTGGAGGCACTCATCACTGGCTTCTCTGTAGGAACAATTTCAAAAGGAAATTCCATTACTTGGTCAGAGAATTTCTTTAGATACCTGATCATTTGAAAAGGATATTTCAGAGAACTTTTTATTTGGCTAAAATCCACACCACCACCCCCCCCCCCCCCCCCCCCCCCCCCCCCCCCCCC
>SJXQ01005514.1:174314-197153 GCA_006408695.1 Aepyceros melampus | reverse complement strand
ACCACCACCACCTCAAATTTGATGAAGACACCTACACGATGGATAAGACTTTTAATAAGATTGATTTGTCTCTATGAAGACTGACTGCCTTCCAGGACTTGCAGTCCAGGGTCAGGGCTTAGTCCTCATATCTCGTCAGTCTCCTTCAATCTGGAATATTTCCATTGTCTTTCTTTGTCTTTGATGACATTGACTTTTTAAAAAATAGTACAGCCAGTTTTGTTTTCATTAATAGAACGTTATCCCTTTGGGTTTTTCTGGTATTCATCATAATTAGATTCAGCTGCCACATTCTTGGCCACAGTCTATGTAAGTGATGTATGTCCTTCTTAAAGTATCATATCTCAAGACACATCGTGTCTACATGCCCTGTCACACTGGACTTACTGATCTGATCACCCAGTCAAGGTTTTCTCCAACTTCTCCAATGTATATTTACATGCAATATATGTTACATATTTTTTCTCTTGTAACTGATAAGCAGTCTGTGGGAAGACAGTGAGGCTATGAAAATACCCTGTTTTCATCAAAATCCTCACTCTCTCTTCCTCAGCTTTAGCGTTCATTGATGATTTTTATCTGAACCAGCCTGTACTACCACAGCTGCAAAATTACCTTTTCTAACTCTAGTCACCAGGCCAGCACTCGTCATTGACAAAGGGAATATTTTCAATGCTAGTTCCATAAACCAATCAAAAGTTCTTTTGTCATGCTTGGAAACTCAACCTAATAACATTCTAAAGATCACACTCTATGATCTTTGCTTGAGAACCTTTGGAATGATCTTTGGCCAGAAAGTCTCCAGGTCACCAATTCCTGTTTTAGGTTATGACCTTTCAAAGGTGCCCACACTTTTGAACTACTTGGTTTACTTGAGGGGAAGGTAGAAGAGAGGGGAAACAGACAAACTCCAATCTGTCCCACAAATATGCTGGCTCATTAATTCCTGCTTCTCTGCCTCATGCCTACATTGTTCCAGAGCTAGGATGCCCTCCCTCCCCCCACTCCACCCTGCTCTGTTCTGACCTTACCCATCCTTTGCCCCAGGTAGTAAAACACAGCACTGGAGGGCCCAGAAATGTGAAAATCTGAGAGGCCTCCAGAGATGCTGAAATGTTTCCTACAAGATGTAGAACCACTGGGAAGCTGTCCACCAAGCCCAGATAAGCAGTCTCTCCTTACCATGTGCAGAGGCCACAGGTCTTGGGAAGTTGCCAGAGTTTCTCTTGTCTTGTGGTTGAAGACTGTCTCCTGAACTTTTTGGGCTTCTACAAAACAGTGGATTCCCAGGCCTCAGGAGACTATGGATCTGGTGGGACTAGGAATTGTTTTGGAGTGGCTCACAGTATGAAAGTCTGAGAGGCCTCCAGAGATACTGAAATGTTTCCTACAAGATGTAGAACCACTGGGAAGCTGTCCACCAAGCCCAGATAAGCAGTCTCTGCTTACCATGTGCAGAGGCCACAGGTCTTGGGAAGTTGCCAGAGTTTCTCTTGTCTTGTGGTTGAAGACTGTCTCCTGAACTTTTTGGGCTCCTACAAAACAGTGGATTCCCAGGCCTCAGGAGACTATGGATCTGGTGGGACTAGGAATTGTTTTGGAGTGGCTCACAGTTTACCAGATCCAAATAAAATGGGTTTCTGAACTCTCTGAGGAGAAAGAGCCTTGGACTTCAGCAGGGAATGTTCCCATGACTGTCACAATTACAGAAAATTTGGAATGGAATTGGCCTTGCAATTCCAGACAGAGTTTCAAGGCTCTGGTGAGATTAGGCAGGCCCCAAGTGACAACAGCCACTAAGTGCCACAACAAAAAGGTCAAGTTCAGGGCTGGAGGTGCAGACACTGATGGGTTTCTTTTTCCTACTGTGAAGCGCCCAGGTGGTCCCAAACCACCCAGCCCTGGGCTCCTATGGGCTCAAGCAGGACAGGCAGGGAGGCAGACCAGGGGTTTAGGCTCAGCAAGTTGGGAGAAAGCTGAGCCTGGGAATGTGTGAAGGAAATGGGAAAACTATAAATCCTAAAGTAGATCAGAAAATAGATTAATCAAGAGAAAGAACAGATAAGATGCAAGCAACATTGACTAAAGTCTAAATCAGGTTGGGGTTCCAGCACACCCCAAGCAAGTTCTGTATGCAAGCCTCATTGGGACAGCAGAATCCAAGGCCAAGAAAGACCATGAGAGCTTGGGAACAACCATGGGCAGCTCAGCCTACAGCCTAGCTCTCACTGTGTTCTCGACACTGCTGGCACAGCTTATACCTCCTTTCACGTCACTGCCCTCCTCCAGGTGGCTCAGTGGCCCTTCAAGACCTCTGCCACAGGCCTCATGGTCTCACCCAGCCCTGCGTCTGTCTTCCCAGCAGCTGGCCTGGCTTCCTCGTTTACCTCCGCTTTCATGTGCTGCTCAGTAACTATGGAGTGAATTAAGAAATTAATTAATGAGTGACATACATGCTTCCTAGAGATCTGAAATACCAAGTAGGAGACTGGTCAGTGTTGAGCAGAGTAGAAACCCATAAACCCAGGGAGTGAGATGGCTGTCCCAAGGCAGCTGGGCTCTTCACAGCAGGAGGAAGACGCCCTTCAGTTCCTGGTGTTCCAACCCAGACTTGACCCTTCCCCCTGTGGCTCTCAGTGGCTGTTATCACAGGCCCCACTCACGAGACTTAGGCCTGTCCTCACCCCACTCCCTCCCCCAACACCCAGGGAGGACCGGAAGAAGGGCCTCATGGGTCCAACTTGAAACTTCAGCTCATCTGAACAAAGGGACCCAAAGAAGTCCCTAGTAATGCTGTGTTTTTAAAATGTTATGGTTTATTTTTAAAAGCAATGCTTAAAAAATAAATTAAAATTGTGTTTAAAGTAAAAAGTGAAAGAGACTCTCCCTTCCCAATCTCTAGAAGTCACTGTCATGAGTAGTTTGGTGTGTTTCCTTCCCAGCTTGTATGTGTATGTGTTTATATTTTTTATGGTCTCAGAAATAGTCTCAATATACAAACCAATCCATTCATTGCCTTGCTTTGTCACTTGACAATGTATCATAGATATGAGCTTTCCCTTGCTTAGTACATTACTTCCTGCTTTTGGAAACCTGTTGCTGCTACCCCTGTAGGTTTCTCAGATTTTTTCTCAGGCATCCTTTGTATGAATGAGCTGTAAAACTAATAAACTTTTCTTTTTTAACAAACTCTCTTTGATGGCTATCTAGGCAGCTTCTGATGTATTATTTCAAACCGTGCTTTAGTGAATATTCTTATATAGATGACTCTGCACACCTGTATAGCTAGTTCTGTACAATTAACTTCAAGAAAAATAATTGCTGAGCCAAAGAATTTGCATTTTTAATTTTTAAAGTAATGTCAAGCTTAAAGGAAAGTTCCAAAGATAATACAAATAATATCCATATAACCTCTGCCCAGATTTTTCACTTGTTCTTATCATTTCACCCCGTTTCTTATTATTTGTCTGCTCCCCACCAAAATAATTTTTTTCTAAACTCTTGGAAGGCCTGCTGCAGATATCATGGCTTTTATTCCCATGAAGTATCCCACATACTTCAGTATATATTTCTGAATTTCCTAAGAATAGGGATATCCGGTTAATAACTGTAATAGTACAGTTGTCAACTTCAGTAATTTAACATGGATAAAATACTTTTATTAAATCTACTGTCTGTATTCTAATACTGTTAACTGACCCTCCATGTCCTTTTTAGCACTTTTTCCTTCTAGTACAAGGTCTAGTTCAGGATCCGATACTGCATTTCATTGTCATGTTGATGAAGTCTCTTTTAATCTGGAACACTTTTACAGCCTTTCTTTGTTTTTTTATGATATTGTCATTGTTAAAGAATACTGCCCCTACTTTGAATAGAAGCTTCCTCTTTTGGGGTTTGTCTGATCTCTCCTCATGCTTAGAACTAGGCTATGCTTTATGCATTACATAAATGATGGTGTGTCCTTCTCAGGGTACCACATTTGAGCACATGATGTTCAGCTGCCCCTCATGGTGATGTTAAGAACTGCATATTTCAAGTTTGGGTAGGAAAAAAGTTCACTTCCTACAACTTTTTTGCCAGTGTACATACTCCTGCCACAGTTCGTGAGATTCCTCCCACCTCCCCATTCCCCGCCTTATGTGGGGACCACCACCAATCTTCTTAGTTTATGCCTACTCAGTACACTGTGCTCGTTAATGCTTTATTTGAAAAAGAAAGCAACATGTATTTTTTTCCCCTCGTTTTACTTCGAGGTACACTTTAGTATTCTTATATCTCAACAAAGGCTCCCCAAACATCAAAAATGTGGTAGACTCACATGGTCTTTTGTAGGCCTGAACTCACTGGGACTCGGGCAGTCGAGAGGTGATGATGAAGCTAGTGGCTCCGTGCTCTGTAAAAGTGAAACAGAAATCAATTCTTTTTTTTCCCTTTTTGGATAGACAAGATGTTCCTGGCCTCCATATTCAGGGACATTTACCCCATTCTTTCTCATTATCTGCTATGAGGAAAAGGCAGCATGGGATTCGGAATTGAAGCCACTTTCAAGTGCCCCCTCCACCTTCTATCAAGTGTGGACCCCTGGACACCATCCTTGCCTCCCCTGGTTCATGTAACTGATTAAGAAGGGGCTCTGGAGGAGCTGGCCTCCCAGAATGGTCTTTGAGGCTGGCCCTGCCCTCCTTCACTGCTGCCAGAGAGGACAGGCAGCCTGGAGAACAAGGCTCCCGCCAGGAGGCAGGCAGAGCAGCCTCTCACACATCTCACAGGCTGCCAGCAGCAGCCAGCAGCGCCTCCTGCGCCCCTCTGAGATAATTAAGCATTATTATCCCTATTGGCAGGTGGAGACGGTAAGACAGAGTGGTTAAGTGACTTGGTTATAACTGCTGGGATTGTTTGAGGGAGAAGCCGTGCCAAGAAGGGAGGGCAGTTCAGAAGGCCAGGGGAACTTCAGCTATTTAATGTGACTGATTATTTTAAAATAGCTGCTGGAGGGTGGGAACAGGAAGAGAGGCTAGAAGCGTGGCTAGTGGACATTGGTGAGGCAGCATATTACCCTGTGAATAAGGAAAAGACCTAGTATACCTGTGAAAATGAGTTGCCAGCGTTTGTCGATGCTTACAGAAGAGGAAGGAAAACATGGAAGGCCTTAGTCAGCTCAGTGAGGTCGAGGAATAAACCCCACAGGCTTCCCAGAGCGGGACAGAGGTCCCCAGGATGGCCCCGTAGCCGGGGCAGCCACCCCACCTGCAGCCCTCCGCTCACCGCTCACTGTCAGGCGGCGCCAGGTCGCCACGGGAGGTGCAGCCGCTCCTCGGAGCAGCAGGAGCTCGCAGAGGCAGCACTAGCAGGGGAGAAGTGTGGTTACCTGAGGGTCACAGGGCAGCCCCTTGGGGCAAAGTGGGGCACCATCACAGCCTGTTGGCAGAGACAGGAGCCACCGACACCTGGTCCAGGGCAAGGCAAGCAGGCTGACTAGAAAAGGAGAGAACTGTGGTCTCTAGGGTGGGGCTGAGGCTGACCGGAGCAGGGAAGCTGTGATGATGGCGGCTCCAGGAAAAAGCTCAGTTCCTGCCCTGCGCACTGGATCAGCTCAGGAAGGGAAGGGGAGAGAGCCTCCCCCTCAGCCCTGCTCATCCCTGGATGGAGGGCGAAGAGGCTCACTCTCCCACCCGACCCCCTTTGCGGGGGGCGGGGGGTGCGTGTTTGTTTCACAGCTGGGCAGACACATCCTTGCTCAGCAGGCCCTTGAGGGGTACTGGGTCCCTCCCTGGGTGACCAGCAGTCCGCCTCTGGGTAGGCACAGTGTGGAGAATCTGAAGCAGATTAGACCAGTTAATCCAAATGCTCTTTAGGGGCAGACTTTCAGGAGCACTGAGAGCGAGGCCCAGGCTTGGGGGTTGCACCAGGAGAGACCACGCCCCGCCATCCCTGCTGATTACCACTGCTGGACTCCGTGCAAAGCGCCCTCCTCAGGCCAGAAGTGGTATTGTTCTCTGCTCTTCTACGGCCCCTGCCCTTGCCCAGAGAGGGTACAGACACCCTGTTTCTCCAATGAATGAAGGCAGCCAGTGAATTTTTAGCCCTTGTCTCTCTACCTTTTCTTTTAAATCATAAACTCGAGAAATCTGTGATATATATCAACTAAATGCCCACATCTCAGCCATCAGGGGCTATTTTGGGGGTGAATAGTAAAAAGACAGCTGTTTACCCTGACAGTATCGTACAGAGAAACAACGCCTGTATGAAAACAGGGTGTGTGTGTGTGTTTTCCAGCTGGGAAACGTCACCAAATGGCCTTTCTGTTCTTCACACATGAAACACACACTATCATCCGCATATTTTTAGTTAATTTATGTCCAAATAGGCCTTTCTCTCGCTGCTGGAAAATGATGTTTGGGCTGCAATTACCTTTCGCAGCATCTCACAGAAAGGTTTCAACGCTCACAAAGCTCAGGGGAGAGGCAGCCAGGACCCCACCGACTGTAAATCTCTCCATTTGTAGTTATTCAAATCACATATTTATTACTAGTACGAAATACATTGTGTCATTCATTTCGGAGGAGCAGCTAATGCTTCAAGAAAAGCTTTGAAAAACATTCTATTTAGAAACAATTTTGTCTGCAGCCAACGCAGTGTGTCTCTTTGGGTTGTCTTTTCTCCCAGCCCTTTTCTCTGTTCTGTGTGCCATTTGCATGACAAATAAGACCATCCTCTCCAAAAGCTCACCTGTTCCTGCAGCCGGTTTCCCACCTAAAGTTCTAATTCTCTGTATGTTGCATCATAATCTTTAGCATGGTAATAAATTACAGTGTCACCATCAAGATTGTGGCTTCTGGAAAGAAATAAGCAGTGGGGCCAGATGAACTCTCTCAGAAGATGGAGAGAGTGTTTTCATGCAAATTCCTGGCATCCTAGGGAACTAGGAATGGCCTCTTTATAATATAGACTCAGTTGCAATCCAGCAGCCAGAAGCCATTTCCACTGGCTGTTAGAAGCCGGTAACACTAAGAGAAAGATAACCTTTTCAACGTAAACTTCTTTTCCTTCTAGGCTGATATGGGTCTTATCTGGAGAAAAAATCACTTTGCTGATTAGGTTGGGGAAAATGGGTCAGTGTACTTTCAGAGTGCTTTAAATAGAGACATTCATTCTAAAATACCTTCTTAATTTAACACATAGAATCATGTTAGGTCTCTGGGCACAATGCAGTGGACAGGAACTGAGAACAGGAGAGCGTGTCCCATGGATGTGCCCTGAGGGCAGGGACATTGGTGTCTGAAGTGTCTAATGAGGGCTGCAAGGAGCCCCTCTGGACAGATGCTCAACGACACATTCAGGACAGTCACTGCTGCTGGCAGCGCTCCACTTGCGTTCCAGAGGGCTGCTTGCTCTATACGATGTAAACTTCACCTCAGTTAACCCTCTATTTCCCTTGGGCCTTAAAAATATTTAATGGAAACTTTGATGAAGCCAGATCATTTCCCTTTCCCCTCACCATTTTAAGATCTTTTGTGGTTCCATGCAGTGAGACAAATACTTGCCAATATAGGCTACCATTCCCTCACTTGTGGCAGGCATTGCTCAGCAGTCATGGCACTTTTCCTTGCTGAGTCCAGATGAAGCCTTAGAATCCTTCTCAACCCAACTGTTAACAATGACCAGAGTTGGTATTTGAGATGAGACTTCACTCAATCCATGACTTATGCTTGATTGGTCTATGCTAGTGATTCTTAAAGTGTAGGAGCCACATTGAAAATTTATTAGAAATGTAAATTCTCAAAGCCAACTCTAGAGCTAGTACATTCGAAAGTCCAGGTTAGGACTGTGTGATGTGGGTTTTAACAGGACTGATTCTGATGCACATTCAAATTTGGGAACCCCGGCTGCAGACCAGTGTGTGTGCTCAATGACTGCTCATTAGAATCACCTGAAATGTGTTAAAACTCACCAGTCTTGGGCACCACTCCCAGAGATTTTGAAGAAATTGGATCACCTATTGGCATTTTAAAATAATAATAGTAATGACCTTCCCCAGAGTGATCCTAAAAGCACACGCTAGGTTTACTGGGTATGTCAGGAAAAGATACTGACATGGCCTTCAGCTAGTGCTATGTAATTAAGATGCAGCTACCCAGGCCTGGACTGACTGCCTGGGTCTGTGGACACTGCTAGCAGAGTGAGGGTGGGTTCTCCCTGGGGCGTGTCATCGTCATCATCAGAGCTGCCTTCTGAGTGTGGTCCTCAGTACCATATCAGTGGAAGCACCAAGGATCTGTCCTTGAAGGCCCCACCCTACAGCGCTCATGTTGCTAGGCAAAGGGCAGTCCTTCAGGAAGCAGACTGATCAACAGCATTGAGGAGATATTACAGAAGGCCCTTTGGTTTATCTGCTGAGCTTCCACCTTAACGTTAGAAAGTTCCCTCACCCCCAAATCCCACTACCATCACCCCCCCAGTAGTAGCCCATGGTGGACCTGGGAATTTAACAGCAATATTTTTAACTAGTGCCTGATAAAATGGCATATACTCAGTGTATCCATTTCCTTGGGCTGCTATAACAAAATACACAAGTTCAGTATTAAGAAGAGGTGGCAAGAGTACACAGAACTATACAGAAAAGATCTTCATGACCTAGATAACCACGATGGTGCGATCACTCATCTAGAGACATACATCCTGGAATGTGAAGTCACGTGGAACTTAGGAAGCATCACTACGAACAAAGCTAGTGGAGGTGATGGAATTCCAGTTGAGCTATTTCAAATCCTGAAAGATGATGATGTTAAAGTGCTGGACTCAATATGCCAGCAAATCTGGAAAACTCAGCAGTGCCACAGGACTGGAAAAGGTCCATTTTCATTCCAGTCCCAAAGAAGGGCAATGGCAAAGAATGTTCAAACTACCACACAATTGCACTCCTTTCACACACCAGCAAAATAATGCTCAAAATTCCCCAAGCTGGGCTTCAACAGTATGTCAACTGTGAACTTCCAGATATTCAAGCTGGATTTAGAAAAGACAGAGGAACCAGAGAGCAAATTGCCAACATCCGCTGGATCTTCAAAAAAGCAAGAGAGTTCAAGAAAAACATCTACTCTGCTTTATTGACTATGCCAAAGCCTTTGACTATGTGGATCACAATAAACTGTGGAAACTTCTGAAAGAGATGGGAATACCAGACCACCTGACCTGCTTCCTGAGAAATCTGTATGCAGGTCAACAAGCAGAAGTTAAAACTGGACATGCAACAAGAGATTGGTTCCAAATTGGGAAAGGAGTATGTCAAGGCTGTATATTGTCTTATATGCAGAGTACATCATGAGAAACATTGGGCTAGATGAAGCACAAGCTGGAATCAAGATTGCTGGGAGAAATATCAATAACCTCAGATATGCAGATGACACCACCCTTATGGCAGAAACTAAAGAGCCTCTTGATGAAAGTGAAAGAGGAGAGTGAAAAATTTGGCTTAAAACTCAACAGTCAAAAAACTAAGATCATAGCATCCGGTACCATCACTCCATGGCAAATAGATGGAGAAACAATGGAAACAGTGACAGGGTTTTAATTTTGGGGGGCTCCCAAGTACTGCAGATGGTGACTGCAGCCATTAAATTAAAAGATGCTTGCTCCTTGGAAGAAAAGCTATGACCAACCTAGACAGTGTATTAAAAATTAGAGACATTACTTTGCCAACAAAGGTCTATCTAGTCAAAGCTATGGTTTCTCCAGTAGTCATGTATGGATGTAAGAGTTGGACTATAAAGAAAGCTGAGCACTGAAGAATTGATGCTTTTGAACTGTGGTGTTGGAGAAGACTCATCAGAGTCCCTTAGATTGCAAGGAGACCAAACCAGTCAGTCCTAAAGGAAATTAGTCCTGAATATTCATTGGAAGGACTGATGTTGAAGCTGAAACTCCAATACTTTGGCCACCTGATGCAAAGAACTGACTCATTGGAAAATACCCTGATGCTGGGAGGGATTGGGGACAGGAGGAGAAGGGGATGACAGAGGATGAGATGATTGGATGGCATCACTGACTCGATGGACATAAGTTTGAGCAAGCTCTGGGAGTTGGTGATGGACAGGGAAGCCTGGCATGCTGCAGTCCATGGGGTTGCAAAGAGTCAGACATCACTGAGCTACTGTACTGATCTGAAACAGCAAGTATTTTTTTCTGTCCCAGTTCTGGAGGCTAAAAGTCCAAAATCAAGGTGTTGGCTGGGTCACGTTCCCTCCAGAACCTCCAGAGAGGAATGTGACCGAGGCCTCTCTCCTCATTTCTGGTGGCCGCTGTCAACCCTTGCCATTCCTTGGCTTGCAAATGCATCACTCCCTTTGCTGTCTCTGTTTTCCCTCTTCCATCTCTGTATTTTCACATGGCCTTCCTGCAAGGACACCAGTGACTGGATTTAGGGCCCGCTCTAATCCAGTATGACCTCACCTTTTACTTTCTGTTACCCAGCAAAGGGCTGACGTGCATAGAAGCCAATACCATGGCACTAGCATTTGAGAACAGAAAAAGCTTTATCATGAGGTCAGCCAGCAAAGAGACAGGAGACAGGGCTCAGATCTATCTCCCTGGTCGATCCAGGCTTGGGTCATGGTTTACAAATTAGGGGAGGAGAGTTGGCACATGGACCACTGGTGGGGCAGGTTTTGATTAGAGGGTTTTGGAACGTGGCTGTTTATGATATGGTAAAGGAGCTGCAAAACTGGTCTTCATGGACAGTGAACCTTTAGGTTCTGAAAGGGTTTCAGCATTCAGGTTCCATCATGTCCTGGTCCTTTGGTTCTGTGGGGTGGAGAAACTTTGGTTCTGGGTGTTATTTGAGATCAATAAATTCTCTGCATACACTTCAGCTGTATGACTTGCAGTTTTGTTCCTATTGCCTCTGAAAAATGACTCAGTATCTTGTTAGAAACAGAATAGGGCCAGATTAGAGCTGGTTCTGTGGTTACAGTTCCATCCCCAGAGACCAGATTTCCAAATAAAGGTCATGTGTACTGATACAGGAATTTAGAAGTTGAATGTATTGTTTTTGGAGTTGGAAGGGCAAACTCAACTTACAACACTCCATAAATTCTTGTTTAATGGTAACAATAACATTCTGAGTGGTTTACATATATATATATATATATATATATATATATATATATGTATATAATGTTGGATCTTCAAAACAACCCCAATATGTTTTATATATTATCAACCTATTTGAGAGTGGGCCTTATGAAATTCAGAGCCACTACATGACGTCTGAGTCATAAACCTATCACTTCAAGGGGATTCCTCCCACAACATGATTCCAAAGATTCTATGATTGACAATACTCAATATTCATCAGTGTCTGGATTCCTGTAATATCCCCACTGAGACTTTGTCTCAAACCTGATGGTAGAGAAAAGTACTGTAGCAGTGCCCAGACAGCTAGAAACATTACCCTTCTGGGCATCTCTACGCTGAATAGCTAGGAAGAGAAACCAGTGCGATGCTCAGACTGTAGCCTGAAAAACTCCACAGTTGGGTGGGTCCTAGAGCCAGAGATAAGAGCTATACCTCTCTAATGTCACTACAGCAAGGCAGTGAGCTGCCTGGGTGGCCTTGGGTATCTCTGTCACCTGAGAAGGGGCCGAGCATCCTTCCTGTCAGGTTCCCAGCAGGGTGTTTGCCGAGTGGGTGCTGCATAGATGTTTATTGCAGGCTGGCTGAGCCCGAGGGACTACAGTGCCTCTAGGCTGAAGCCTTCTACCTACTGGCATCTCTCTTAGTGGCAGGTATGGCTGTGTGTTTTTAGCTGGTGCCCTTGAATGGCTTCCCTGGTGGCTCAGAGGTTAAAGCGTCTGCCTGCAATGAAGGAGACCTGGGTTCGATCCCTGGGTCGGGAAGATCCCCTGGAGAAGGAAATGGCAACCCACTCCAGTATTCTTGCCTGAAGAATCCCATGGACGGAGGAGCCTGGTGGGCTACTGTCCATGAGGTCACAAAGAGTAGACACGACTGAGTGACTTCACTTTCACTTGAATGGTTGGCTTAAAATTAATCTGCTGCCAAACATCACTTCCTAGTTTATCAAATCACACACACACACACACACACACACAGTCTTTGTAGTTGGTCTCATACCTGAGTTAAGGCATGATTATTCTGAAACAAACTTTTAGAAGTGTCACACTTGTGAAGAATGCCACGCTTTACCTGGAAGGTCAGTGTATGAAGTACACTGATGATGGTGAGCTGCCTTCCCATCCTCTTCTCTTCTCTCTCCCCCGTGTCCCAGCAGTGACTCCTATAGCAGCTCTAGGGAACCTGGTCCCCGGTCCCTACAGAATGCACACCTGTGCCTTCAGCATCCCTGGGGGACATCACAGCATCTGGTGCTTGGAGGAACTGGTGCAGGGGACAATGCTCTCTTCAAGCCCAGTGTCAGCTCCTCTGGCCCACAAGGGTGCAGAATCCTTCCCATGGCTTCAGCTGTCATCTGCCCCCCTGAGAATTTGTCCCTTGTGCTTCCTCCCATCCGGCAGAGCAGATTACTCCTTCCTTATGCCTCTTCCTCATGCCTCCACTGGCAAGAACCAGGACCCTCAGAGCACTTGGCTGTCACAGGGGCACCTTGACCTTGGTCTTTCTGGTCCAGGCTTCTCTTTGGAAGAATGACCTTCCTCATGAGAAGAAGCGCCGGCAGCTGTGGTGCCATTCCACTTCCTCTTCACCTAATCCCCTGCATGGGGCTGGTCACCATCCTCTACATTAATAGATTTTCTTCCATGTAATTGAAGATGAGTTAAATAATCCATCATAATTACCTCTGAGCATCTGAAGGCAATGCTGATGATGTGATGTTTGCAAAGCTGAGAGGGAACTCTAAAACCCCCAGGAAGGAAACCACCCAGCCCCTTCCCTCCTGCCGGCCTGGAGGTCAGTGTCCCCTGCTCTCTTGGCGGGGGGCCTTTGTGACAAAACTGTCACCTGCCTGTCCAGGGTCACTCTTCTCAAAGGCCTGCCACCTGCTGGGATGGAGGCAGGGTGGTAACAGGACGAACTCTGTTCAGTGAGGCCCAACAGCGCAAGGTGGCAGGAGGGCTGAGGCACCTCGCCAGCGGGCCTGGCACTGCCAGCTGACATGCAGGAGGGAGGTGCAGCAGCTGTCACAGCGGCCCCTGGGGTCTGCCCCAGACTTGGCAGAGAGGACACCTTCAGACTCCCAAATCGCCTCTTTGAAATTCAGGAGAAGCACGCTTTCGTCTCCCTTCCCCGTTCCCTGACAAAAGCAGGCGCAAAAGATAAGCCCTGACTCTTATCCACGGACCACATGACCAAATTTTCTGTTTCTCACTCTCTCACACACACTGGTAAGTTTTCACTCACAGAGTCTCATTGCCTCTCTCTCTCACACACACACAGCCTGACACTAATTAAATTCCTGCTCTCTCCTACCTTAAGTAACCCAGGTGTATTGTATTGAGAGACCCCTCTGCTCCAGGGGAGCCCCGGGTCCTCTCCAGGTGTGGCACCATCCCCCACCCAGCGTGGGCACACAGCATGGGGTCTCTGAGCTGTTGGACACTGTGTTCAACAACTCCTGGTTCACTGGCTGGATTTTCCACCTCTCTTCCCAACCATGGTACCAAGGAGATAAAACCAATCAATTCATTCACGTTTGGGGGGAAGTGAGAACAGAGCATCCTGTGGCCTCCGCAGCCCGGGCCTGCCCTCAAGGCATTTGTCACGTGGCTGGTATTTGAGTTGAGGACTCTCCCACCACAAAAGCCTGCCACAGTCCTAGGGGAAATCAGGGCTGTCTTCTTTGCAGAAAACTGGATGTGTGCCTGGGGAGGTTGGGGCCAGAATGCCTTCATTCCTCCCAGACCCTGGCTAGGAAACCAGCTAAAAATACACTTTGCAGTTTGCTCCTTTTTCTCTCACTGGCGCTCAGCTTAACCACTTATACATTTTAAAAGTATGTTTTGCTGAAGTCCAACATGTATCTCTGGTGATCTGAACAGATCATGAGGATGGTCAGTATAAAAATAGCCTCCTTCAGTCAAGGCAGGGGGGCAGATGAGAAGGGGATGGAGGGAGCTGTAGGCCTCATGTATTATGGAGGCAGAGCCCAGGCATCTCAATGGGGCCAGGGCAGTGAAGTCCAGTGTTTGGCGTGAAGACTTAAAAATGAGGATCGTTTTTTCCCTAGAGAATGATGAACTCTGCCCCCGTGAGTGGCATCAGTGCCCGAGAGAGCTGCCCTCTCTTTATATCCCCTTTCAGAATTCTGTGCCCTGACCACCTTACATTGGTGGCAGTTACCTCCCTCCCTGCTGCCTGCTACCCCAGCATCTGCCCGTGCTCCTCTCTGCCTGGACTTCCCTCCTCCACATGCTCTGCCTGATTAACTAGTTACCAAGTGGATAGCATGGACCCTCTATGGCTGGCCCTGCCCCAGCACTGGATGGATAGTAACCCCGTTTTCCTCATGACAACCTGACTATGTAAGTGTGATCATTAGCCCCATTTTGGCAATAAGAAACAGAGGCACAGAGAGGTTAGGTAACTTTCCCTAAGTCACACAGGTAGAAAGGGACAGTACTGGTATCCACATCTGGCCAAAGTCTCCAGAGAACTTCCCCTCTGTTCCTGACCCTTTCCTGTGTTAGGGAGTCTCCTCCAGTTCTCACAAACCCTGTATGTCCCCAGCCTCACCCTCATCACTTTCCATCTTGTTAACAGTACATATGAAGTTTCTGTTTCTTGTCTGCCTTCCCATGCCCCATGCAGGTTGAGGGCAGGGCCCCTAGCTGGCTCAGCTCTGGGACACCAGCTCCTCAGGAAGGGCCTGGCACAAAGCAGTGCCCGCTGCCCGTCTGTTGACGGGGTACATGTACAAATGGATAGATAGCAATCCCTTGCTTCTCAGGTGGTTCAGTGGTAAGAAACTTGCTTTCCAATGGAGGAGATGCAGGCTCAATCCCTGAGTCAGGAAGATTCCTTGCAGGAGGAAATGGCAACCCACTCCAATATTCTTGCCTGGGAGATCTAATGGACAGAGGAGCCTGGAGGGCTAGTCCATGGGGTTGCGAGGAGTCGAACATGACTTTGTGGCTGAGCATGAACACTGGTAAACAAAATAGGCTGAGGTCTGGCAGATGACCCTAGGGCCAAGCAGAGAACCAAGCTGAAAACTTCCAGGGTAGGGCTGGAGGGTAAGATGGGGAAACAAACCTAAGAGTGGCCATTTAGGGAAGTGTCTGCAGCTCTGGATGTCAACCTGCACAGAAGGGCAGGGAGGAGAGCCAGCATCTTTCAGTGCTGGGCCTGGTAAACCAAGTGCAGCCAGGGCTGCCTGCAGACTGCACAGTGAGGACAGCCTGTCCCCGGGGCTGGAGCACAGGGTGTAGGGGGCAGAGGGTGATTTGTGGTTGGGGGTGTCCAGAGGTATTACCTTCACTATCTTCCTGTTTTGCTGGCTTAGCTTCCTTCTGACCCAAGTGTTGTGACTAGTACGTATAATACTGTAGGTCAGCAGAGCCGCACCTGCCTGTCACGGCTCACGTAGCTAGTGTCCTATGCATCTATGTTAGTTTCACTGCTCCTCTCACCCATGGTGATGGTAGGATCAAGACAGGGAATTGGGGCTGAATGCAACCGCAGCCCCAGTCACCACCTCTGGTGTGGAGCAATCCAATGTGCCCACACGTGGTGTGAGAGAGACCAGCCTGCAGATTCCTCTGCCTGGGGACCCTGCTGTCCTAGTTTGCAAGACATCGGGGTAGGGGTGGAAGGATGGATGTGTGCGCCCAGTTTATTCCTACCGACTTTCAACTGGGAACCCAGTGGTTGGACTGACCAGGCTGCTCCTTCCCCCAGGGAGGCAAGATCCCCGTGAGATGGACGGCTCCAGAGGCCATCGCCTACCGCAAGTTCACATCTGCCAGCGACGTCTGGAGCTACGGGATTGTCATGTGGGAAGTCATGTCATTTGGAGAGAGACCCTACTGGGACATGTCCAACCAAGATGTAAGTGTCAGCTGCCTCTGGCTGCTACCACCCTCACCCCAGGGGTCCCAGGGCTCTGGCATGCCAGGCCCACCTGGTTTCTCACTGGGCCTTGGGTCCTGAATGTGAAGTGTCTGATGCAGGGGACGCAGGGACCTCCTTTGCACCAATGTGTGAACTAATCAAGAACCCAGCACAGAGATGTGATGGTTCCTATGACCCCAAAGCCTGTATATGTGCCCTGACCAACCTGGGAGATGATGAGCTGGTTCCGAATGGCCTGAATCATGAATAGATCAGGCCCAACGTTGACCAGGGAATTGTGCCCTGCTGCCAAGCACTTGCCTGTGTGCCCTCTGTCACCATGTGTGATGGAGAGGAAGCAGTGCTGGTTGCCTGGCAGGACCTGGCTTCCCGCTGCTCTACTCTGATGGATGTGCTGTGTTGAGCCAGCAGCAGCTTTTGCCTGCGACTTCTGTGTCTCAGCTCTAAAGGGAGAAGTTCATTGTAAAGGCCCTTCTTTCCTGAGAATCTGCTCTTCTGAATCCTTGGCACCTGTTGGTGAAGGAGGTGCTGAGCAAGAGTCCCAGAGTTGGTCAGCTCCAGATGGGTCTTGGGAGGGGACCAAGCTGAGTGGTCTGCAACACCCCTCCCTTACCCGCAAGGGACAGGGAGACAGGAAAGACAAGCATCATCTGAGATGCTTTTAGCAGAGGCATTTAGGGTGTTCCAGATGGGGCCCTTGCTCCATAATTACCAAAAAGTGGATAACCTTTTGTGGATGATTTGCTTTGATAAGGTCACAATCAAAATCCTACCTGGGTTCCCCGCACCCCATCCCTGGGACCACTCCTTCTTGTGTTCTGAATATATACAGTTCCTTTGGGGCCAAGGGGATTGCAGTCTGCAATACCTGCATTATCTGTGTTCTCACTTGCTCTTCGCATCACTGGGTAGCAGTTATTATCTTCCCCAACTTCCAAGGAAGAAGAGACAGGGCTGGCCCAGTCCAGATGGGGAAAACAGCCAACGCAGAAGCTTCCATCATGGGTGTGGGCTCCGAGGCACTGGTAAACTGGAGAAGTTGGCCCCCAGCCAGTCCTCTGTCCAGTCAGAGGTTTCCAGCCATGGCTGTTGCTCAGAAAGCTGAGAAAAGTGATGACCTGGGCTCCCAGAAAACACTTTCTAATGAGACAGAAAAGGAGCTGGGTGCTTAGTGGTAATGCCCCCTGCTCCGGAGGGTAGAGTGCCTTCAGCCCAGAGTAGGCGAAAAAGCTGTCTCCTCAGCCAGGTTCTATTGCCGACCGCGGGTGGTGTCTAGATCCTCTATTATCTCTGATTCTCCATGCTTTGCCTCTGCTCCTGTAGCATGTCAAATCAGTAAGTGCCGGCATTGATGCCGAGGCTGCTTTCATGAAATCAGCTGCATTCTGGTTCCGTCCACACTGTCAGCTAGATGAGTAATAAATATTAGCCAGAAAAAGCAGACCCATGTTGCCCTGCCCAGAGACTGTAATCTGATTAAGAACAATTCAGCACATGTGGGATGGATTAGAAAGCTCTCTGACAGGCAAGATTTGACATTCAGGATATTCTCAGCAAATGTATTCACCTCTGCTGAAAACAAACGGAGTTTCTGATATTAGACTTTCAGAAATCCCAAATCATTCACTCAACAGACACTCAGAGTCTGCTAACTGTGACTAAGCATTGTGCTTACTGGCTCTATTCTTTGGGGATTTACAGCCCAGCACCATATACATAAACCATGGTAACATCTGAGGGTAGATAAAGAAGGTTTCCAGATATTTAATGCTTGAGCTGGGCCTCAAAGGGAATAGGAACATCTGCAAAGGAGCAGTTTTATTCTCTTTTCATTTTTTTTCCCCTAAAATAAAGCCTTTCACCATTGTCCCAAGTACCAGTCTACTCTCTGTGGAAGGCAGAGAGTGACTTTTGCCTATTCAGAAGGCATCTCCCGACCCGGCCTGGGAGAGACCCAGGAGGGGCTCCTGGCTGCAGCCCTACTCATCAGAAACCACTGAGGTGGTGGCAGTAAAGGATTTTACAGATGACAATTGAAAGGCTTTAAGAAAGAGAATTGCAGAGGCAAGTCGGAGTGCTGGTAATTGGGCTTCCAGAGCCCAGGAAGTTCTTTGAACATGTACAGAGAGTTTGTCAGCCAGAGAGAGAACTTGGAAGTTCTACTGCTTGGATCTGATTGACAGAGATAATGAGAGTGGCAGTGTCTGTGGAGAGGAGCTGCGGTTTTATTGAAACATCAGAGCTCAACTTAACCCCCTCTGCCCTGGATCCACCACTGCTCTGAGCTCCTCCACTTCACTCTCCACATGGAAGGTCGAGGAAGCCCTCCCACCGCCCAACTCACTAATGAAAAGTGCATGTCTGGGGGCAGTTGGGAGTCCCGCTGGGGACAGGAGGCAAGAGGAGGGGTCCTGCTCCTTTCAAAGAGGAGCAGCCCTGGGCCCCTGGTCCAGACCACCTGCCCCTCATCCCCACCCAACCCCGCACCTGCCATCCCAGGGTACAGGTGAGCAAAGGCAGCCCACTGCACCTGTCACTGCAAACCATTCAAAGTGAGTTAGGCCTGCTCCATGACAGCTCCCGACATGTTCTCACTGCCACACTCACCATCAGCTTCTCTCTGGAAATACCATCTGATCTCATTTCAATCACGAATCTTTCAACATCCATTTATCTCATCCTGTCATGGATCAAGGAAAGGGGCCCAGGCAGAAGTGAATTGAAAGTCACTCAGTCCTGTTGACTCTTTGCAATGCTATGGACTATAGCCTGCCAGGCTCCTCTATCCATGGAATTCTCCAGGCAAGAATATGAGAGTGGGTAGCTGTCCCCTTCTCCAGGGGATCTGCCCAACCCAAGGGTAGAACTCAGGTCTCCCGCATTGCAGGTGGATTTTTTTTTATAGTCTGAGCCAGCAGGGAAGCCCAAGGGCCCAGGACTTGCTCTGATTTTCAAGTCTGCTCAGCAGGATGCCCTCTGACCCCAGGTTTGAGTCACATCTTTGTTCACAAGTCAGATGCAGTCAGATGCAGTCACTGGTGTTGGGACTGTAAGTCCCAATTCTCCTGCCTCCTCTTGGCTTTCTCCACAGCTACCAGTGAGGCAGGCGTGACAGGGAGGGATCCCAAAGCCCCATTAGAGGATCACAAGTACTTTTTTGAAATAATGATGTTTTAATTTGAATATAACTTATATGCAGTCAGAAAATTTAGAAAACACCAATCCTTAAAAGGAGAATAAAAATCTTCAAATGTATAGTGCTTCAATGAAGGACATAAGTAGATGAATGTTGCTGTTTAGTAGCTCAGTCATGTCAGACTCTTTTGCAACCCCATGAACTGTAGCCCACCAGGCTTCTCTGTCCATGGGACATCCCAGGCAAGAATACTGGAATGAGTTGCCATTTCATTCTCCAGGGGATCTTCCCGACCCAGGAATCAAACCCAGGTCTCCTGCATTGGGAGGTGGATTCTTTACCACTGAGCCACTGGTAACATTTTTTCTTTGGAGCAGAGAGAAAAGCTTTAAGAAGCATCATTGCTCCCAAAGTATTATCTACTCAAGCAATAACAGCAAAGTTGTCCAGAAGAAATAGCAGATGGAATAAAGTCCAATTTTGTGAGCAAAAGCAGGGGAGGGGACTTCTGTCTCCTCTATCATAAAAGGTGACACACTGGGAGAGAGGTGCCATTTAACAAGTCCCCACTGCCTGCTTGGTGCTTTCCAGACACCGTCTTCCTAAGCCTCCAGATGGCTGGTAGAGACAGCAGCACTTTCTGCAGAGAAGACCTCCACTGTAACAGCCACGGCCACAGTGACAGCCTCCACGTGATGATGGGGTCCTTTCCATGACTCTCACTCTTGCTGCTCATTGTATCACTTGGCTCTTCCGACACCCCCGTCTGTGCAGTTTCAGGAAGTCAAGTGACTCTCCCCTGTTTCTGGAGCTAATAAGAAATGGAGTTAGTATTTTAACCCAGATCTCCAAGGTCTATGTGCTCAATGGCAATGCCACACCATCACCGACACAGTGCCTGGGGCTTCAGACCTGCAGGGAGGAAGAATCAGTGACTCTTTGATGTCCTCTTAAATAGAAAGTCATCACATCAGAGGATATACCTAATCAAACCCCAGAACAGTCTTCCGGAGATTCTAAAGAGGTGGTGTGTAGAGGAGACAGGGTAAAGCGGCTAAATGCCATCTGGTCTAAAGCCCCCAGACAGGAGTCAGAGCATGCCAGTGCTCTGGGCACTCAGTGATGTGCCAGGAGTGCCTGGGTCAGCTGGCCGTACCTCTGAGCTGTGCCCACAGAAGGGCTCTGGCTCCAGTGCTCCTTCTCCTTTGGGGCAGGCAGAAGAGGAATCTTGTTGGGGGGGGGGGACATTGGTGTATGGGAAACTGGCCATGAAATAATTTGAGCAACGAGGCCAGCAGTTTAGGGGAACATGAGCTGTCTTGCACTGGAAGACTTTAGGGGCCCCAGCCCCCTCAAAGAAGTTGAATCTGGACACCAACCCCTCCTGCTGGCCCCACCAGCTTGTCCTTAGGCAATTCAGAGCTTGTGGAGCCATTCAGTGGGTAATCCCACTTGTCCCCATGCTGAGTGGGAACTCTGTGACTGGGCCCCTCCACCTGGCCATCTGGAAGGAGCTAGAAAGGATGCCCCGTTACTCACCCTCTTGGATTACTTGGTTTAGCTGCATATCCCCATTTCCTACCCTGAAGACATCAAACAGCTTCAAGGACCGTTCTCCAGGCTGAGATCACTGTGGCAATCCCACGGAGCTGAAAGAGTAGGCTTCAAGGTGTTCAGAACTTGAACTTAGGTATCTCTTTTCCCAGCCCTGTCCCTCACTAGCTGCATGCCCTCAGGTAAATAACTCCCCCTGATTGCATGTTCATTTCCTCATGGGGAAAATAGGGCTAAAATGGACTCCTGAGAGGGTAACAGGTAATCTGATTGGCAACAGTCTGGCGGAGATAAATATTTGTTGGTGGGATAACGTATTATTCAGAAATGCATGTCCACAGTAGCTGGTTTTTTATAAAGTGATCATATTGGTATGGTTTGTGTGCTTGTTTTTCTGAAACATGGGTTTTTTTTTTTTTTTTGCCACATTGAATAGAAGTAATAATACACCTTGATTATCTCTAATGACTTCAGGTTATTATATTATCTCATTACCCCTCATGCCCTGAATACCATGCATAGAATTTGTAACAGTATAAACTAATCAAGAATATTCACTTTCTGACCAATTTACAAAGTGGAAAAAAAAAAAAGAATAATCAGTTGAAATGAATCTGACATTTTTTAAAGTAGAAGCAAAAACACCTGAAAATTCCTGAGCTTCAAATTATTTCCTATGTTGTTAAAGGTCTTTAACTGTTTATGTTAATGTAAAATCAACACCTAATTATTATAGGGTATAAACATATAGAGAAAGAAAAAGACAAACACAAAGGGCATTCACATTTCTACCCGCCCAGAGGCAACCACCCTTAGCTCCATGGTATAGATCCTTCCAAGGACTTTTCTATGTATGTGTGTAATTATTAGTCTTTGTTTTGTTTTGATTCTTGTTTTTCTACAAAAGTAAGATTATACCATACTTGCACTTAGACAGCCTGCTCTTTTGCCTAATATTATAATGGGAGTATATTTCCATCTCCATAGGTACATTTTTGCAGCATCTTAAGGCCTGGATTGTATTCCATTCCTTCCACTGAGCTATGAGTGTGCCATAATAAATTTGTATGTTTAGCACTGGGTCGCATATAATTATGTTTACTATTTCCAAAACCAGGAGCAGGCATAATTAATTTAAATGAATTGGAAACTGAGAAGTAAAGGGTGCTTACAGATCCTAAAATCTTTATAAAATTATCTCCTGGAATCTATGAAAATTAACAAAACTTGATTGAAGATATTTATGTTGGATCACCTTGTTATTTCTACCATTGCATTGTACTGAACCAGTTTGTTTCACTAAATTAACTTCTATCAAATTCCTACTGCTGCCTCATAAAGATTAAGGCAGATAATGTCTAGAAAGCACCTAAAGGGTCCCTGGCATGAAGTAGGTTCTCCGTCACATTCTGATCCCCTCTCTCCCTTTCTCTTCCCATAGCAGTAGAAGGATGAGGCCCATCATGGGCTCCGGTGGGTGTCGTTTGCAAATTGTGGGTTCATTGCATTTCTATGTGCCATTGTTTCATCTGCCTTGGTGCCACCAGATGCCAGGGAGGCAAGATTGGGCCTGGTATCCTCTCAAAGGGAAGCTCCAACTGTTCTTTAGCAAACATTTCATAGCCATCTAGTATATGTCAGGCCCTATCCCAGTAGCTGGGGACACAAAGACACAATAAGATGCAGGCCCTGCTTTCTGGGAACTCATAGTCTAGGGGCAGAAGCCAAGTGCCCATAAAGTCTGTTATAGTGAGAGGTATAGCGGCACAGAATGAGGACACCTGGGGCAAGGAGGCTCCACCTTCAGGGGCTAATTTGTGAATGACTGGCTAGTGATTCATCAGCAATCATACCTGTTCCCATATGTGTCCCTGCAGGTCATCAATGCCATCGAGCAGGACTACCGGCTGCCCCCTCCCATGGACTGCCCAGCTGCTCTACACCAGCTCATGCTGGACTGTTGGCAGAAGGACCGTAACAGCCGGCCCCGCTTTGCAGAGATTGTCAACACCCTGGATAAGATGATCCGGAATCCGGCAAGTCTCAAGACTGTGGCTACCATCACCGCCGTGTGAGTCCAGTAGAGCAAAGTGGTACCTAGG
>SJXQ01005514.1:163430-173929 GCA_006408695.1 Aepyceros melampus | reverse complement strand
CTCATAGTTGGGCAGAGACCTGAGCAAGGCTGCTAGTCTTCAATCCACTGAGAGCAAGGGAGAGGTGCTAGTGCTAAGTCACTTCAGTCGTGTCCGACTCTGTGCGACCCCATAGACAGCAGCCCACCAGGCTCCCCCATCCCTGGGGTTCTCCAGGCAAGAACACTGGAGTGGGTTGCCATTTCCTTCTCCAATGCATGAAAGCGAAAGGTGAAAGTGAAGTCGCTCAGTCAGGTCCGACCCAGCGACCCCATGGACTGAAGCCTACCAGGCTCCTCCATCCATGGGATTTTCCAGGCAAGAGTACTGGAGTGGGGTGCCATTGCCTTCTCCGAAGGGAGAGGTAGCCGAGCTTATCTACAGATGGAAGAAGTTCCAAGACTCTTCCCTTCCTTTTTCCCCTCTGCCTTTCTGAAATATTTCCTGTCCTCAGCATGGGTTGTAGAGAGATGATCAAATACCTGTCTGGCTCTCTATGTCCGCTGGCCTCAGATGGTCTGGGCATGGGCTCTGTAATAATTAGGCTGATTTTATCTGACTGATATGAGACTCCACTTCTGGGCAATTCAGTTTCCAGAAGACACCTTTCAGAGTGTGATGCAGGGGGAGCTGCAGACTTGGAACCTTGGCCAACCTGACAGCTATGGGACAGAAATTTAGAGCAATTGGATTTGTTACTAGCAAATGCACAGAGCTGTCAGCTACTGTCAGCAACTGTCAGCTGTACATCACTCATCTACATTTGCAGTGTTAACTTGTTTTTTAACTCATCCTTTGGACCAGAGTGTATTGGGTGCTTATGTGCTAACTGCCATGACCTTGCTGGCCGTATAGAATGAACAAGATAGGCATGCCCCCATGGAGCTCAGAATCATTTAGGAGCAGTACACATTAAGCAGATGGTTGCCCAAAGATACTCCAGTTGACACTTCGCTGGCCAGTGTGGCAGGGAAGTGTGTGATACTTGTAGAGCATACACCTTGGTCTTGCGTGAGGGAGGTGACCCTGATGCCTGTAATTTCGTTGAGAGCTGAAGGGCGAGGATGCAGTAGCTGAGTGGAAGCGAGATGGGAGCAGAAGGCCAGGGTTCCAGCCTGTGCAGAGGCCCAAGCGTGGGAAGGACAGGGCCAGCGTGTTGGGGGTGCTGTTTGTGAGGGGACCAGGTGGGGACTGAGGCTGAGAAGATAGGCAAGGGCCAGATGCTCAGAGCCTTTAGGCCCCGCTAAGCCCTCTGAGTTTTCATAGCAACGATTACCCACTGAAGTGGGTCAAGTTTGACATGGATCAGGGGTAAGGGATGGGGGTTCCTGTCATGATCACATCTAGCTTTTTTAAAGAGTGCAGGCTACTGTGGACCTGAGGTTGAGGGGAGCATGAAGACAGACTTGACAGGAAGACATGGCAGTAACCATAGAGATAGCATCTTGAATCAGGCTAATTGTGTAGAAAGAAGCAAGTGAGCGTGAGAGGTTTTGAAAGTCAAATCTTTATGACTTGGTGAAGGGTTGGGTGTGGATGCTGAAGGGGAGGGCAATGTGAAGATAGCACCCTGATTTCTGGGGGTGGTACCTGGGGGTCTGCTCTGAGAGTATGCGAGAGAAGGTCAGCGGTGGGCTGCTCTATTCCATTTCTTTCAGTCAGTGGAGAACGGAGCAAGGAGGAAAGAATGTTGCCAACATTGGGGAGGCCGCAGTGAACTTCATATGTTTGTAAAAGAACCATATCTTTGGTTGGTGAAGCTCTTAGATTTCAGTTTACAAAGGATTGGGATCCTTCTCTTCTCTTCAGACTCCGCACTGTGTCAGTCTGCTGGTCTGGGCTGACTGGCGTGGGACAGAGCCCCGGGACAGGGGCATGGGCCCCCTGGCCTTGAGGAGCTGTGCCAACTCAGAACTGTGTAGAGAAGGAAGGGTCAGCCCTGGTTTCCTCCACGATCCTCATCCCACCAGGGACGCCGAACCTCCAGGTTCGGCGTCCACCGTCCGCCCAGAGTGTGGTCTGCCCATGCCCCGTTGCAGCTGTAGGGTCACTGCTCCCCTCTGTCTGTAGGCCTTCCCAGCCCCTACTCGACCGCTCCATCCCAGACTTCACAGCCTTCACCACCGTGGATGACTGGCTCAGTGCCATCAAGATGGTCCAGTACAGGGACAGCTTCCTCACTGCCGGCTTCACGTCCCTCCAGCTGGTCACCCAGATGACATCAGAGTAAGTGGTGGGCATCGTCTCTGTCCTGCCTCAGGGTGGAGGTCAAGGCTCCCTCGCTGCTGTCCCTCGTGGTGCGGGACTGGCCTCATCCTCAGAGCCCCACCTCGGGATAGAACCAGGATTGGCGGGGAAGAGCCTGGGAAAGATGGAGGGGTGGGGTTGGGAGGCTGAGATTTATTCTAGGTCCCAAATGAGAGTTCCTCCAAGCCACTGCCATATGTCATTTGCCTAATCACTGAGAGCCTCTCCTCCGTTTAAGTTTTTAAACTCAGCCCATCAAAGAGAGCATCCAGATGGAAAGAACACAGCCAGCCAGCACTTTAAACATCAGAGCAGGAAGCGGCAGAGCACTGATTCAGCAGCAGTCGCCTCTGCGCCCAGAGCCTGTCTTCGTCCTCAGATAGCGCTTGTAAATAAGCAGACGATTCCAGCCCCCACAAATTATTTTCCAACTGCAGCCCCCACAGGAGTGTGGAGGAATACAAAAACTAAAATTATTCAAATAAGATGAGAGCCAGAAAGGGTCTTAAAGACCCATGCAGTCCATCATTTCCCCAAGAATGTTCTGAGCAGCACCCGTTCTGGGAAATGTTAATAGGTTCTCCTTGGAAAAAAGGTCCCATGGTCAAATAAATTTAGGAAATACTGAGTACTTTATCACTCTCCTGGAGATTCACTCCACATATTAGCACTGTAAAGGCCATGAAAAATCCTGAGATAAAGAAGCCCATGGAAAATTATTAAATACCATGGAACTGTATTTCAGAAGGCAGGGTTTTGTGGACCTGCAGTTTGAGAAATCTGTATCTAGTTCTACCCCTTCCATTCAGAGACTCAGAAAGACGATGGCGTTAGTGCCTGAGACTGGGCTGTCAGGAATGACAAAGCGGGAACTGAAGCCTGCTTTCCTGACTGCCGGCTCTGTATGCTCCCGCCTGTCCGGCTGGGGACACATGGGGCTGTACTTCGCTGCACATACATTGAGTCTCCCGAGATCCTTTTAACTACTGATGCCTGATTCCTACATCCAGATCTTCTGATTGATTTGGTACATGGTGAGACCTGGGCATCCAGATGTTAAAACTCCCTAGGTAATTCTAATGTGCACTGAATCAAATCTGCATCTGGATTACAGTGGGCAAGAGTCAAATTCTGAACACACACGCACACACACACACACACACACACACCAGCAGGGACCTGACCAGCTGCCCTGCTGCAGCTGGGGTTGGTGGCTTATGACACATTTCCCCTGGTCAGTCTGCCAGGTAATGGACAAATACTTACTGATCAACTGTGCTGTTTCAGACACAGTGCTCTGGGCTGGGATTCCATCCTGGGGTGGGCCAATTACTGAGTCCCTGGGGAGAGGAGGGGGTCTTCCAACTCTAGCAGTTGGGTGCCAGGGGGACAGCTTATTGACCCTCAGCCTTCTGTCCCAGACTCCCAGTCTGCAATCAATTTTCCTAGAGTCCAGCTTCACATCTCTCAGGTTTATTCCCTCCAGAAATGATAGAACCTCCACTTTCTCCTGGGAAATGTCTTGGATGTCCCTCTAGCCTTGGATCCGCTGAACACCAGAATTCGTTTTTTCACACTTGAGTTCAATTCCCGGTGATGCCTTAAAAAGCCCTTGTCTTCATGAATTATCAGCAGACACCAAAAATAAAGAATAAGCCCCTCCCAGTGGAAAACCAGCTTCCTCATCTTACAGAGCTAAAAAGGATGCTTGGGTTCAGAAGTGGAGTGAGTGTCCATGAACGCAGGACTGTATCTGATTTCCCACTGTCATGGGATGAGTATGGGGACCCGCATCACCTGATCCTCCACAAGCCTAAGGAATCAAGTGGAGACATTCCTTCAGTCTGGGAATAGCCACATGAAAAGAGCTAGAGGAAAAATTAAAGGAAAGTGAAACTGAAAATTAAGGGATTTAGTTAAAAGTAAAAAATGTTCACACACTTTTCGGAGCAATTTCCTTTGCTTCTTGAGTGATAAAAGGCAGAAAAAGAACATGTGTAACTAAATAAAGTAGATTGCAGGACAATTGTGAATTCAGAATTCAAGGATACCTCTCAAAAGTATTTGCTGAAAAGACGTGGACAATTTGACAATCTAGGCCAGCTGCAAGCCAAGGGAGGCTGACCACCAGCTGAAAGGAGGGGCTGGGAGGGCCCGGGTGTAGACAGGAAGCCGGCAAAGGGGCCTCTTCATGAGCCTCATGTACTGTGCTCAGAGCCATCTGCCCTGCTGGGGCAGGGGGGTCTTCAGGGAGTGCAGTCAGGACATTAGAAGAATTCTCAGGGCAGCCGTGCAGCGTAACTGAGAGCCAGGCCGTCCTGAGTTTGAAGCCCAGCTCTACCACTGCTTACCTGCTGTGTGATCTTGAACATGTTACTTAACTTCTTTGAGCCCTGCTTGCCTCATCTATAAATGTGCAAATAATAATAGTAACTGCCTCATTGGTTTGTGGTGAGAGGAAAGTGAAATAGTACATATAAGGCACTTGTCTATTGTCTACCTGCAGGACACAGGTGAGAAATGATTGCTGGTAAATTATTATCATCAATTCTGAGTGGTTTGGTGGTTTTTATGAAATGCTTAATATGTGGCACGTGGGAAGCACTCAAATAATGTAATATTATTAACTAAAAGAAGATGCATGGGTCTTCCCAAAGTCAAATATAAGCCATGAACTTGTTCATATTAAGACTCACAGCTCAAAGATGAATCCAGTCCAAATCCCTATCCTAAACATCTTCCTTGGATTCCTGCTTGGGCAGATATTTGAAAGTTATTTTGAGATCACCCTTCTTAAAAATTCATGACATTAAAATTCTAACAGAAGCAGAAAATGGAAACTCAGGGGAAAACATCAGAAAACCAGGCAAGCCCTACATCTTTTAATCACAATGGGCAATCACTAATTTAGGCAGAAACCTCACAGAATAACCAAAGCCCCATACAGTGTGTGCTTGGAGTGTTAAAAAAAAAAAAAATAGCAGAGGAAAGTTCTAGTCCACCTAGGGTCATGGACACAATGAAAGGGCTGCTCCAGAACCTGCAGGTGAAGAAGAATGCACAGCACTTTCAGGGTCTTCTAAGCTGGAGGGGGCATTGGAAGCAGGGGCCACTGCATAGAGAAATTGAGATTGAGAAAGGGAATATTGAGTTGATGTTTGCCAGCCTTGGATAAACTTGGCCACATTGGATTCTAAACACCTTTTCTTGCCTACCCTGCTATTATTAGAAGCTTGCCTTCTGTGATGAGTTTTGACCAGTGGAAAGCACTAATATCCCTTCTTTGTGGCTTTTTCCCTCCTAGAGACCTCCTGAGAATAGGGGTCACCTTGGCAGGTCATCAGAAGAAGATCCTGAACAGCATTCTGTCTATGAGGGTCCAGATGAGTCAGTCACCAACGGCAATGGCATGACAACTCTTGTTTTCTGTGGGGAGGAGAGGAAGGAAAAGGACTAGGCTCAAGGGGAACCAGAGTTTGACCACTGTGGAATGTTCTGGAGAGACTGGCTTCTCACCTGGGAAATGCTTTCTCATAATGAAGAATAAGCTGGACCTATTCCTAATAGGCAATCTTCATTTCTCAGTGACTGATGCACATTTAAGGTGCCGTGGGGAACCAAATATGTAATGATAAAAATACATAAAGGTGATGTTCAGTGGAAGTGAAGACAAAACAGTAAGTGTCAAAGACCCCGAGAGTGAACTCAGCTCGCACCCTGGGTGGGCTGGAGTCATCCACCGGCAAGAAGAAAGGGAAGGAGGTCGAGGGAAGAAACAGAAGTAATTTCCCATTTTCTTCCTCACCAATGATGTTCTTTTCTTTTCTCCTTTTGTCCTCCTCCTCACGAGCCCTCCCTCCCCGCACATCCATCTCCCTTTGCTCATGACACGTGTAGGGAAGTTTCTCAAACAAACCCCAGCTCCTGAGACTCCAGATGTTCTGTCAGTTGCCAAAGGACCTTGCTGACCACTGCATGGGGGATCCGACCAATTCAATTAATGTCTTCATATTGAAGAAGAGATGTACCTTCAATTGAAAACCTTGTTTTTCTTTTGTTTGCATTTTCTGCAAAAAGGAAAAAGAAACCACAAATTGGAAAAAAAAAAAAAAACCCTGTTTCCGTGTGCAAAGGCACGCTTATGTATGTCTGTGTTATCAGGTACCTGCTTGTTCATAACAGATGCAAACAAGAAAGAACTGGGAAGTCTTTGCCCCCTGGAAAATCCACAGGGGCTGGAGCATGTTGTCGGTCTCGTTTTCTGATTGGCCCTGTTGGCCTGTTGGCTCAGTGGGGAGAGAGAGTAGGGAGAAAAATAAAATGAAAAGGGAAAAACCTCCGGAAAGCTTGCAAATTCAGACAGGAAACAGGTGAGTGGTTTGAATTGGATGCAGTGTGGGCCATTTGAGAATGATACTGACTGATTCGTTATTCTTGGTGACATCTGAAGAGAAGGAGAAGGAAGGTGTTTCTGGAGAATGTTCTTCCACATCCCCCGAACCTAATTCAAGATGGTGAAGAGAGTTCTTCTTCCCCTCGTCTGGGGACTGGCTTGAGCTGTGTGGCATCCGAGGAACAGATGTGTCTGTGTTTCTCTGCATTCCTTCCTGTACCTCATTGTTCAATTCACTTTTGTAAATTCCACCTAACATTTAAATATTTTTAATTTCTCCTTTTACCTTAATCTCCTTGCTAATTTTATCTGTCTAATTAAAATGAGCAGAAGCATGTCCGGGTTTACATAGAATGGTGTCAGAGTGTGTATTCCCAGACGCCAACGGGTCCCTCCCCATGGTATGGAAGAATCCTTAATAACTGCCTTTCTTCCCCTAATAAGGGGTTGGGGGGGAACATCCCAGACCCTACGACACCCAAGAAGCAGAATGTGTGAGAGTCACTCTCATTGGTGTGACCCCAAAGTAGAGCCAATAACCAGGAGGCTCCAAAGCCTCCAGTATACAGCACAAGAAGTCACTGGCAAATTAACATAAACAATCAACAGCAACACAGGCTCTGCCCTCAGCTGAGTTTACACACTGCATTCGAGGATTTCACATCCAAGTGAATTTTGTGAAGGCCACTGAAGACTAATCCAGGCACTTCCTTGTGGTCTGTGGACATGCAGTTGGTGTGTGTCGAGGGGTGCAGTGAGGCAGAGAAAGAAGCTAGGTTTCCCACTTAGGTAATTTCAAACATATTTAAGGTGAGACTCGCCTTTTTACCTATTCTCAGGGAACTTTACCTGGAGAGACACTTACCTTCTTGAAGTCCCTTCAGAGAGGCTCATGGGTCTGGGGTATGGCTCTGATGCAGGGGGGCCCTATCTGCAAGCTCCCTCCTTTGCTTCATGGGCTGCTGGGAGAAGACGATCCAAACTGTCTCAGCAGACTGGCATATGGCTGCAAAGGGCCTCATCCAGCCATGCAGCAGGTGGAGGAGAGAACCTCCCTCATTAATAGCTCACCAATTCCATGCATGATTTGTGAATTATCCCCAAAGAATTCAATCCACGCCATGTCTCAGGAGCCTAGGCAATTTGGCTAATCTATTCTCAGTTTTCCACAGGAATGAATTCTAATTTGTCACCATGTTTCTCAAGCAGCCTCCTGAACCCAACATCCTCACTGTGATTCCACCAAGGCCAATCCACCTCCACCTCCTGGCTGTGAACAAAGCATGGTCAAGGTGAGGGTCACGGCAAGCCCTTTGGTTAGGTGTGTCCCTAAGATCCCACGAAAGAGAGAAAGAATCCAACATACCCAAGGGGAAAACATGAGGGGTCAACAGAGTCAAGGCTCAGGCACCGTCTGCCTAGTTCCCAGCAGAAGGGGCATGGCCAAGCCTGAACACAGCTACCTACAATGATGCAGAGTGTCTCTGGTGAGGGAGACCCTGTGCCCTCCCTCTGAGCATGAGGCAGTCACTAACCTCTCTGACCTCCATCTCCTCAGTGAATAGTCAGCTAGTGATAACTATTAATACCTTGGAGGAAGCCTAGCTAACACTCTGGGGCAGGCTCTCCATGTCAGGCATGTTCCTAAGTGCTTTACCTGTATTAACCTTTAGCAGATGCCCCATGTCAGGGGGGGAAGCTGAAGGACAGAGGCCTTACCTGGATCACAGAATGGTGGAGTCAGGCTGCGGCTCAGGCTCTGACTCCGCACTCTCACCTGCCAGCCCAGCAGGACTTACACCTGGGCCTGCGCCAGCATCACCTGGAGGGTGTAGTCAATAAAACACACATCTCTGGCCCCACCCCCAAGTTTTCTGATTCAACAGATCTCCGGAGGGGAACCCGAGAATGTGCACTTCTCATAAGTTGCCAGGTCATGCCGAGGCCATTGGTTTGGGGACCACACTATGAGAACCCCTGCAGTAAGCTGGCTTCCTAACAATTAGTGACAGTAGATGTAAGGCACTTGACTCGGGGGTTGATAGACATCGAGGTTCTTGAGTTACTGAGAAAGAGGGGAATGAAGCCTCTCACTCTTGGGCGGGAGGGATGGGAGAGGCTGGTCTCCTGCACGAGGCATCTGTGCCCACTGGCACTAAGTGACTCTACTCGCACTGTCAAGAGAGTCCCTGGGGAGAAGGCTGGTGACAGCAAGACCCCAGTCTTATGAATTTCAGCTAGACTGCCTCACCCTCTGGAGGAGAATTAATTCTAATTCAGATCCTTCCTTAAAAACACACTTTGCACAGTAGTCAGTGGCCTGTGGCCCTAAGAACCAGCTGAAAGAAATGAAATCTACAGCTGTGCTGTTCATCCCAGGGTGTAGCTCCCAAGGGAGCCACCTGAATCACCAGGAGTCACAGGGGTAGGGTTGACATGGGAGGCAGGTGGGAGATGCTTAATCCATGTTCCTGGATCAGGAGTTATGGGAGGGGAAGTGATTTGTGCGAAAGCCTTGAAGATTATCACTCACCTCCCTGTGTCCTCTGCTTGCCCCTCTCCAATATTCAAAGATAGGATGAAGGATAGAATAGATAAATCTATAGACGTAATTATTGCATCATCGGAAAAATCACTGAAGTTCTTAGATGTTGAACAGGTACACATACTACTGAGTTCATACACCTCCTTCTACCTCCCTGTACCCACCTCCCACCAAGTTAATTGTAGAACCAGTTCAGTGGGCTCACACCAAGGACCCCTAGTAGTAGAGTAATAGTTGCTCAGTTGTGTCTGACTCTTGGTAATCCTGTGGACTGTAGCCCGCCAGGCTCCTCTGTCCATGGAATTCTCCAGGCAAGAATACTGCAGTGGGTTGCCATGCCATTCTCTTCTCCAGGGATCTCCCTGACTCAAGAATCAAACCCAGGTCTCCTGCATTGCAGGCAGATTCTTTACTGTCTGAGCCACCAAGGAAGTGCACTAAGGACCCTTAGGGTAATTTAAATCCAGCGAGGATTAGAACTTACCATCCATTTGTGAAGAGAATAGAAACCAATGAGGACTGAGGACTAGGACTCCAGGAATATTGAGGGGCATGGGCAGAGCAGGAAGGGGAGACAGGCAGGAGGGTGAGAATCTATAAAGCATCAGTTAACGAAGATGCCAATGCTATGTTTCATTCCTGAGGCCTTTATGGGCTGGCTTGGGAACTTCATTATCATTTCTGAAATAATAACGGCTTGAGCACCAACTGACTAAGCATGATTAATTCCTGGTGTGAAAGTGAGTAAAGGGAAAAGCATAGCATGATAGGTACCAGTAATAGACAGGTATCATCCAAGGTTCGCTGCCACCAAGAAGGCTCACAGAAGAGCCCTGTTGGAGTGAGCCCTGTGTTCATTGCCACACCTTGCAATTCATAAAGAAGTCATGGGGTCATTTTCAAAAGGAGCCAGATGTTTTGTATTGTCCAAAATACCAATAGGGCTAGGGGCTGGTGGTGGTACAGGGGAGTCACTGAGGTCACAGAAAGGTTATCAAAGGAAGGAAGTCATTCAAGTTGATTGAGATCAAATGTTGAATTATTCACCACCAAGAGCTCTTGAGACTGTCAGTTTCATATAGAGAACAGAACGGGAGCACAGAGGTCTAAGAACAAACTCTCAGTCCTTCTCAGAGAGCATCAGGCCTGGGAGTTGGGGGTGGGTGGGGGCAACACATTCTGCAGACCTCAGGGTGGGTGGGCTGGACAACCCAGAGGCAGTGGCAGATAGACCTGTATCACTCACCTGAGAGCAAAGAAGATGCTTCCTCTCCTTTCCCACCACATTTGCATGCCTCTTGGGTTGACCATATTATCACAAGCCTTTGATGGGCC
>SJXQ01005514.1:90722-155308 GCA_006408695.1 Aepyceros melampus | reverse complement strand
CATCCCCTCCTCCTTTTGCAAATAGAATTTGCAGAGAAGCTGCTGACAGACTGGTCTTCTAGTAATTTCCCTCATAAAACAGCTTAGGAGAGGGAGTTGGGAGGCGGGGCTGTGGGGTGAGACCAGCTCTTTGGAAGCCACAGGGGACAGAGAAACACAAGAGAGTGATGTGCACGCACAAAGAAAGAGTGCAGGCTGTAGTGAGCGACAGTGGTATGGAGCCGGGGCCACTCCAGCCTGGGGGGCTGAGCAAGGTGTGCAATGTTCCCTGGAGACGCGCAAGGATGATGAGCCAAGAGCTCGCCTGACTGTTGGCCATCGCAGCAGGCCCCAGGGGAGGCTGCCTGCCTGGCTGCTGTGACACAGGCCAGGGCGAGTGAGGACACAAGCTGCAGCTCACGGGGGAAATTATCCCAAACACTCTCATTATGGAGGCAAGTGCCTCTGAACCCATCAGCGCTTAACAGCTGCCCGCAAGTGTCCTCATCCTGGAAGACGGGGCCATTTCACCAACTCTGATGGCAATTTACATCCATCCCAGTCAGCTGTGAGTCACAGGCTCTTCTGGGTCCTGGAGGCCTCCAGGCAGCTGTAAGATACAGGGCAGGTGTGAGGACGCAAAGGCCACCAAAGGACATGTTGCTGGGGGCCAAGGGGAGGCAAGCAGCTTAAACTGGAACGAGTCAGCTTGCCAGAGCTCAGGAGAAGAGTAAATATTAATAGCTTTATTACATGCCTTTTTTAATAAATAAAAGAAATGTGTTTTTGGCTGCTAATGACCTTCAAATTAGCAGCTCTTTCTAAAAGCACTTATGTATTTTTAATTCCAAACGTAGCTGAGTGTCAGTTGCAACAGCAATGGAAGCAGCAGGGCATCTGGATAGTTTTAAATAAGAGGAAACCCAGATCATTATTTTTGAAACTGTCAACTTTTACGCCTTTTAATGGATTCACTTTCTCTCATCTCTTCCCCCACTTCTGAGCTCTTTGAAGATTCCCAGGCATTCTCTGTGGGAGAAAGGAACAAAGACACAGGTCTGCCATATGGAGGACCTGAGCTTTAGTTCCCACCTGGGCGTGCAGGGTGTCACTGTCCCTCACAGAGAGGCTTTGGCACAAGGGCTTATGAAGCATCAGGGAGAAAAGGAAAGACAGAAGTCTAGCCTGGGGTTCAGGGTGCTGGGTAATGGGACCTGGGGTTTCCTTCTCTACCTGTTCACAATTCTAAGTTACCAAAGGAGGAACTGGTGACCTCAGGGCAGCACACAGACAAATTAGCGAGGAGAGACTGGGATTCCCAGTTGGCTCAGTGGTAAAGAATCCGCTGGCCAATGCAGGAGACATGAGTTCAATCCCCTGGAGGAGGAAATGGCCACCTACTCCAGTATTGGTACCTGGAAAATTCCACAGACAGAGGAGTGTCTAATAGGCTAAAATCCATGGGGTTCTACAAATAGGACATGACTGAGTGCCTGAGCACGCACATAGAGGAGAGACCAAGACAGTGAGAGAGAGGAGGTGGAGGCAGAAGTAGATGATCATACTAAGAAGGTGAGTAAAGAGGAAGCAGGCAGTAAAGCAAGGCTTCTCAAAGTGTGGACGCCAGACTGGTGGCTGCAGCAATCAGCTGGACACTTGTTAGACAAGCTCTCCTGCTTCAGCCCAGCAGCAACGGATCAGAAGCTCTGAGGGACAGGCCCCGCCATCTGTGTTTTTTTTTTCAGGCTTCCACTGATCTAGAGCAGAGGAAGGAAAGGAGAGCAGTGAAGGGGGTGGTGGGAAGAAAGGAAGAGAGTTGATAGTGGCAGAGGAGGCGCAGAAGGCAACTAAGCGAGAAGAGAAACACTCCTTGTAACACTCCTTGTTGTTTACAAACTGCCCACAGATTCCATGGCCCCTACAGACACCAGCATCTGCCCTCACCTGGGACCTCTCTTTCCTAGTAGTTTTCTGAGCAGAGCTGACTGCCAAGTCATCAGTGACCTGCAGCTGCAGCAGCCTTCTTCTGATACTGGGGGAGGAGGAATGTCATTTCACTGGTCTGTAAAACAGGGATGGTGTTCCTCCTTTCTCACGTGGGATCCTGAAAACCCTTTCTAATGAGCACTCCATTTTCATTTCAGTTACCAGAAGGATCAGCTTCCAGGCTGACCTTTAGACAAAAGTTGAGCTCTTTTCCAAGTTGTTGGGCTGATGGACAAGAAAGGACATTTCTCATTTGGTCATGGAGCTTAAGCTATAAGCTCTTCTCACTTAAGGCATAAATGTCTGTCTTCTTGTTCAAAGTTAACAAATGCATGCCATCTCCAAATCCAGCCAGCAGGCCTTTATGAAGTGTCTACTCCATACAAGGGTGACTCTGCCTGACTAAATCCCCCAAGGATCTCTGGTCTCTTACACAGTGATTGAGAATAAGTTCTCAGCCCCACCCAGACTTCAGCCTGGTATTTGTCTTCTCCAAAGACTGACTTTCTCAAGCATCCATTCTGGCATTGTGAAAAATGGGACTCAGGACTACTCTGATTTTAACAGTGCTAACTATTCATTCAAAAAATGTTTACTTAGTAGGAACTTCAAGCATCTGGAAACAGGCACTATTTCAAGTGTTTAGGATCCATCAGGAGACACAATACATATCTGGATCTTCAGTAGGAGCTAGGGAAGGAAGACAGACAAGTAACAACAAACATAAACTTAAATTTTCTCACTTCTTTGAAGGTGAAAGTACTGTGGAAAAAGGAAAAGTTGGAGATTAGAAGAGTAGTTCACAATTTTAATTATGGTGATCAGGGCAGAACTCATTAAGAAGATGAGATTTGAGCAAATACTTGAAGGAGGTAAGGAAATGACCCGGATGGGAGTCTTATAGGCAAATGCCACTGGAGCTATGATCTGATGTGTTCAAAAAACAGCCTGATGTCTTCAAAGAACAGTAAGTAGTCTTGCCATATGCTATCTCATTTATGCTTCACTATGCACTAATGAACAAGGTATCATTATTAGCATTTCACTGATGTAAAAACTTAGATATAAAAACTGATGAAGCATAGGAAGACTGCATGCTTTGGTTAAGATATTGGGCTGCAGAGACGGATTCCAATCCTGATTGAACTGATCCCAAAGTACACATTGTTTTCTGAAACATACCTTGCTTTCCTGTGTGTAAAAGTTGATGTGTGGATGCTGATCACAAATGGCACACAGAGCCAAGCCATGGAGACAGCACAATTGCCGCCGAGTATGGCCCAGTTTCCAAACATGGCACATGCATCTTTGCCAAGGGGAATGTCCTCACACTAGAAAAGGGAAAACTCATGACCAAGAGAAGATGCAAGTCCTCAACAGTAACAAAAGGGTCAAGATCAGCCATTCTAACTGATTTCAAATCTCCCAGCTCAGATGACTGATGTCATTGGACTCTACCAGAAGTTGGCTGATGGTAAGCCATCAAGGCAATCTGGTAGCCTATTGCTGAGAAAGTCAATAGCCAAAATGTGTTGGATGCACACCATGGAGTGCTTGTGTCTCGGGTAAATGGACTAGTAGAGTTTCACATAGAAGCTTTCAGAAATTTTAAGATCAGTAAGAATTAGGATGGATAATATAATACCTATTTTATTATATACATACATAACTAAAGTAGCTGCATTGAACACAATAAAATGGTTGCTTATGATTGGAAATAGTGGGGATAAGCAACCCATTCCCCTCTTATTTCCCTTGCTGCCTTTAAACTAGATCAATACACACACATGCACTCGTGTGTGTGTGTGTCTATACATACACATATATACGTATCTGTTTCTGGACATGTGAGATGCTTCATTAGTCTGTAAGCTCTTATTCCAGGACAGCACTATCTTAATTATCACAGCCTCATTACACATTTTAATGTTGTGTATCATGGGTCATCAATCCTTATTCACTTCCACAATTTTCATTACTATTTTCCCCTATATATTTTTCCAGTTGAATTATGAGATTATTTTGTAAAGTTCCAAAATACTGGCAATTTTATTGATATAGCTCTGTTGTTGTTAAATCACAGAATTGTGTCCAACTGCTTGTGACCCCATGGACTGCAGCATGCCAGGCATCCCTGTCCTTCACCATCCCCAGAGTTTCCTCAAACTCATGTCCTTTGAGTTGGTGATACCATCCAATCATCTCATCCTTTGTCATCCCCTTCTCTTCCTGTCTTCAATCTTTCACAGCATCAGGGTCTTTTCTAATTCATCATTTTTTTGCATCAGCTGGCCAAAGTTTTGGAGCTTCAGCTTCAGCATCAGTCTTTCCAATGAATGTTCAGGGTTGATTTCCTTTAGGATTGACTGGTTTTATTTTTTTGCTGTCCAAGGGACTTGGGACGTCTCCAGCACCATAGTTCAAATGCATCAATTTTTCGTCACTCAGCCTTTTTTATTGTCCAGCTCTCACATTCATACATGACTACTGGAAAAAACATAGCTTTGACTAGACAGACCTTTGTTGGCAAAGTAATGTCTCTGCTTTTTAATATGCTCTCTAGGTTTGTCACAGGCTTCCCTGGTGGCTCAGAGGCACAGTTTTTCTTTCAAAGAGAGCCTTTTAATTTCATAGCTGCAGTCACCATCCACAGTCATTCTGAAGCCCAAGAAAATAAAGTGTGTTGCTGTTTCCATTGTTTCCCCATCTATTTGCCATGAAATGACTAGACAAAAGGCCATAATCTTCATATTTTGAATGTTGAGTTTTAAGCCAGCTTTTTCCACTCTCCTTTTTTCCCTTCAACAAGAGGCTCTTTAATTCCTCTTTGCTTTCTGCCTTAAGGGTGGGGTCATCTGCATATGTGAGGTTATTGATATTTCTCCAGCAATCTTGATTCTAGCTTGTGATTCATTCAGCTGGAAGATATAGCTCTAAATATTAATGTGGGAGAGTAGAAATCCTTGCCTCATATACCATGTAATTTATAAATATGGCATTTTTCTCCATTTCATTAAGTAGTCTTTTATAGTCCACAGCAAGTTCAGTTCAGTCGCTCAGTCATGTCCGACTCTTTGCGACCCCATGAATCGCAGCACGCCAGGCTTCCCTGTCCATCACCAACTCCCGGAGTTCACTCAGACTCACATCCAATTGAGTCTGTGATGCCATCAGCCATCTCATCCTCGGTCGTCCCCTTCTCCTCCTGCCCCCAATCCCTCCCAGCATCAGGGTCTTTTCCAATGAGTCTACTCTACGCATGAGGTGGCCAAAGTACTGGAGCTTCAGTTTGAGCATCATTCTTTCCAAAGAAATCCCAGGGCTGATCTCCTTCAGAATGGACTGGTTGGATCTCCTTGCAGTCCAAGGGACTCTCAAGAGTCTTCTCCAACACCACAGTTCAAAAGCATCAATTCTTCAGTGCTCAGCCTTCTTCACAGTCCAACTCTCACATCCATACATGACCACAGGAAAAACCATAGCCTTGACTAGACGGACCTTAGTCGGCAAAGTAATGTCTCTGCTTTTGAATATACTATCTAGGTTGGTCATAACTTTTCTTCCAAGGAGTAAGCATCTTTTAATTTCATGGCTGCAGTCACCATCTGCAGTGATTTTGGAGCCCAAAAAAATAAAGTCTGACACTGTTTCTACTGTTTCCCCATNGAAAACATGTAACTTTAGAGCTTAAAAATATAAATCAGAAAAACATTTTGATCTCAGCAACGTCAACTATGTCATCAAACCCAAATGGTATATAAGGGATGGTATTTAGAGGAAAATGACATATCGAGTCAAAGACAGGATTTGGTGTCATATGTCCTGACACAAGATGAATGTCAAAAGAGTGTGTCCTGATAGTGTCTAATAGAAAAAATTAATATTCGTGCTCTGAAGACTCCCACAGCCAAAATGTAGTAGTCCATTTTAATTTTCAGAGGAATTTGGTGAACAAATGACTAGATATCCACCAAACCTTGGTACTAATGAAAAATACAGTGCATTCTGAGAAAATCAATATATAGTTTGCCTGAAGGTATCCCAAAGGAAACATTCAGTTATTGAGGTTTAAAATACGTTAGCCCCAGAATAATAAAATTCTTGAATTGCAGGCGTTTGCAAGAACAGCAAAGGGGTTAAAGACATTTTATATTTTATCAAAGCTCTAAAAACTGCTGTGCAGAGTTTTTATGCATTTCATATTTTCTTCCTTGCTGCTTCTTCATGCAAAAGCCTCTGCCAATTCCTCTGAGCACTGCTCCACTGTTAGGACCTTTTTAATTGCTCTTCAAATAAGTTATCCTAGTCTCACTTCTACTTGGCCTCCACAGGTTCATGCGGTCACTGAAGATTGGGTTGAGGGACTGGGAGCATATCTTAAGGAACAGATATTTGTCACAATGTCTCAGTATTGTAGTTAGTTATCAAACCATAGGGGGTTTTGCTTGTTTGTTTCTGCTTTGTTTTTGGAAAATAAGTCCTTTTTTAGCCAAGCCATGTTTGGCTTTCATTTTAATTGTGAATCTTATTTTGCTTAATGATATAAAGATAAATGGGAATGCGCTGTTAAAAAAAGAACACAATAAAAATATCAAGATGGGACTGTAAAAAGCTAAGACTACCTCTGCAGGAAAAAAAAAAAAAAACTGAAGTATAGGTTGAAAAAACAGTTAACTCAATTTGAACTAAATCATGAGTCAATTCAGGTAATAATCTAATTTGACCCTCACAGTCCACATTTATTAGTTAATTCTTCAGTATCTGGTTAATAATCATGACCTGAAGTCCTTCCTAAGGGAAAAAACTACTTTGGAAATATATCTGAGAGGGTTGTTTAGTACATGCAACGTGTCGTTTCTTTTCTTCTACCAAGTTATAAAACCATCAAGAGTCAAAGGGTTGATTGAAGACAATCATTTGTCAGAAAACTAATTTCACAGAAGCAATACTATGTTGTACAAATTCAGTAAATAAGTAAGTATTGTAAAATAGTTATCAATTTAAGAAAAAATTGTCTCCTGAATAAAAAAAAATTTGAGCATTCTAACAAATACATTTTTATTTTCTGCATTTACTACTACACTTGCTCTAGTGTTAGTTATGAAAAAAATTTAAATGTGCTTACAAACTTAGTTTTGAAATTATCTTTTAGTAATAATTTATGATTTTATGATCTATTGAGGCACAAATAGAAACAGATGGCCATTCTCAGAACTTATCACTATGAAACAATTCATTATAATTTTGCTGTCCGTATAGCTCTAAACCACTTATTTTGATCCTTTGTTTTTGAATTCTTTAAAATATTTCAAAATAAGGTATTGTTATGATAATTTCTTACCCTTTACAAACAAAATTTTAGTTTAAGTCAATTTTTTTTTTAATATAGCACATTTATCCATGGTCAATGACCACAAAGATAGAATGCTGTAACTCTAAAGAGTTTGAGGACAACTACTCCAAGTATTGTTTGCATTATGTCAAACCAAACAAACACTGATTTCTGAATGTCAGTCCTTTGTATTGGTCATTTGACTCTGACTCAAAGTTGAAAATACATCTAGTAATTAGTTCATATACTTGAATACAATTGAAAAAGCCTCTCTACCTTGGTCTCATCATGAAGACACAATTAAAATAGACTAATCTACCCTCCAGATGCCCATTGTAAGAACATTCTCAGAGAGATTTTTTTTAAAACATTTGTTATAGGCCACAAATTCTCAGTAGAGTGTCCTGCAGCAGGGCTAAAACAGGGAATCTCAGCAAATGCTTTTAATACAAACAGTAAGAAACTGTTTGCTATCCCCTGGTAGGTTTGCTCGGTAGATCACTTACAGATGATACGAACAGTGAACCGCAAAGACACATACCCCTGACATCAACTTTGTACCACTCTTTAGAAACTGATAGTGAAAAAAACACAAGATTTCCCTCTTAAAAATAATTACAATTCATTTGAAAATCTTACTTGACTTTTGAGTTCATCCACTATGATTTGGTTTATTATTAGTGAATGAAACATAAAATATGACTTGGTACTTTCAAAAAGAGTTTTACTAAATACTAAACAGTATAAAAGTTAACTAATAAGAGCCTATAACTGGGTGGGAGGGAGGTTCAAGAAAGAGGAAACATACTATTGACTGATTCAAGAGTATACTTGAATACTTATGACATTCACACTGCTGTATGGCAGAAACCAACACAACACTATAATGCAATTATCCTCCAATTAAAAATAAAATTTGAAAAAGAGCCCAGAGTTACCATCAAAATATAAAATATACAAGTTTTATAGGCTATCCAGTTTCTGGATGATTTCTTTATTGAGTAAGAACAATGTGATAAAGCAAATAACACAATAAAGCAAGTCACATTATTTTGTTTCCCAGTACCTATAAAAGTTATGTTTACACTATGCTGTAGTTTATCAAATATTTAATAGCATTATGCCTAAAAATACAATGTACATACCTTAAGAAAAAAATACCTTATTGCTAAAACATGCTAAACATCATCCGAGCCTTCAGCAAGTTATACACAACCTTTCTGTGGGCAGAGAATCTTGCCTCAATGTTGATGGCTGCTAACTGATCAGAGTTGTGGTTGCAGAGTGTTGGGATGGCTGTAGCAATTTCTTAATGTAAAACAATGATGAAGTTTGCCTTTTTTATTCTCCCTTTCACAAATGATTTCTCTGTAGAATTAAATAGTTTTGATAGCATTTTACTCACAGTAGAATTTCTTTTAAAATTGGAGTTAATTTCCTCAAATCCTCTCACTGCTTTACCAAGTAAGTTTATGCAATATTCTAAGTTCCTTCACTGTATTTCAATAATACTCACAGCAGTATCAACAGGAGTAGATTTCATCTAGTTTCTTTGTTCATCCATAAGAAGCAACCCCCTCAATCTGTTAGTTTTATCACAAGATTGCAGCAACTCAGTCACATTTCAAGCTCCATTTCTAATTCTAGTTCTCTTGCTATTTCCACCACATCTGCAGTTCTTCCTCCATTGAAGCCTTGAAACTTTCAAAGCCATCCATGAAGGTCGGAATCAACCTCTTCCAAACCCTGGTTAATGTTGAAATTTTGACTTCTTGGCATGAATCATGAATGGTTTTTTCTTCCACCTGTGCAAATCCTTTATTAAAGAAACAACCAAAGTATAGGATGGCTCACATGGTTCTTTTTTTTTTTTTTTTTTGCTGCTATATCAACTTAAATATTAATCATTTGTTTATACATTTAAATTATTTTTAAAAGGTGAACATTTATAGCTACAAATCAACAGAATTACATTTCTACCCAGATACATTTTTCCATCTTATTTCCCAGTTTTAACAGACATTCAGAACCAGAGGGACAGCACATCAAGCTAAGTGCCAGCACCTTCTGTGAGCAGCGCTAGGGTGTGTGAGAGATGCACTGAAGATTTATATTCCTTGTTAAATAAAAATAATTTATGCAGGAATATTCTTAGACCTATTTGCTTTGTTTTCACATTCTCTATGAGCTTCCAGATCAGTAGTGGCATTCTGAGCATTAGACTCCTTACAAATGACATCTCTAAAAGTCTTAATTAAAGGTCATTATCACTGTCATGATATTTTCTTTTATAACAGATACTCAGTCCTTCAGAAAGCAAAATAAGCAATTTTGTTTTATTCAATTTTTCCCACCACTGATTTGTTTAATCCAAATCTTGTTAATCACTGTAGAATCCCCATAAGTCATTGAAGATGAACTTTGTTATCTACAAGAGGATTTTACAATGAATAGGTGACTGTAATAATGACTAATACCTTGAAGATGGTGGTGGTTTAGTTGCTAAGTTGGTTCTGACTCTTTGCCACCCCATGGACTGGAGCCCACCAGGCTCCTCTGTCCATGGGATTCTCAAGGCAGGAACACTGGAGTGGGTTGCCATTTCCTTCTCCAATGAGTGTTCTTAATGACACTTGATTTACTTTGCCTACCAATCAGAGGAATCATCTCTCTGATACCTATAGTCTTACAAAATGTATTTCTTAAATAACAAGAAAGTTGAAAGTTGAAATTACTCCTTGGTCCATGAGTTATAAAATGCAAGTTGTGTTAATAGGTATGAAAACAGCATTAATTTTGTGCCTCTTCATCATAGCTCTTGGGTGAGTAGATGCATAGTCAATAAGCAATAATATTTTGAAAGAAATCTTTCTGTCTGAGCAGTAGGTCTCAACAGTGGACTTAAAATATTCAATAAACCATGTTGTCTACTGATGTGCTGTCATCCAGGCTTTGTTGTTCCATTCAGAGAACACAAGCAGAAAGGAGATTTTTGTAATGGTAAATATTAGCTTCAACTTAAAGTTATCAGCTACATTGGCCCCTAACAAGAGAGTCATTCAATCTTTTGAAGCTCTGAAGCCAAACACTGATGTCTCCTCACTAGCTACGGAAGTTCTAGACTGCATTTTCTTCCAATGTAAGGTTGTTCCATCTGCACTGAAAATTTGTTGTTCAGTGTAGTCACGGTCATTCCTTATCTTAGCTAGATCCTCTGGATAATTTGCAGCGGCTTCTCCACCAGTAATTGCTGCTTCATCTTGTACTTTTATGTTGTAAAGATGGGTTCTTTCCTTCAGCTTCATGAACCAGCAGCTTCTGCTAATTTCAGATTTTTCTTCTGTGGCTTCTACACCTCTCCCAGCTTTCAGAGAATTGAACAGAGTTAGCGCCTTGCTCTGGATGGCTTTTGGAATGTTGCGGACGGTTTCATTTTCTATCCAGACCACTAAAACTTTCCTTATATCAGCAATAAGGATGTTTACTTTCCTATCGTTCAAATGTTCATTGGACTAGCACTTTTAATTTCTTTCAGGAACTTTTTCTTTGCCTTTAAAACTTAGGTAAGTGATGCAAGAGGCCTAGCTTTGTGCCTATCTCTGCTTTTGATGGGCCTTCCTCACTAAGCATATAATCATTTCTAGCTTTTGATCTAAAGTGAGAGACTTCAAACCTTTCATTTGAACACTTAAGAGACCATCATAAGGTTATTAACTGGTACCTTACCTGAGGGAATAGAGAGGCCTGAGGAGAGGGAGAGAGACAGGGGAATGGCCCATCGATGGCGCAGTCAGAACACATACAACATATACGGATTGAGTTCAACATCCTACATGGTTGCTGCACGGTGCCTCAAAACAGTTAAAACAGTAACATCAAAGATCACTGATCATAGATCACTGTAACTATATAATAATGAAAATTTGAGCTATGACAAGAATTACCAAAATGTGACTCAGAGACATGAAGTGAACAAATGCTATTGGAAAGTGGAACTTACGGACTTGCTCGACAAAGGGTTGCCACAAACTTTCAATTTGTCAAAAACTCAGTATTTGTGAAGCACAATATAGTGAAGTGCAATAAAAAGAGGTATGCTTGTTTTATTTTACTTAGTCATTTGGGTTACATTAATCCATTTCAACCCAGAAAAAACTTATGATACATTTTTATCAATATTATAAAATATCAGCACTGAAAATTATGAAAATGAAGCTAAAAATAAACTTTGAATTAAAAGCAGCATATGAAATCTACATGTTTTTATAGAATACACAAAAGTTACTAAAGATGTAACTTTTCATGAGTATTTAATATATTTCATAGTATTAGATGGAATACTATTTAGCTGTTGCTTCCTATCAAATTAATGAATGAATATTTCCTGGTATATATTTAAGAGGTAACTTAGTGTCATAGAGAAGCAAGCTTGGAAAGCAAACACATCGGTGCTGGATATGACATTCTCTAGCTATATGGCAACGGGAATTTGCTTTATCTCTAATGAGGTTACTATGAGAATTAAACAAGATAAGATACGCAAAAGCATTTGGTTCAGAGTTAACAACTATCAGTAATCAATAGTGCCCTCTTTCTGCAACTCTCTTTCCATATTCTATGCAGATATTTCTTCCATATTTTATTCACAAGTGACCCAAATAGTTGGTGATTTTGGCAGCTACCTAGATATTAGAACACAGTCTTTCACTCCTCAGTGAATGTCACAATCCATGCATGCACCTGGCCATACCTGTCAAAATAAACATTTTTTCAGAGCATATATATTTGCTCAGTAGACAAACAAATAGATACAACAACATGAATGGGCCTAGAGGGTTTTATGCAAAGTGAAATAAGTCAGACAGAGAAACACAAGTACTGTACATATGGAATCTAAAAAGCAAAACAAACGAACAAATACAACAAAACAGAAACAGACTTACAGAGAGAACTGGTGGTTGCCAGAGGGGAGAGGGGTTAGGGGATGAGCAAAACAGATGAAGGGAATTAAGAGGCATGAACCAGCAGTTACAAAATAAGTAAGTCACAGGGATATAATATACAGCACAGGGAATACAGTCAATAATATTGTAATAGTGGGTTACCCAAAAAGTTCTTTCCGGGTTTTTCCTATTAGTTGTTGTGGAAAAACAAGAATGAACTTTCTGGCCAAACCAATAACTTTGTATGAAGCATAATGTATGAAAATATCAAATCACTATGCTATACACCTGAATATATTATAATATTGTCATTCAACTATACTTCAATATCAAAAATAAAGAAATTCAGTGTTGACATAGTAATATCTAATATATAATGCATATTAAAATTTTTCCTATTTTCCTTTCAAAAAAGATATAAAGACCAATTTGCCAATAGTTTTTGGAATTAATGCCTTGATTTCTGTGATTTTTACTTCTCCTAGACTGTTAATTCATTTATTTAAAAAATTCTATATATAAAATTCAATGAGAAAAAATAAAATAGTATGATTTTAATAATCTCTAGAAAATGTCTTCATATAACTTAATAATATTTTCAAGCTGTTACAAAAGCAAACATAAGTAAAATGTGTTGAGCAATTCGGTTATCAATTGAAATCACTTTTTAATCCACTATTAGACTTTAAAATATAAGTAATCTATTGTAGAAAAGTAGGTAAAGTTTCAAGTAAACCAACCTAAAAGAAAGTAACACTCAGATCCAGAAAACAGTGAACTCTAGGTCAGTCTTATTTATTTACTACAAAAGTCTCTGGCTAGAACACTGAATTCAGAATAACTTTTTGGATGAAGTTCTCTGTGTCTGCTTATTTAAAAAAAAAATAATGATAGATTTCTTCTGATCTTTCAGAGCCCCAATCATTTTTGCCCCAGCAATATTCTTATAGTCTTTAAAATACTCCATGGAATATAGAATAAGGTTAAAGGCAGCATTCTGTCTTTGAGGCCTTCCTTGGGCAGAATAAGAAATATAAAAATGTTAGTTTTATATATTAAGGCCTGAAGAAAGCCTAACAGCCAAAACATCACCTTTAACATGGTTTCTATTTCTGAGTAGTTTATCAACCAATCTCTCCTTTATTCTTTGGTCTAAAAACTGGTTTTAAATCTTTCTCAGTATTTCTCTCAGCCTGGCTCTTTTCAGCCTCATTAGAAAGTCTCTCAATATTACAAACTTTTTTTTTTCCTCTTCACTGTACAAAAGAAAATGAATTCTTGGTCAAGCTGCACAAGAAACAGCACAACTGGCTATTTTATAAATGTTTGAAATTTAAGAATTACTTTTACGGTATGTATATATTCAAATCATGAACTTAAAAGGAATAGTCTTTTTCATTAAATAATAGGCTTGGTCATACCTATATACTCATTAATTCACAACATGCCCTAAACCTGGGATTGTTATGAAAGAGAAAGCACAGGCAGCAGTTGGTTCAAAAGCATAAACTATATGCTTTATGATCTCTACATTCTGCTTCCTACCAAGATCCAAAAAACAAAATCTGGTTCAAGGATCAAGCTTCTAATGACAAGGAACTTCAGGCCCTTGAGGGATTCCAAGTTGTTGGGCCTTCATTTTTATCACTATTCTATCTGTATTATGACCTAAAATAGTTGAAAAAAAATGAGTGATTAAGTCACCAAAAAGGTTCAAAACACTTCATTTTTGACATCTATTACTTCACTAACTCCATTGTTTTGATTTTGGATCTAGGCATCAATTTGTTTATTGTTGATTGGTTAATTAACTGGTTGATTGGCAGGTTGATTTCATCCAATGTAAATTATCCCTCCGTTCATCCATTATATCCAAGAAATATGTAAGAAAAACAAATTGATAGTCATTTATTTTCAATAGTTTAACTTAGGTATTGCATTAACATTTAACAATACCCATTCCAATCCAAAACCTTAGATGTGCTCAGAATCCAAAGTTTAAAACGTAGGAGCATTGACTGGGAAGCCATTCATTTCCTCTTAAAATATTTCATCACCTTGTATTGGGTAACCAGAACTTTTTAAACTTATTCACAACAAAATGAATATTACTAACTACATGTTTATCATGAGGACTCCATTTTGACACTCTTTATGCATTATGTTAGTTAAAAAATTTAGAAATCCAGATCACAATTCAGTAGACAGCCAGGTTGTATCAGTCAGAGTGCAGTCAGGAAACAGAAACCACACTAGTTATTCCAAAAGAGAAAATTTAATATGAATTGTTAACTATCAGCAAATGGTCCTAGAACTACTGAATAGCCATAGGAAAAAAATAAACTTTCATGCCTCATACCACACACAAATATTAAAAATAAAATGGATCAGAGACCTAAATATAAAACCAAAATTACCCAAATTCTAGGAGAAAATATTTGTGACAATGGGTTAGTCAAAGATTTTGTAACTACAAAAACATAATCCATAAAAGAAAAAACGGATAAGCTGGACCTCATCAAAATTAGACTTTACTCATCAAAAGGCATTGTTAAAAGAATGAAAATAAATACCACAAACTAGGAGAAAATATTTGCAAATTATATATCTTATAAAGAACTTGTACCCAAAATAAGTCAGAAAACCAAAACTCACTAATAACTTCTAAAAATCCACTTTGAAAAATAGGTAAAAGATTTGAATAATCACCTTTACCAAACAAAATAAATGATAAATAAATACCAAGGAAATTCTCTAAGGTGATGAATATGTGTGTTATCTTGGTTGTAATAATGGTTTCACTAATCATCATGGAATGCAAATGAACACAGTGATACTACTATACTATTTCAATGTCTAAGATTAAAAAGACTGGCCATGTGAAGAATTCCTGAGGATATGGGCCTAGAACTCTTGTGCTGGGTTTAAATAATAACTTTTTTTAAGGTTTGGTAGTTTCTTAAAAAGCTAACCAACAACTATCATATAATTCAGTTAGTCCAGTCTTAGGTATTTGCTCAAGAGAAATCAAAGTAATATCCATACAAAGAGTTGATACAAAGGTTCACAGAGGCTTTATTTGAATTGTCAAAAACTGGAAATGATTCAAATATGTGTCAATAAGTGAATGGTGAAACAAACGGTGATACATCCATAAACTATAATACTGTGCTGTGTTGCATGCTTAGTCGCTCAGTCGTGTCCAACTCTTTGTGACCTCATAGACTGGAACCTGGCAGCCTTCTCTGACCAAGAGATTCTTTCCAGGCAAAAATACTGGAGTGGGTTGTCATTTCCTTCTCCAGTGGATCTTCCCGGGGATCGAACCCTGATCTCCTGCTTCTCCTACAGTGCAGGTGGATTATTTAACGCTGAGCCATCAGGGAAGCCCCTGGTAGGTAGTTCAGTAGCAAAGAATCCACCAACCAATGCAGGAGACATAGGTTCGATCCCTGAGTCAGGAAGATCCCCTGGAGAAAGGAATGGCAACCCACTCCAGTATTCTTGCCTAAGAAATTCCATGGACAGAGAAACCTGGTGGGCTACAGTCCATGGGGTTGAAAAAGTGTCAGACATGACTTAGCGATTAAAGCAACAGACAATACTACTATAACACTACTTAGGAATAAAGAGGGCTGAACTACTGATGCAATCAATAACATGGATGATCTGAAAGATGATTACACTGAGTAAACAAAAGGCCAGGACAAAAAAAAAATGAATATGCACTGTGATCAAATTTATATAAAATTTAGAGAATACCTGGGTATGTGAGGGTCGGGGAGAAATGGGGGGCTGGGGTTGGGGGAGAGAAATTACAAAGTGATAGAAGGGAACAATTGGGGTGTCAGATGTGTTCATTGTCTTGATTGTGACTGCTCTGACCTATCCAACAGGGCAAGGAGACCACTATCTGGAATTCTCTGGGCACTTCTTAGTAACTTCCATGTCCAACAGTAAAAATTAATGAAAAACTGCAACTAACGAAAAAAGAGCAGGATTCAGATCCATCACATATTAAAGTTTGGGTGGGTGACCTTGCCAGGTAAAGGACTGACCAACTGAAGTCCTGGATTAGGGAAGGCAAAGGAAACAGGAAATAGGTAATGGAAGAAGGAGTTTTTAAAATATCAACCATGGTCTCATGACCAGCTATAAAAATTAAGACAGTATCAATTCTGCACATTTTCTTTCTTGCTTTTTCTACCTGTATGCACACACACAGAGACACAACACACATACACACCTCCAAAGGGTAACTGGTAACTTGGGATTAATCACTCTAGCCTCTTGTTCTAGTGGAATGAGAAGCCCAAAATATCTAGCTGACCTCCGAATTCAATGGAACCATATAGGTTCCCAGGTAGAAACATTCCTTTCCTGGGAAGCAGCAATAGCTAGTGTTCATAAAAGAGATTAGAACACAGACATGCAAAGAGGAAAGATTGTGAAGACAGAGGGGAAAGAGGACTTTTTACAGTTTAAGGATAAACCTCAGAAGAAATCAACCCTCTGACTCCTTGATCTTGAACTCTAGCCTCTGGAACTGTAAGGAAATAAATTTCTGTTGTGTAACTCACTCAGTGTGCGGTACTTTGTAGGACAGCTTTAGCAAACTAATACAATGTACTTCCACCCATATCTCAAATCAGGCAAATGCACAGCTTGAAATCCTGCCCACTGAGAGGACTGCCTTTCATTAAACATTCCTGCAGGTTCAAACATTCTAATTTGGACCACCATGTCTCTGCTACTCATTATAGTAAATATACCCGATGTGTTTTTGGAAATTAAGTGTTGCTATTTGGACTACAGAAGAATGCACCACAGAGCTATTCAAAGATTCAGGTGCTTCCCTTCTAATTTACTTCCCCAAGCCTTTGTAAAGTGTCCTCTGGGATGGCTCAGGGGATGTGGTTAGGAATGGCTGGCTATGTATGACATGTATGATAAACCTACTCCAACATTTCTATGTCCATAAGCTTTTGACTTCTACTATTCCAAAGAAATTATGGCATCCCTTCCTCACCACTGAATCTAAATTTCAGTCAACCAAGCAAATAAACTGTTAAGAGTCTACCAGCTATACAGGCATTGAAAGTGAAAGTGAAGCCGGTCAGTCGTATCCGGCTCTTTGTGATCCCATGTCCATGGGATTCTCCAGGCAAGAATACTGGAGTGGGTTGCCATTTCCTTCTCCAGAGGATCTTCCCAACACAGGGATCGAGCCCAGGTCTCCTGCACTGCAGGCAGACTTTTCTACTGTCTGAGTCACCAGGGGCTCCCTGAGCCACCAGGGGCTCATACATACAGGCATTAAGTGCATTAAACTCAGAATCTTTAGTTAAGAGCACTCACATCCATTAAAGTGACCAAACCCAATGTTCTACTCCACCATCCTTGTTCCAACACCCTTAGATTTCATTCCCTCTTATATTCCCTGGATTTCTGTCAATATAAATTAGCAGAATTTTACAATCTTCTTGGATATAAAACATTTCTTCTTGGATGAGACTTTGTACTTTGGAGCTTACTGAGTTATGATCCAGTAATACATCTATACAGAATAGCTGGGGTGAGTCTTGAGGAGAATGGGCATGCTCTTTCATAGTAGCACCTTGGGTAGAGTTAGTATAGGATTTGCAAGCCAGGGAAGGTTAGTCTTCCTTAGTCTTCCTTCTGTTGGCAAGCTGTTTTCATTGGCAATGCCTCCATTCCAAGTTTCAGAGTCCCACATCTTCCAATGGATGTCCTGACTTTCAGTATGTGGTGAACCTGTGAATTCATCTTATAACTTTGATATCTTTACTAACCTAAATGGGAAACAAATTTGAAAAAGAATAGGAAAAAATCTACTAAAAAAAAAACTTTGTAATCTTTCTGTTAAATTTTGTGTTTAATTTCCAGTAATACTGGTACTTTTGGTATAAGAAATAAGAGAGTAATTTAAGGCTACTATAGAAGTTCACAGGTTCTCTGACCATGCTTTAAACTAAGAGTTAAAAACTGGTGCTTCTGAATTTTCTTTCCGTAAATGTTCCAGTTCATTCGGAAGAGTCCATCCCACATTAAGGTTCTTTCAGTTATTAATTCAGCCATAACGGTCAGGTATGGTAACCACTTAGACTCCAAAGGTACTTTTTTCAGAAGGTACTTCATCACAACCAATTATAGGCAGTGATTTATTAACTATGATGCCACCACATGCCATCGGTTTTGAATATTTCATGTTCTATTGGCACAGAACTTAGCATTTCATTCAAGTCCAAGGACATGCCCCAAACCCCATCTTTGTAAGTGAAAGTGAAAGTGAAGTCACTCAGTCGTGTCCGACTCTTTGCGACCCTGTGGACTGTAGCCCAGCAGACTCCCCCGTCCATGGGATTCTCCAGGCAAGAGTACTGGAGTGGGGTGCCATTTCCTTCTCCAGGGAGTCTTCCTGACCCAGGGATCAAACCCAGGCCTCCCACATTGCAGACAGATGCTTTAACCTCTGAGCCACCTGGGAAGCCCCAATCCCCAAATCCCATCTTTGTAAAATATCTTGATAATGATTCTACCTTATTTAGACTTTATTTAGTATATGTCCAAATTATTTCCAAATCTGTAAAATGTGATTGGTACCAATAACTGTGCAGGAATCAATGACTAATAATAAATTGTAAACATTTTGAAATATGATAAAGTCTCATGTGAATCACTGAAAAAGTATCTTTCTTACTTTGTCATAAATTTACTACAGTGGTTGACAACATTTAGATAATACATCTAATGTACATTTCAGATCAACAATCATATGATGCTTCTCAAGGAATCTGTATGTAGCGAAGCTACAGATCAACTCATTTCTGACTTTAGAAGTAGTAGGAGCATATTATAGTCACTGAACTAAATTCCCTAGGAAAAGAGAAAGTTTTCATTTCAGCTTTGATTTTGCATAAATTCTTTTGAATGCCCTAAATTTATAGCTATTGGGAAAAAAATAAGAGGCTCTATAATCTTTTCCCTAGGTATTTCATTACAACAAACTTTTATTTTTATTTTCCTCCTCCTTAATTCCTTGTGGTAGATGGAAAGACAAAAGGGAATTATCCAGAATTCAATTTTTATTAAATAGGAAGTTTGCAAAGCATCAGTATAGCAAAAACTAGTTCTAGAAGTACATCTCTTAAGCACAAAGTGAAGCTGCAATACAGATGAATGCTTTTCTGAATTTAAGGAAGGCTGTTCATAAGGAAGGCTGAATTCTTATCAATGTGTAGAATTTGTCCTCTGTCCTATATATTGGGTAGGTCCAATCAGCTGTTATAAATGTATTTATCAATGAAATGTTTCATAGAATATGACTCATTAATTTAAATGAGTAATGTTAAATTGAGCTTCACATTTTTTTGTCTGCCTTAATCCACCATAACTACAATACAGTTTAAGAATTACTGTTATACACCTGTCTGTATTGACCTTAACCAAAAAGTTGCACTATTTCTTCAAAGATTATTTTTGAGAAATTATCAGTTGAGAAGTCAAATGACAAATACTATAGAAGTTCCATATAATAATAAGCTTCAGAGTAGACAAATTTCCTATCAATTTTTCATATGAGATTTTCAATTAAAGTTATAACCTCATGCTTCTTAATTAAAATCAGTCTACTCTTGTTAGCACTTTTTCTTTTCTGTTGCATTCATTGTTTACATAATTTTTCTTAGTGATTCTTCCACATACTCTAAAAAGTTAGGTAATAATCCAGTTAAAATAGTTATTGTGTGAATTTTAATCCTTTCATTCTTTCATATACTTAGAAGGGGGTTTTGAAGTCTTTGGATAGAGAATTATTATTCAACAGTTAAAATGACATGATGCTGGAAAAGATTGAAGTCAGGAGGGGAAGGGGATGACAAGAGGATGAGGTGGTTGGATAGCACACCGACTCAATGGACATAAGTTTGAGTAAACTCCAGGAGTTGGTGATGGACAGGGAGGCCTGGCATGCTGCAGTCCATGGCGTTGCAAAGAGTCAGACACGACTGAGCGACTGAACTGAACTGATTTCACATTTAAATACTGTCACCCATTAAACAGGGTTAAATAACTAAAACTTAAAAAAAGAATTTATGATACTCTTAAAATATATTAATACCTCTGTGTAGCACTATTGGGCTTCCCAGCCAGTGCTATTGGTAAAGAACTGATCTGGCAAATTGAAAGAGACACATGTACCCTAACATTCATTGCAGCACTCTTTACAAAAGCTAGGACATGGAAGCAACCCAGGTGTCCATCAGCAGACAAATGGATAAGGAAGTTGTGGTACATATACACAATGGAATATCACTAAGCTAAAAAAAAGAACACATTTGAGTCAGTTCTAATAAGGTGGATGAAACTGGCGCCTATTATACAGAGCAGAGTAAGTCAGAAAGAGAAACACCAATACAGTATATTAATGCATATATATGGAGTTTAGAAAGACAGGAATGACGATCCTACACGCAAGGTAGCAAAAGAAACACAGATGTAAAGAACAGACTTTGGGACTATGTGGGAGAAGGTGAGGGGTGGGATGATTTGAGAGACTAGCATTGAAACGTGTATATTACAGTATGTAAAAGAGATGACCAGTGCAAGTTTGATGCATGAAGCAGGGCACTCAAAGCCGGTGCTCTGGGACAATTCAGAGGGATGGGGTTGTGAGGGAGGTGGGGGGGGGGATCAGGATGGGGGGGACACGTGCACCCATGGTTGATTCATGTCGATGTATGGCAAAACCATCACAATATTGTAAAATAATTATCCTCCTATTAAAATTAATTAATTAATTTTAAAAAAAGAACCCATCTGGCAGTGCAGAAGACATAAGAGACAGGGGTTCAATCTCTGGGTCTGGAAAATCCCTTGGAGGAGGGCATGAAACCCACTGCAGTATTCTTGCCTGGAGAATCCCATGACAGAGGACTCTGGAAGGCTACAGTCCATGGAGCCACAAAGAGTCAGACACAACCGAGCGACTAAGCACAGCACAGCGCAGCACACACATATAGCACTATTACTAAGAATAAATACACAACTCATTTTCATTCTTATGAAGAAAGGCTTCTCTAAGAATATGTATGCTTTTATAAACTTAACATTGAATTTAAAAATTTAAACTTAAATTTTAAAATTGAAATCATACTGGATATTCCAAAAGTCAAAAATAAACTTTTTAACATACTAAAATACTACATATAAAAGGTGTATAACATAAAAAATTAACTTATACTTCAATTATACATATAGTAAAAATTCAAGAATTAGTAAATCTCTGTAAAACTTTTTAAAATTAGATGTGAACACTTCTTGTAATATGAGTCAGTAAAATTCCTGTTGTGAGGGTCTAATTGAGTCTGATCGTCACTACTACACAGAAAACCAGACTGACCACAAGATCCTGTGCTTGATTTGTCTTGGTTCATGATTATCATCATGGGAGTAAAAATGGGGCTGGCTACTGAAACAGAATTTCATTTCACGAAATGATTTCAAACATAAAGGGATCAACTGCTTCCCAGCCTTTCCCCTACTGATTATTTGAGAAATTCCACAATTAAAAATCTACCTAATAGGTTATTGTGAAAATTAAATGATTAACATTTATAAAACACTCATACAGAATGGTGTTTGTTAAATAAAACCATTTTTCACTCCGTTGACCTACACTGTGTTTTAAGAAATAAGGCATTAAACCATATAAGCAATTTTCACCTCAGGAGTTAGTCCCTTCCAATCCCATCCCTACAGCAAAAATTACCAGGGTAGAATCAGAAAAGACAAGAAAGAACTGGCTGTCTTCAAGGAGGAATTAGGGTGTAGGAATAGGAAACAACTATGAAGGCAAAAGGAACAGAACAAAGACAATCCGTTACTAAATTAGGAGTTATGGACATCCCTTATGTTACAATTTTGCCCAGTGTCAACTTGCTTTCCATCAGTTAGGAGAGCGTGCCGTTGCTGCTAAGTCGCTTCAGTAGTGTGCTACCCCATAGACAGCAGCCCACCAGGCTCCCCTGAACCTGGGATTCTCCAGGCAAGAACACTGGAATGGGTTGCCATTTCCTTCTCCAATGCATGAAAGTGAAAAGTCAAAGTGAAGTCACTCAGTCGTGTCCGACTCTTAGCGACCCCATGGACTGCAGCCTTCCACGCTCCTCCGCCCAAGGGGTTTTCCAGGCAAGAGTACTAGAGTGGGTTGCCATTGCCTTCTCTGTGCAGAACCACAAATTCAAGAGGGTGTTTAAATTCAAAGGTTTAAAGGAAAAAATGTTGTTATATATTTGATTATTCTTGAGTACCAAATGTGGGTTATGTTAATATCAACTTTCTTTTGATCATCAAAGACACTTCTCACTTATTTAGACACAAGGCAGTGCAAACTGTCACTACTTAAAGTTAGGGTTAATATGTTTGTACAGCCATATCATCATCTATAGTAAACATAGTTCCAATGAACATGAAATTTCTTTCCATGAAATTAAAGACAATATTTCACATTATACACAGGCAAAAGAGAAAAAATAAACAAATGAGACCACATGAAACTAAGAAGCTTCTGTACAGAATCAACAAAATAAAAGGCAACCTACAGAATGGGAGAAAAAAAGTTGCAAACCATATGTCTGTTAAGGGGGTTAATATTCAAACTATATAAAGAACTCACAAAAAAAGCTGATAACCTAATAAAAAAATGGCAAAGAACTCAGACTTTTTTCCAAAGACATACAAATGACAAACAGGTACAGTCAGTCCTCTGTATCCACAGGGTTTACATTTAACTTCTAACTCTATCTGAAGTTGGTTAAATTGAGGATGAGGAACCTACAGATACAGAGGTCTGGCTGTACCACACCATTTTCATATAAAGGACTTGAGCATCCTTGGATTTTGGTATCCATGGGCATCCTGGACAACTCCCCAAGAATACCAAGAAACAATTATACCTTTAAAACTGCTCATATTATTAATCATCAGAGAAATGCAAATCAAAACCACAAAGAGATACCACCTGACATTTGTTAGGATTCCTGTTACAAAAAAAAAAAGAAATAAGTTATGGCCAGGACATGGAGAAAAAAAGAACACTCATGCAACATTAGTGGAAATGTAAATTGATGCAGCCACTATGGAAAATAGTATAGAGGTTCATCAAAAAAATCAAAAATAGAACTACCATATGATCCAGCAATTCGACTTCTAGCTATATATCCAAAGTAAATAGTAACACTAATTCAAAAAGATATATGCACTTACCATGTTTAATGCAGTAGTATTCACAATAGCCATGACATGGAAACAAATTAAGTATCTACCAGTGGATGAAGGGATAATAAAAAAGAGTGCTACAGATAGAGAGATAGAGAGAGATACACACATATAATATTCCTTTGTGTGTAATATTTATATATTATATATAATATATACAATATATATTTATATTATATATATAATTTATATTGTATATATATAAATATTATACACAAAGGAATATAATTCAGTATAAAAAGAAAACCCTGCCGATTATAACGTGGATGAAACTTGAAGCCTTATGCTAAGTGAAATACGGCAGCTACAGAAAGACAAATACTGTATGCTCTCACTTGCATATGTGGAATCTAAAAAAAGTCATACTCACAGAACCAGAGAGTAGAATAGGTAGATGACAGGGGCTGGGGTGAGGGGAATCAGGGGATGTTGGTCAAAGGATATATATTTTTAGTTATAAGATGAATAAGCTCTGGGAATCTAATGTACAGCATGTGAACAACAGTTAGTTACTGATGCTGTCTTATGGATCTTCCCTGATGGTTCAGTGGTTAAGAATCGCCCTTATACCGCAACTGGACATGGGTTCCATTTCTGGTCGGGGAGGTAAGGTCTCACATGGCTTTCATTGCAGCCAAAAAAAACCCCCTTTTTCCTCCCTTTTTTCTCAGCTATCCTGGGCCTCCGAGACCAGCTAACACCAGCTTTTGAGCTAGCTCCTTACCGTTGATCAACTGTGAGCTCCCATATTCCTCAAAATTATTCTACCCAGATGGAAGCTGCTGTCCACCACCTGGTCAGCTTGCGGCTGCGGGGGCCTCTACCCTTACCTGTCTCTGGGCTTCGATTTCCACAGTCACGACGTGGCTCTGGAGGATGTGGGGCACTTTTCCCGCCAATCGGCGGAGGGAAAGTGCCAGGGCGCCCAGAGCTTTGTGAAAATGCAAAACCGGCCCTCTTCCAGGACAAGCAGAAGCCGTCTGAAGACGAGTGCGGAAAAACCCAGGACTCTCTGGAAGCGGCGTTCTCATGCAGAAGACCCTGAACCAGGCCGTTTTGGGTCTGCACGGCCTGACTTCCGCCCGCCTGGCCCCCACCGCGGTGACTTCCGGGAAAGCCCGTCCTACCTGGGCAGGGAAGCGCATCAAGATGGCGACCACCTGACCGCCCTCCACAGGCTGGCTGGTCCCTGGCCTGGGCGAGTATCGCTTTGAAAGGCTCACCCTCAAGCCCGACTAGGAGCCTCTGGAGCCCAGCGACCTTTGAAAGACCCTCTGGTGTCAGGGTTTCTGCTTGAAGCTTCTCTCTGCAGCCTCTATGCAGTTTTGTTTTGTTTTGTTTTTCCAACAACCCTGGAGCCCTCTCTGAACCTTTGAACCAAACGGAAACAATAACAATTTTTACAGCAAAAACAACAAAAACTACACTGTAAATTTAAGAGACTATGTCCTAAGGGACTTCCCCAGTGGTCCTATGGTTAAGAATCTGGCTTCCAATGTAGGGGATGCCGGTTCCATCCCTGGTCAGAAAACTAAGATCCCCGCATGCTGAGGAACAACTAACCCGGTGCCTAAGCCCGCGTGCCGCAAAGTACTGAGCCGGCTTACTCTGGAGCCTTTGCACCACAACTAAAGAAACATTACCACGCCACAAGAGCCTGCATACGGCAACTAAGACCCAATGCACCTAAAGAAATAATTTTTAAAAAAACAGAGAAATATGTCTTTGTGGTCTCACACACACACACACACAAAAAAGCAGTAACTATGTGAGGTTTATAGGTATGTTAATTAACTGGATTGTGGTAATTTTTTCAGTCTGTGTGTGTGTGTATGTGTATATATATATATATATATATATATATAACTATCACATTGTATACCTGAAATAGATATAATTTTAATTTGATAATTGTATCTAAATAAAGCTGGAAAAATTTCAAACAAAAGTGAATAATATTTTGTTAAGAAATTCAAATACTAACATACCTATGAAAGCAGATGTAATTTCTAAATAGGTAAAATATTATTACTATTATTATTAATGAATTGCATTGTTAGAGAAATGCAAATCAAAACTACAATGAGATATCACCTCACACAGGTCAGAATGGCCATCATCCAAAAGTCTACAAACAACAAATGCTGGAGAGGATGTGGGGAAAAGGGAACCATCTTGCACTGCTGGTGGGAATGTAAATTGATTTAGCCACTATGGAAGACGGTATGGAGATTCCTTAAAAAGCAAGGAATCCCACTAGGGACCCAGCAATCTCACTCCTAGGCATATACCTGAGGAAACCAAAATTGAAAAAGACACATGCATCCCATTGTTCACTGCAGCACTATTTACAATAGCGAGAACATGGATGCAACCTAGATGTCCATCAATAGATGAATGGATAAAGAAGTTGTGGTACATATATACAATGGAATATTACTCAGCCATTAAAAGGAATGCATTTGAGTCAGTTCTAATGAGGTGGATGAACCTAGAGCCTATTATACAGAGTGAAGTAAGTCAGAAAGAGAAAGATAAATATTGTATACTAACATATATGTATGCACTCTAGAAAAGTGGTACTGAAGAATTTATTTGCAGGGCAGCAATGGAGAAACAGACAGAGAGAACAGACTTATGGACATGGGGAGAGGAGAGGAGAGAGTGAGATAAATGGAGAGAGTAACATGGAAACTTACATTACCATATGTAAAATAGATAGCCAATAGGAATTTGCTGTATGGCTCAGGAAACTCAAACAGGGGCTCTGTATCAACCTAGAGGGGTGAGATGGGAAGGAAATTCAGGAAGGAGGAAATATACAGTATATCTAAGTGGAGAGTGAAAAAGTTGGCTTAAAGCTCAACATTCAGAAAACGAAGATCATGGCATCTGGTCCCATCACTTCATGGGAAATAGATGGGGAAACAGTGGAAACAGTGTCAGACTTTATTTTTTTGGGCTCCCAAATCACTGCAGATGGTGACTGCAGATGGTGACTGCAGCCATGAAATTAAAAGACGCTTACTCCTTGGAAGAAAAGTTATGACCAACCTAGACAGCATATTGAAAAGCAGAGACATTACTTTGCCAACAAAGGTCCATCTAGTCAAGGCTATGGTTTTTCCAGTGGTCATGTATGGACATGAGAGTTGGACTGTGAAGAAAGCTGAGTGCCGAAGAATTGATGCTTTTGAACTGTGGTGTTGGAGAAGACTCTTGAGAGTCCCTTGGACTGCAAGGAGATCCAACCAGTCCATTCTGAGGGAGATCAACCCTGGGATTTCTTTGGAAGGAATGATGCTAAAACTGAAGCTCCAGTACTTTGGCCACCTTATGCGAAGAGTTGACTCATTGGAAAAGACCCTGATGCTGGGAGGGATTGGGGGCAGGAGGAGAAGGGGACAACAGAGGATGAGATGGCTGGATGGCATCACTGACTTGATGGACATGAGTCTGAGTGAACTCTGGGATTTGGTGATAGACAGGGAGGCCTGGCGTGCTGCGATTCATGGGGTCGCAAAGAGCTGGACACGACTGAATGACTGAACTGAACTGAACTGATGGCTGATTCATGTTGAGTTTTGATAGAAAACAGCAAAATCCTTCAATTCAAAAATAAACAAATTTTTTAAATCTATCACATTGTACACCTGAAATATATATAACTTTTATTTGACAATTGTATCTCATTAAAGCTGGAAATTTGTCAAACATAAAAATGAATATTTTTTGTTAAGAAATTCAAATACTGATATGAATGTAGATGTAATTTCTAAATATGTAAAATGTGAAGTAAGTATGCATTTATAAATTATATCTCCATGATACCATAGCAACTGAACTCAAAATATTCAATTCACTTTACAGTTATTATATTTCCCCCCATCTAATGGTCTCTGGTTTTTATTTTCTCTTAAATGACCTGATATTTTGCCATTTATAAATTCAAAGTGTTGAGATTTTATTAACTTGAGGCTTTTCTTAACTATTGAGATAGAGAAATAAATCATAATATTCTGTATTGAGTTTTTGTTTGTTTACATATAAGAATATCCTGACCTGATTCTGTGATATCTATACATTCCTCCTTTTGATTCTTCTTTATTTAAGTAATCTCTTTGAGTCTCAGTTTTGGCTCTGAAACATGAGGCTGAGGTGAACATAAAATTTTCTGGAGGAGTAAATGAAAACATATATGTAAAGCACCTAGCACAGTGTCTAATAAGGTTCTTTTCCTCTCACTTCACTTTTCCTTGTCTATTCTAGAACAATCAGAGTAATTGTGACTGATGAGAAAGTAATGTTTGCTCACATCCTTGGTTTGTTCCCCAATTTAGGCACTAGTTAACAATATACTTGATGTCCAAAGTTTTCTTTATAATATGCTATTGAGAAAATTTAAGTCATTGTTTATTCACTTACCTAACTGCATAATGCTCCTTCTTCATTCTACCAGGGAATGCTGCTGCAACTTCTCCTTTGTCAGTCACTTTTGATCCAAGATGGACAATCGGAACTGAAAGGTTAGCTTTGAAACTAGAGAGAAGAATGTAACAGCTTCACAGAATGTCTGATTAAACTTCAACTCTGACGGAAGGATAAACAGCAAGAATTAAGGGGATTTTGCACAATAGACACATGAATTACTAATCTGCCTACTAAGGGAAATGGGGACTGGACATTAGGCCACTGTTAGGACAGAGATTAGGAACTGAGAAGCATCTTCTTTTTATTCCACGAGGACTCTCTGTTCTGAAATTTTTTAACTGATTCACAAGAGTTCAGAAATTGAAGAGAAGGATACTGATGAGGGCTCAGGTCAAAGCTTAGAGATTAGTTAATTTGACATGAGTGGAGAACCAGTAATTATCTTGGCATTTTGAAAGTTTGTCATGTATTTGGGGCTGTAAGGAAAATAGTTTACAAACTAAACCTAATTTCGAACTCCCTGTAGTCACAACAAAGTTCACAAAATCCCTGGAGGCATACACGAATAGCTTTCTGAGGGACACTGCCCATAACTTTCCTTTAAGGCTCTGAAATGTGAATTTCAAAAAGAATAAACAATATGATTTCACTGAAGCCCAGCATTCATCAAAGATAACCTCAACAGTTCTGAGATATTTAATGATTTATCTTTAAATCCAATCTTGACATTGTAGTTTAGAGAAAGTTGTAAAAAAGCAGAAAAGTGTTCCCAAGTCCAATATAATTATAATTTGAGGAACTTTCACACAAAGGAATTTCAATTCAATTTTAAAACAGTTTCCAAACCTCAAGAAACTGCTAGTTACTTCTAAAGAGTAAAACTCAAATAACTGGGGCCTACTTTTAACCATATAGCTCTGTGCAACTTTTAATTTTTTAAAAGTCTGTGCACATGTGTCTATTTTTGAAAATTGATTAATTAAAACTGTTAAACAATAGATCAAGTCTGAACATGGATTCCCAAAACTACATTAAGCACATGTGATTAGCAAATGCCAATATTTCTCAAAATTGTGATGTAGGCAATTAAGAAATGTCTTGAAAAGAAAAGTGTTACTTGATAACTTCAACAAGTTAAAAAAATTGTAATGTATTGAAATATAAATATCATTAGACATGGAAAAATGTCCTTAATCTCTATGTTGCTGCTACTGCTAAGTCATTTCAATCGTGTTCAACTCTGTGCAACCCCATAGATGGCAGCCCACCAGGCTCCGCCGCCCCGGGATTCTCCAGGCAAGAACACTGGAGTGGGTTGCCGTATAAATTATATAGTTACTGATACGGAACTGATTAGCAATGAACTGGCTCAAGTCCTCTCTTTTCTGTTAACTATAGAAATATTTCTTAGCCCCAGTTCCAATCACTATTTTTTTTAAGTATTTATTAACTTTGCTACAATATTGCTTTTGTTTTTTGTTTTGGTTTTTTTGGACATAAGGCATGTGGGATCCTAGCTTCTCAATCAGAAATGGAACCCGCACCCTCTTCATTGGAAGGCAAAGTCTTAACCATTGGACCACCAGAGTAGTCCCCCAATGACTACTTTTGAAAAACCCCATTACCCAGTCAACACCTCTGATATATTTGCCTGATGTTATTGGTAGTGTTGCTTTACAAAACATTTTATCATGACGCAGCTTAAAAGTCTCCATGAATATATTAATCTCAGGTTGATTTTTTTAAATGCTTTTAAAAATGAACTCTGAAGTTCATAGGCAAAATAAGAAACAGAGAAAAAACTATGCCTGTAGCTTTTTCTTTGAAGTTGAATGCAGAATTAGGAAGTAAAGCATGCAAAGAGCCACATCCATGTTCAGTGTTTTGCTCTCTGCCCTTCTTTTCTGTCTTTTATGGACCTGAATGAAGAATCAAAATAGATCAAATCAAGGTTTTTACTGCTACTGAACACAGATAGCTTCATTAATCTTATGTAAACCGACAGTGAAGTATATATGCTTCTTTATAGACTTAGTGTAATGACTATGCTTTTATGTTTTAAGGTGTCATTTTAGACATTGCTTCCTCAAGTAAGTCCTTGCCTGACCACCCAATCTAAAGTGAGCTCCATTTCCTCGCATGATTTATAAATATCCAATAGCTCTCTGATATTTTCTTTTATCTACCTGTTTATTGATTATCTCGCTCCTTTAAAATGTAGATTCCATAACCAAAACTAAAATCAATGGAACCAAGAACAGTATCAAGCATGTAAGCTAACAAGAAATATTTACTGGGGCTTCCCTGCTGGCTCAGTGGTGAAGAATCCGCCTGCCACAGCAGGAGACACGGGTTCCACTCCTGATTCGGAAAGATCCCACGATGCAGTGGAGCAACTAAGCCCACTACCACAACTGTTGAGTCCGTGCTCCAGGGTCTGGGAGCCACGACTACTGAGCCCATGCGCCACAACTACTGAAGCCCGTGTGCCTTAGAGCCTGTGCTCTGCAACAAGCGAAGCCACCACAATGGGAAGCCAGAACACCACTAGAAGGTGGCCCTTCCAGTAGAGAAAGCCCACACAGCTACAAAGCCCAATACAGCCAAAAATAAATAGTTTTTAAACAGAAATATTTACTGAAAGAATAAGCTCATATTTTTATTTAAAAAATTTCTATGAACTTAAGCATATATTGGATAACTTGCTCATCAGTTCTAATTAAATATTTGGAAGGCATTATTTAAACTCTCTATTTCTAGAATTATATGAACACTCTCCAGCTAGTCTCTCCTCCCTTTATTTCTTATCGCAATGTAACATATTCTCTTTTTACCAGTTTTTACTGAGATATAATTGACATAGAGCACTAGATAACTTAAAGGTGTGCAGCATAGTGACTTACATACATTAAGAAATAATTATCACAATGTTTAGTGAACATTCATAATCTCATATATAGAATTAAAGAAATAAAATTTTTTTCTTTGTGATGATAACTCAGGATTTACTCTAACAACTTTTATATATAACATACAGAAGCATTAATTATATTCATCATGTTGTATATCACATCCCTTACTGACTTATGTATGTTATAACTGGGAGTTTGTACCTTTCAACTGCCTTTTATTTCTTATCGCAATGTAACATATTCTCTTTTTACCAGTTTTTACTGAGATATAATTGACATAGAGCACTAGATAACTTAAAGGTGTGCAGCATAGTGACTTACATACATTAAGAAATAATTATCACAATGTTTAGTGAACATTCATAATCTCATATATAGAATTAAAGAAATAAAATTTTTTTCTTTGTGATGATAACTCAGGATTTACTCTAACAACTTTTATATATAACATACAGAAGCATTAATTATATTCATCATGTTGTATATCACATCCCTTACTGACTTATGTATGTTATAACTGGGAGTTTGTACCTTTCAACTGCCTTCATCCAATTACCCCACCTCTCGTAACCACAAATTGATCTTTTTTTATGAGTTTACTTGCTTGTTTGTTTTGAAGTACAATTATCCTACAACACTATATTCGTTTCTGTTATACAACATAGTGATTCAATATTTCTATGCATTCCAAAGTGAATGTAAGTCTACTTATGACAACAATGTAACATTCTTAAATATGGCAAACTACAGACATTTGGGAGAGGACTCTGCTTATTTCAATAGCTGAACATAAACTAAATAGCTAAAATTTAAGAGGCCTTAAAAAGGGATTTACTGAGAGGTACTATGTTTCCAGATGTACGCCAAATCATGGGTGACACCTATTTATTCCTTCCACCAACTTCAGAATCAGTGCCTTAGTTTGCTATTCTTCACTCTCTATACTCTTTCCTTGACAAACTCTACACATCTTATCACTTTAATTCAATCTCAAATTTGTACTGATGTCCTTCCAAATAGAATCACACTCATGTCTATCTTTACAGCTATTTAGCACTACAGACAACACTTATGACTCAGTCATTTTTCGCCCCCATACTACTTTCTTCTTCTAGCCACTAAGACCAACTCAATTCACTAAGACTTAAAACTTTAGGTCAAAAAAATATATATATATATATATATATAGAGAGAGAGAGAGAGAGAGAGATTTTTAATGTCTCAAAACGTCTTCCAACTTCCATTCCCAATTTCAAGTTCCATGACCTCCTCAGATTATTGTCACAGTCTCCGAGTGGTTTCTCCATATCCATACAAAGCCCACGTTGACCCACTTGAATATTGATGACGGTGAGCCAGTCTTTAAATACTGCTTTCTGCATTTTGTTTATGTGATCAGTTTTGCCTCATGAATAGCCCTCTCCATTTTTCCTACAACCACCTTGGTCCAAAACCATCTTCATCTCTTAATTCAACTACTACCTCGGCTTCAAAGTGGTTTCCGGTACTCTTGCCTTCCTTCAATTCATATGGCTATCGGAATCATTTTTCTTAGAACATAAACATGCCACCCAATTGCTTCAAATCATTCAGTGGCTTTTCACCATATGTAAGTCAAAGATCAAAACCTTAGAGAGTCTGCACCATCTGATCTGCCTCCCTCGCAAACTGCATTTTAGACCATCTCATCTTATTTTCTGTGTATTTCTGAACTCTGGTCACACTGATCTTGAAGTTCCTCAATCATGGCAGGCTTCATCCTGCTGATGTGTCCTGACGTGTATTGTCTCCTCTGACTATAAAATTCCGTCCATCCACTGCCCCCCATTTATTCGATCATCTCACTCTTCCTTTGGTTCAACTTAAACACTATTTCTTAAGGCAAGCTTTCCTTACACTGCCTCCTATCTCAGACTAGTTCCACTCACTCATGATGCCCTGTACTTTTCCCTTTGTAGAGCTAATCAAAGCCATAAGTGACGAGTCAATTGTATAATTAGTTATTTAAAATCTAGCTTCCCTGCTAGAATACAATTTCATGAGGTTTGGCAATAATTAGATTAGGTTCACCATTGTTCTATGTGCTTGGCACATAGCAGGTGCTCAATAAATATTTGTTGACTATTACAAAGAAGAAAGTCAGAGTAACTGTCCATAATTTTCATCATCATGTCTACTCTAATGACCAAGTTTCAAGAACATAAATAATCTGGCCTTATGCCACCTATCCACAAATATTAATCACTATTACCGAATATGAAGCTCTTCTCCCTTCTCACTCTCAAAAACATGCTCTGTTCATTCAGGCATCCAGGTCATCATCAATCATTTTGTTTTTCTTGCCCAGAAAGCTCTGCCCTCTATCTGTCTTAATTCTACAACTCTTTCAATGCTCCAATTCAAAGTTGCAAATATTACTCTCTCTACTAATCCTTGCTTGGCTATTCATACTGATTTATCTTCACTGTATATTTCTATAATAGTGTTACTAGGATTCCACAATTCAATGTTATCTTAAACTATTCACTGTTTTAATGTTTATTAATCCAGTCTTCTCAACCCAATCTTGTGTTTCTTAAAGTTAACACAGCATCATTTCTTATATTTTTACTTTAGCATCATCTCTTTTACTTTTTATAAGTGCTCTTCCAAAGTTTTCCATTTCTACATCTCCCAAGCCTATACTCCCCAAAATATGAATAGCCCCTAACCCTGTATACTCTTACAAGGTACTCAACCAATACTTCCTGGTTAATAGATTTTTCTATTGGTCTAGAAATTCTTAACTAATTTCCTCATATTTAGCTCTGTCCTTGGGGTTTCACTGATGGCTCAGTGGTAAAGAATCTACCTGCAATGCAGGAGACACAGGTTTGATCCCTGGGTTGGGAAGATCCCCTGGAAAAAGAAATGGTAACCCACTCCAGTATTCTTGCCCAGAAAATCCCGTGGACAGAGGAGCCTGGTGGGCTACGGTCCATGGGGTCACAAAAAGAGTCAGACATGACTTAGTGACTAAAACAACAATGACAACAGCTCTATCTTTAATGCAGTAAACAGTATGGTCACTTACATAGTAGAAATTTCTTTCCTAGTTAAAAGCAAAAAGTATGACAGTGTAGTCCAGATAAAATATATAATCAGTATTCCCTGCTTTGCTTTATGAAAACATCTGTTGACAGATCTGATTTTACCAGATCAGTCATGATGTTCAAGGCAGATGATTTGAGAAGCCTATTGCATCTCCTTTTTGCACCAACACAGAGTCCACTGTAGCTTCCAAAATCTCTGTTTATAGATGAAAATACTATCTTAACAATCTCAAAGAATTAATAGGGTTAATCAGGGCTTACTCCAACTCCTAAATCAAGAGCATTCTTTCTCAATGGTAAATAAATAGAAAGGGTTGTACTTCTTTGATGTCTCACTTTCCTATTATACCTGGCCTTATATAGTTGCTTGTTGGTTATGCACTTGACAATCTACAGTTGGTTATTTTCTAGGAACTTTAGAGCCTCATTGGAAGGAACATGATAAGAGCTCAATAAATATCTCATTGATTTCAGTTTCTCGTCTTACATTTGTTATTTTAAACCCATGTTGTGTAAACATATAAAAAGACAAATTTTCAGTGTATACATCAAACCATAAACTCCAATATCTGCTCAAAAATATAATCAATAGTTTAAATTCTCCATGTAATTCTTGAATTGCATGTTAGATACTTAGGTTAATTTTTAAGTCACAGGAGCACAGTTTCGTAACAGAAACCTATCTTTATTCACAATTTCCTAGTATTCTAAGGAAACTAATGGAGCTTTCAAAAATGGTCCTAACTTAGTCAAGAATGTTCGACCCCAGGAAGACTCCTGACTGACATTTATTTCTACCATCATTAGTTAAAATTAAAAACATTTCGAACCATTTGCAAACAGTGATTCTATGAAATATATTTTTTAATTTGTTAAATAAAAATATTTAAATTACCTGCAGCATACTTTTGTTAGGACTAGTTGTTGTTAATTCTGTGTTCCAGCATTCACTTCCTATGTGTACAAGTTAACTTGACCCTATTCCATGATATATATATATACACACAATTCTCCTACAAATGGACTTTAAAATCTATCCTAGAAGTTGCTTGCCATCATCATTCATTCCCAAATAAAACAATGGTCTTACTTTAAGAAGGGTGATCCCTTAACACAGCTTGGCAGCTTAAAAGAATTTCAGTGTTGGGGGAACCAGTCTATGTATTTGAATCAATCTTTTAGATCCATAGTGTAACAGTCACTCAGTCATGTCTGACTCTTTGCAACCCTGTGGACTGTAGCCCGCCAGGCCCTTCTGTCCATGAAATTCCCCAGGCAAGAATAATGGAGTGGGTAACCATTCCCTTCTCCAGGGGATCTTTCTGACCCAGGGAAGATTCCTTACCATTGCAGGCAGATTCTTTACCATCTGAGCCACCAGGGAAGCCCTTAGATCCATAAGGCAATAGCTATCTCACAAAGATCTACCTCTTATTTAAATTCACTTGTCATTTTATCAACAAATAATCATTGAGCATCTATCTACTAGGTGTCCAACACTGTTCTAGGTGCAGGATATTCAGCAGAGTCAGACAGGTAAGATCCCTATTCTACAAACCTTATATTCTGAGTTTCTATGCAAGGGTGGAAAGGGGTGGGCATGATAAACAAACAATAATACTGGTTACAAGGAGGATAAAATAAGAAACTACAATAAACATTTTGCAAATTAGAGAACATATACAAAATGCACATCAGGACCATTCTCTTACACAGTGGACTTACATATACCGCATTACTTAACTAGATAAATGGGTAGATAAGCTATACAGATATAGATTCATATCTACATATTTAATCTGCATAGTCTAAGACCAAACACCCCATGGTATTCGCTGGCCCACAGTGAACAAAGGAAATAGTGTCCCATTTTCAAAAAATAGATTACTCATGAAAGTAAAATTTTATATGCTTAATAGATAGGCATTTTTATTATACATGCTTTATAAGCCAATTACTAAATATAATTAACAGAATCAGTAAAATGTTCCAAATGAACTTTTAAAATATTCATCAGTTTCAGTTGACAATATATATACACATACAGTATACATTCATCTGCTCTGAATTTTAACTATGCAAATTGTAACTAAATTCTCTATATAAATACACATAAAACAAATCATCCAATGAGTATAATAAACAACAAATTTACATATGATCTATTTTCAATATGGTTTATACCTCTTCTAAAATACATTTAGAATCACCTGGGTTTTTTTGGTCAATTGTCTCTCACAAAATGTGGTAGATTATATAAACTTCTAAAAGATCATTTATTACCATTATATTAAATATCAATTCATAAAGAGTGTTATACTTCAAAATGCATGAGTAAAGCCCACTTTCATTGTTAATCCATCTATACACATTTGTATACATGATTTCATAAATACGCCACTGTATTAAAAAATACACCCTCTTAAAGACATTTAAATTGGCAGAAACGCTTTTTAAAAGCATACAATTAATCTGTGATCATGACAGGTATGTGTAGACTAGAGAATTAATGAAAAGCAAAGCATCTTAAACTAACAGGTTTTTAATGTTATCAATTTGATTTTTCAAGAAATACATGTCATTTATTTTCAAAATGAAATTATAGCAATACTTGCTAGAGTCTATCAATTGTATTTAAAATAAGATACTCATAACTTTCAAATACTGCTTTTACTAGTCATCACTTGTCATTAAAAGTAACTGTAAATTTGAGAGCTTTCTAATAATAGCCTTTAATTAAACCAAGGACTGTTAGAGGGTTTCCATTGCCCTTTGAAGTTCTTAATTATTACTTGTATCCAGCCTTTTATGGTACACTTAAGGTTAAATTAAATAATTTAAATATACCTTGAAAAGAAATATGAAGACTTTTGCCTATTTTAATTAAATCTCTGAATTTCAGGATTTGAAAATAATGACATATGTTTTGATTTTTTTTCATGGCCGAATGGTAAAATGTTCGCTATATTAAACAACAACAAAAAAAATGGTAGCTTTTTATGGGACTAATCGCTAAGCAGATGCATGTAAATGAGCTATTTTCTATGCATGGCTTCCAAAAGTGCTAATTAAATAGTTGGTATTCAAGGCTATGCTCGCTCATTGTTTAGTGACACACAAATCCAGCGATGTGTGCCAGCAGACATTTTAAGTTGAATGTTTTCTCCTCTACGCCTTTGTCATGAAATGGTGGCACCATGATGAGAACACTAGTGTAAGCAAAACATTGAAATATGCTTTAATAATGTTTTAACCATGTAGTGACACCAGTCTAGTTTTCTAATGAATTTTTAATTTCTTTTTTCTTATAAGGGTGGTATGAGTTATCGCTGATGCATATTAAATCATATACATGAGTCATTTTCTCTAAATTTGCATAAAATGGCTAAATGCTAATGCACCAAATGGAGCTTACTATATGTGGTACAGCAAATATTCCCTTGAAGATTTTCTGCAATCAATCTCCTGTATTTCATTAGCAACCAGATAAGGTGTGGTCTGCAGAATAAAAAAAGAAAAGTGTGTAGCTCATGAACTTACGAGGCTTCAGATGATTTCTACATGGTGATTAGAGTGGATTCTGCAATTAGAATTTATGTAGGTAAAACACACGCGCGTGCTTCTTTTAAAGGCACAGTGCAACAAGAGTTCTGAATACAGCCTTGCAATGCTAAACAATGAAAAGGCACCACTCGGTTATTGTGATTTTCTATAGCTATAATTAAATGAAAGAAAGCCATACATTAAATCTAATATCATTTGATTGTGTAACCCTTAGTCAAATGTTATGCCTCAAGATTACAATTTCCCTACTATGTTTATAAAGGAACTTTTAAAAATACCGATGGGTGAAATGTTTTTGTTTGCTAACTTTTCCCTTTCTCCATGTCCAAGAAGGGTGAGGAATTTTCTACACTAATATTTAATGCAGAAACATGATTTCTTCTGTCAACAATATACCCCTCCTGAACCGATATTAAGATCACATGCCACCAAAATCGCATCAGGTCGATAGTATTATTGGGCAAACCACAGATATTTCCTTGAAGGATAAACTTGCTGCATACTCTACTCATCAACCTTTTCTCATCTCTCCATATTTTCACCATCTGGAATATTTTTTAACCTGGTGCACAAAAAAATGGGGAAGGGGATAGCTATTTAAAAATAAATGTATGCTTTACCCTACAGTTATTTGAATTAGTCTTGATAAATAATTAAGGAATGCATAATATATTATTTAGATGCCATGGTCTTAAGAATTTGAGTGGTATTTCAAGTACAATTATAGTCACTTATTTATCAGTAGAAAATTTACATAATCACACTTCAAAATCCAGTGGACTGGAGAGACATCAGAAAGACACCCATGAATGTGGTAATGACTCTGAGCATTAGATTAAGTTAATAATGTATTGATGCACATGATATTCTAATATCTACCACTGCAGCATTTGATCACTTAAAATGATAAAAGCATAAATATTTTTCTCTTTGCAAACTGCACTTTACACCAAAGGGCTCTTTAAGGTATGAAATGCAATTGGAAAACTCAAAATTGGATTAATCTCTAATAAAATGGAGTTAGCTAAATTTAACTTAAATAGTGCCAGATATCTGTTTCTATTGGCTAAGAAAATAATTTTGCATTAATCATAATTATTGGTCAACAAAAAACAGTGTCCATATCATATATTTTGAATTGACAATATAGACCTTAAGGCTGAACTCCAGAAAAATGACAGAAATTCAAGTTCTCTCCTTTGTCAGTGAGCACAGCATGCAAATGGAGGGATTACCTATTGGAAAAGTAACTTTCTGCTAACTCAGTCATGCTATGAGTTCTTCCTTAGCAGCCAGTCTATCTGAGACAAATTTAGCAGAAATATATGCAGTATTTGTACTGGGCCGTTTGAATCATTGGAGGCCCATGTCTATCTGCAAACTCAGATTTTAGACTATAATTGAGCATGAGTCTTCAGTGTGAAAATCTAAGCTACTCAGCAATTTCTAACCTGATTTGCGGACAGCTAAACTTTTTATTTTTTTATAGTAATCTAAGTATCCACAAATTGTCATAAGCTACTCTATAAGACAATGCAAATACAAATTTATCAATTAATTCCTTCTTCCTTGCTGTCTAGGCATTTTCATTACCAGAAGCACTCAAGAGACATATACTACAAACTCTAAAGATCAAGACCTATCAAATAATGTTCTTCCTTTCTTTTCAAACCCACTTGTCATGAATGAGTCATGGCAATAACTTCATATTAAAAGTTACTAAACAGTTTTCAAGCTATTTCACAGATTGTACAACATCCCCAACTTCAGACTCCTTTCAGTCAATGCTAATTTAACTTTGTATATAGATTACATACTTCAAGGATAAATCAGTATGTTAGGATAATATATATTGAGCAGCTACTATGTGCTTTCTTTTTTTTTTTTTCTGGCTGCAGAAACCAGGGATCTAACTAACACCCCCTGCACTAGAAGGAAGAAGTCTTAACCACAGGACCATCAAGGAAGTCTCCAAACTGTGCTTTCTAAAAATAAGGCCTAAATTCCATGATTTGAGTTCTTCTCAAAGAATATTAAATTCATGCAACAGTTTCAGATACCTTTGTAATTCTCACTGAATTAAAAATAAGAACTAAGTATACTTCTATTATTATTATACAAGAGATGTAGCTCTGACATGGATTCTGAATTTCAATGATATTGTATCTATTATTATCTTCAGGAAAGCATTACCTCCAAAGAAATTATAGGAAGTTTATTACAGCAGGTTTGATAAATACATAAATTAATTATATTTGAGATATTTAGTCAATGAAAATATTTCTTAATCATACTTGCTAGAAACTGTTCCATTCTAGTAAATCTTACTTATATCTGTGTGTGTGTGTGTGTGTGTGTGTGTTTATGAAGGAAGGAGTTTATATATGTACATAGATTTTTTTTTCTCTGAAAGACAAAGATTTAGAGACATCCTGAACAATATTCTGGAAGTCATTTTTTCATAGACTGAGAAAAAATGTTTATTAATATTTACACACATCCCTTTTCCTAAGAAGCTTGTTTACAGGTTTTCACCAATTATTAAAGTGATTAGCATCTATAGTTATTTCCAAATCTCCCACTAGCAATTACAATATGAGGCATAAACGTTTTAACTTTGTCAAGTTTGAATTTAAAACTAAACAAGAAACAAAAAAAACCTCCGAGAGCCAGGTGCAGTTGAAATTCTCCCATAGCTTGTTTTCCCAGGGCCAGTTACTATTAAAAGAAACTCTGAGAACATAAGAAATCCGTCAGACAGCTACTTAGTGACACAACCAAATGAATATTGCTCTTAGAGTGTTTTAATAACGCAGCATTTTGGAAGCGTTTTCCCAAGATTATTTCTAATTGGCCCTGTCATAAAGTGGTCGCAAACTGCCTTTACAACAGTAATCCGCTTGAAACCAGCCTTTCAAGCCTATGACAGAAAGCTGTTAATAATATGCTTCGAAATTTACCTGTGAAATACTGAGCTTGACTACTTTTGAAAAAGCAGAACTGAAAGTAAACGGCCTCTGGAATGCAGACCCACTGGCAGCAGAAAGGGACCACCTTTGGATTCCCTCACCCTCACCTGAGCTTGCAACAGACCTTGGTGCACCCATTGGCTAGTGGAATCAAACCTATAGGCAAGCGCCCTTCAGTGTCACTTAAGCACAGCCCGTGGGTGTGGCGAGTCCAAATATCCTGTGAAGCCTGGGCCCTCATCCGGGTGCTCGTGCTCACCCAGCAACAGGGCCAGGACGGTCCTCAGGGTCCCAGCACGAGTGACCGTCACCAGAAAGGAAGGCAGGAAGGCCCCTCCTCTTTCCCAGCCCCACCCCAGGGCCGAAGAGCCAGACCTGCGCCAGACGAGGTGGATTTAGTCCCGTTAGAGTTAAGATGGTATCATTAGCTGCGCACAGCGTGACTTCCTACTAATCCTCTCTGCAACTTACAACAAGTTTAAATGTCCATGCATGATGTTATTAACTGGCTTTAGTAAGTGCTTAAGACCCAGATCTCTTTTTAAAGTAATCACTGAACAAGTTCTACTGTATCCACCCAACAAGGAGATTAATATTTCCAGCAAATCTGATAGGGGAAGATGCTCTTTGAGTCCGTAATGGGCCATGGGGGTAGAGCTGCAAGTTGATCTCCGGAAGGGTCCAGAGTAGTTTGCGCTCACCAACCCTCTCTCTGGATACACAAAACTCTTCCCCCAAAATCTTTCCCCTTGGGGTGCGGGCGTGGGTATCTTCCCGTTAGCAGCTTTTCACTAGGCTAAAAATTGCGGGTGTGGGGGATGGGAAACACAATATCTTCATCATTAGTATTGATCATACCCAGGAAAGATGCCTGGGCAGAACTAGAGAAACTGAGGGTCAGCAAAAGACAATCACAAGTTGCCTGCTAGCCTGCAGAAAGATGCCTGGGAAGGCGGAGGCCTGCCTACAACGGACTTTCAGGCGTGACTAAACCCCGACGACACCCCCATCCGCAAGTCCAACTCCCTGGATTCCCAAGCAACCGCAGTTCCCAGCTGGCGCAAAGACAGGGCCGAGGTCGTGGGTGAGGGGCCGAAGGACAGACAAATCAAAACACACACACGGGCCCTCGCGGACGCAACTCTACGAGCCAGGCATTGGAACGCTAGCCCCCCACCCTGGCAGTGGGGACCGGCGTCTGGCGGTCTCCAAACTTTGGAGGGCGGGCTCTGCAATTTGAGCTCGTGCCAACTTTGGAGGCCTCGTAAGCCGGCGCCCCCGGCCACAGCGCGCCCCTGGCCGCCCCGCTGCGCTGCAGCCCTGAGCGCGCGGCAGCCCCGGGAGCGCGCGCGCCGGCGCACCAGCTCGGGCAGCCGGTCTCCCGGGAAACACCAATCAGACGCCCGCTTTCAGGCCCTGGCGGCGAGCAGCCGCAGCTGCAGGACTCTGGCTGCTGGCGGTCACCGGGAGGCGACGTGCTGCCCGGCGGCCGGCCGGCTGCCTTCGTCGCTGCCACTGCCTAGCCCGATCACTTTCGCAGCCAGTCACAGAGTCTGCTGTCTCCCCTGGCGTGCACCGCCCACGCCAAGCACCTAGCGAGGCGGCAGCTAAGCCTGGCTATTTTTAGATCTCAAGAATACGTAGGGCTAGAGCTCGGCTTAAAACCCAGTTCAACCAACCAAGCACAGTGATGTGCTTGTCTTTGAACAGATATGCCTCAGCACTACATCATTTCCCTGAATAAAGTCGTTATCTTCACTTTTTAAAGTCCTACCCTCCTGTGGTCTGGCTGCAAAGCAGAAAGTCACAGGCTCCCACCTCAAAGACGGTCATCACCTTTCTAAGGAAGTGCACTAAGTCGCGGCCCTGATTGAGAGTGAGCAGATATTCCTTAGCAATCATAGCTATATACTTTTCGTTTTCATTCACCGTCTTTAGAATTAATTCCACAATAAAATTGAACAATTCCCAGGAGGGATGAAATGGATTCTCAAAGCAGATGAGAACAGAGGTTTCTGCTGACTTCTGTACTAGGTTAACTTGTGCTAAGAAACCAGTGAGCACAAAAACAGGATAACAAGGCCATCCATTAAAATCTGGAGACACTGAAGAACAACCTTACATGCCCCATCGCTGTAGGACCTGTTTAACTGTCTCAAAGTACCAGTGTTAAAAACAACTGACCCAGTATTATGGATGTCTTTTTACTCAGCAACTTCTAAAGGACACCTTGCCTCCTGTTGCCCAATTCACCACCTGCACCCCCAGCACACTTCCAAGTCCAGCATCATATTATGGTGTGTTTTACTGTAACTAATTAAGGAAAAGCCAAGTCTTAGCAAGACAGAGTGGGGAAAGGTTATCAATATTCTTATCAGAATGGCATTTCCAGAGATACAGATCCATAGAAAAAAAACATATATAGTTATACACTTTCTTTAATACATTTTCTAGCCACATTGGAAAATAAAACCTTTGGCTTCATCTCTCTCCATTTTTAAAAAGACAAATTTCATTGAATTCTAACTGTCTTGAACTGTTTATATGTAGTCTATGAATAGGAAGAATGTTTATGAACTTGAAATGTACTTATCCTTATCTCGTACTATTTAAGTGGTTTCTTAATTTTCATCAAAGGCTACACTAAATCAAATTAGCATTTCATATTTTTCCAAATAAGAAAATTATTTTAATTTTAAAAATAAACAGAGAGCACAAGTAGAAGAAATTTAGTGTTTAAGAAGATTTAAAGAAAGGCCACTTAGGGAAAAAATTCATTTTGACTGTAAATAATGCATTTATCTCATTACTATGCACATTAATGGTAACTGCACTAGGGGGCTGATACTGGTAAGTATATTCGTTGATATCCTGCAAGGATATTGCAGAAGTCTTCCCATATATCTTTTTTTTAATCCCTAATTTCCATTCTTGTTGTTTTGGATTTTTCTGTATGACTGGTTTTATGTTATATCCTCTATAATTCTATTATTGAGTGACTTTTCATTGTTAATTTTCTTGTATAAAGTAGGACAAGGAAAATAAGTTGGTTATATCTTTATATTTACTTTTACAGGTGTCATTTTATCAGCCTATTTCTAAGTATTTCATGAAAAGATTCTAGATGTCAAAACCTGCAGTTAACGTTCCTGTTTAGAAATACACAAAATAATACCTTTGACGTTGGCAACTCAGATGTATTATTCAGCAAAACAGCAATTACTCATTGTTTTGCACTTACATGTTAAGAACTATGCGACACTTGGTGACAATAACAAAATTGCAAAGTCAATTATATTTAAAATAGACATCCTAATAAAACATACACAACCAACTCCCTTTGAATTGTTTTGTTTCCTTTTTCTGACTGTTTACAGTCAAATAGATTGTGTGAACCTTAAACCTAAGTATAATAACTGATTCACACACATCTTGAAAAAGAAAAGTTAGAAAATGGGGAGGGGAAGTAGTATAAAAAGAGGTGTATTCCTGAGGGCACCAGTTTCTAACTAGGGAGGTGCCAGAATGTCATATATTTTTGGAAATGTACATCTATGATGTTCTTTTGCAATGTCAATCATAGTGGCAAACTTGAAAGAGCAATGTCTGCCAAAATTTAAAGCACAATTTAAGCTAGATCCATACCAATAATTCTCAGCAGAACTGAAGCAATAAAACCCAAGGAGAGTGTCTTTATATTTAAGAAACCAGAGTTTCAGTGGGACTAGTTGTTTGTTTCATTCTATTTTAATTGCACCAGAAGCATTTTTGCAACTTGAACTTCCCAGTAATGATTCCACTTCTGAACCCAGCCTACAGCCTAAATTGAGGTTCCCACCAGAAAATTAAAATGTTTGTCTGGATAAAATAACTTCTAAATGAACTCTCTATTTCTTTTTGTTTCTTTTTGTATTTTCTGCAATGTAGCCCCTCGCAATGATATTAGTTCTAGTGTGGGAAAATATTATAATTGAGATCTGGTAAGTTATTTGCAGACTTCAAGTTTTTCTTTACACTGTGCTGACATTTAGTACAGCCCTGGTGAGGAAAACAATACTACCATTCATAGCTCTAGACGTAGATTTCAATCGACTTAAGCGGGCACAATGAAACTTGGTCATTCACTGGTTACCCATATTGTGTTCTCAAATTTTCTCTCAGCAAAAGTATAATGACTCAGTATTGTATGGTTGCATAGACAAGGGCTCGGAACAAGAGACACTAGTTTTGTCTGACGGTGTGAGAAAGTCGTGAAGGGATCTTTTCTTCCAGATGGTGTTAAATTCAGCTGCCTTTTTAACATTGGCCTTGCACAGCAATCTGCTGCTCCCCTTTCACAAAGACTGCGCTTGGTTCCCACTAGTTAACATGCATGCTCACGCAACCTGCAACTTCACTCCAACTGTTTTACAATGCAGTGGTATGCTAAATAAACTTGATCCGGTTTCTGCCAATGTTAAAACTAGCTTTCAAAGAAGTACTTAACTGATATTTACACTTCTTTTGACTTAAATGTACATGCCTTTGGAATATTTCAGATTTCAAAGAAATATCACCTTATTATAAGGTCATTGTAGAGATCACCTCGGACATCCTTCAGACCCACACTCAGATACAGTACCTCTCTTCAACACACACAAATAAAACAAAATGTCAGAAGTTTGATGTGCAATAGAAAAAAGAAAAATTGGGACATGTTGCAGCAAGAGCAGTGGAACAGCAAAAAATAAAATGAAAATAATAACATTGAAATGTATTTTTATTGATCGATAAGTCATGTAACATTAGTATGATACAAAGCAAGTTTGGTATGACATGGCAAACACATAATTATAATATTGTTTATTTTCCTTAGATGTTATATTTAACACATTTACATAAAAGACCAAGATGTAGGCAAAAGCTTCAGTAATTTGACTCCATTGAGTGCTTTCAGTAAACAATAGGTTTCCCCAGCAAACATCTTATTGCCTTAATTGAACCTCCTTGAGAAAGAAAACCACACACTTTGTAATGTAAATGTTAATTGTAGTAGACAATGGTTCTAGGTAAATAGCACCCCTGGACATGAAGTAAATGAAAGGAATACAGGCACTTAACAATGAAAGGTTGTTTGCACAAACAGTGCTTCAAATGTAAATAAACAAGGGTCTTCTCAACGGTCACTACAGTAGTAAAACTTTGGCACGTGTTCAGCAGCCAAATTGAGAATTTACATTAATAAAGTCTCTCAGAATTTCTAACTGAAACTAACAGTGCTTTTACAGGCTTCACCAGTGTGCAGTCTTATAAGGATTTGAAACTACAAAGGAAAATGTAATGCTTTTGAAGAAAAACTGTATGTTTGGGATTTGGGATTGCTAGTAATCTAGGCCACAGGGAAGGTAACAGGTCATTCCAGACATTTTGTAATGCAAGGTTTGTATTTATATTTAAATACCTATAGAAATGTTTGCTTGGTGACACGTGGGAAAATGTAAGGATTTCTCTAAAAGATTACAGGGGGGAACCTCTAAAATGCCAAAGTTTCTCCTGAGCAAAGTCACTTTTTTAGATTAAGTGAAAATGGCTGTTTAGAACACATTTAACTGGTTCTATATCAGAACAAACTTTTATTGTGTTGTAACTAACACTCTTCAGGTTGAGGATTTTATAGTTTCACTTCCAGTGCATGCCTACTGGCATAATTAGGCCAAGTTCCTAGATAAATAATGTTCAGAGGTAAACAGCCTGAAGTGATCATAGCATCCTTTATACAGAGATCCATATTTTTAAATATAACCCACCCAACAAAAGCCAGAAAAGGTGGTCCACCAGGCCAAAAGGAAGGACTGAGATTTGACATGAGGGGCAGGAAGTAATGGCACTTTGGAGGGGAACTGTTTTCTACTAGCTTTCCTTACATATTAAAAATCTCAACCGAAGAAAACAGCCAGACTTAATAATGGCCAGATTAAACAGCGATTATAAAATTAACAGAAACAGACAGTACGCAGCAGCTACAGACCAGTTGGCGCTGGCATTTGGGAGGCTGCAGATGGCTGTGGGTGGGAAATGCCTCTACTTTCTTAAGCGATGGAGATGAGTATGGTGTGTGCACTTGATGTTTTTTTCATACCCCCACCCCCCAACAGGGCTGTCTGTCATAGGCTGCCGGCCCCGCTTTACCACTTGCCCCCGAGCGTGGGAATCGGAGCGTCCTGCCGTTCACATCTCCCGCATTCCGTTTAGTGGAATCAATTAGGCAAGACAGACCCTCAGATTCCCCACCCCCTTCCCATTTTTGTCAGGTCTATATACGTCCTAATTATTTCAGTTTGGGATGCCAGAGCTGTTTCCTGGATAGACCTGATCATCCTTAAACAAAAAGAGAGGAGGCGCACACGTGGGTTGTGGCGTAAATGTCACTTTCATTTCCAATGCTAGGCGCAGAGTAAGACAGAACATTTTTTTAACACTTTGACAAGAGGGGAGGCGATCTCGTCTCCATCATGTCTTTCTGCTTCAGTAGCTTCCTCAAGGAAACCCTCTTGGAACAGAGAAGCATCTGTCCTTGTATTTTGAATAGAAGAATAAAAATCAGCCTTTTCTTTTCTTTTTTTTTTGCACTTTTCCTCCTAGCTCTCTGTACTCAGTATCCTCAGTAGATACAAATTATTAACCTTCCAGCTCTAATTTCATAAATTTGACATATAATGCCAATATATGCAGTTTCCAAGCATAATCTTTAAATTTTTCAGGGGAGGGGAACAGCCTAAGTCTACAAATATAGGGAATCATTTGCAGACTAGGTACCAGACATCTCTACAACAGCTTTCCAAAAAAAAAAAAACCCTCCATATGTAAACTTTTGCCTTAAGTAGGACGCACTACAAGTGCCCCTTTACTCATTAGCATTATACAAGTCTCCTCTGCAGCTCCAACAACCTCTAGCAAAATATCTCCACCTTTATGTTTTGGCATACGTGTGTCCCTTAATTTCCTCTCATCCCACCTTTCATCATAAGGCAAAAACGAACACAAAAACAAAGTTAGATTCAATAAGTATTCCTGACCTTTCCGGTTTTTACTGTCTCTTGGTTGTCGTTCATTCTCACACGCTCCCGGGCGACCTTGAAGGAGTTTTTACTTTCGGTTATCTAGCTTTATGAAGACCAATACACTCATACAGCTAGATAACCAAAGATAACAACTCGCTTCCCTCACAGCCTCTGTCTTCTTCGGCCCATACTCCAGGTCCGGATCTTTCCGGCATCACCGAAGAGTAGTCCTCCAGGACACTTTGCCGCGCAAAAGATGCCTCCTTGTATGTAAATATGACCTGGTTTCTGTCTGTGTGTGCAGCTAAAACATCCAAACGAGAGCTGTGGCTTTCAAAGTTTATTCCAAACTTTTTTTTTTTTTCCTCCTTTCAGCAGGTAATCTCCGGCAGCGTTAGCCAACAATTCATCTATCAATATCAGAAAATAAAACCAGCTATTACGGTGCAGAAAGCGGTTACGAGTGAGCAGCAGCATCAGTCCCTTCACAGGCCTCTATTTGCATTGTAAATTGCTTCATTCTCACGCAAGACTTTAGCCTCCCTCTATAGAGACGTATAAAGCCAACGGCAATTTCCAGCGCAGGTTAAGGAGGAAGGAAAAAAAAATCCCATTCTATAGAAGAAGTGACAGCTGATTCAAGGATCTGCTCCGGATCCTTTGGGGTAGGCAGCATGAGCTTTTTTACCAAGCGGTGGCAGCTTGATTGCACATATCTTGTGCGTGTGTGTTTTAGGGGGAAGATCCTCGATTTCACAGGGCTTCTAGGCTGGGGAGGAGAAGATGCCGTCTTGCTGGCGTGCTGCTGCCCCGGGTCTGAAAGAAGGAGAAAAGGGCCATCTTGGAGGGGCTTTCACTGCCAAAATGTGGACCAGCCCGGCAAGGTCAAAGGTTCGAGACTGCGGGAGACCAAGGTAATGATGATGTCATGAGAAATCTCAAGTACACGGTTATTGATATGCATCAGTGATCATCCAACTGCCCCACGTCTGCTGCCCGAGCAGAGGTAGCGGCAGCAAAAGCGGCGGCGGCGGCGGCGGCATTGCTACAGCCCTGTTTTCTCAATCAACAGCTCTTCCGCTAGCACTGCCGCCTGCTCCTGGAAAAGCAACCCGCGGCCTTTTACCTCCTCGGTGCTACTGTAGATCGCTCTAATATCCAAAGACTGGAAGAAATCTCTCTCTAAGGACAGATAAAAGCATTTCAGATCTGGGGAACGTCTTTACCTGCGTTTCTCTTCTGGCAGATTGCATGGGCAGGCAGATGGAAGGCACTTTGCGATTGCTTAAAGCAGGGCCTTGCTTTCTGGGGCTGGGAATCAGATCTGTATTACGCAGTGAGTCCATGTGTGATTACACTGACAATTTGCTCTGGTGGTGTGTTTTTAATGGCTTCACAGCTCAGACATGTTTTGTATCTATGTACCGTGGCGATAGGGCATCATATTTTGTTCTGTAAGTTCAAAGTGAATGCTCTAAGCAAGCTGACTTCATCCTGGATTTTTTTTTTTTAATAACTCTGTATACAGGGTGTGCCTTAGAACATAGCACAGGTAAAGACTGTAGCAATAGTTTCTAATGTTGTACACACTCTGCTGCAATAAAAATGCTGAGGCTTGGTCTGTGGTTTCAAACATTAATTTTCACACAGAAGGGCAAAATATACTAGTCCTCCTTATGAAATTATTTTTAAAAGGATTGGTACCTCATTAAAAAGACAGATAAGACACCTGGACCTTAAGAGCATAACTCTACCTCCTTCCCCTTCCCCACCCCCACTCTTCTATCTAAAGAGGAATTTTATTTAATTAATTAATTAGCCTCATTCTTTTCCTTAGGACTTTTCCAAGTGTGAATATGGCCATTAAAGACCTCTTCTTCTGTCTTCTCCATAATGGAAGGTCTATGTCAAATGCATCTATGATACGTACAATTCTAATAGTCAGATGTCCCTCAACAGACATTTGTCCACATAAGATACATATTCACCATGGGTGAACTTTATGGACTGTTATGAGTTATGCTTGGTGGTGTTACTATTCTTTAAATATATGCTACATGTAAACGTCATGAATCTTCATATTCATTTCACACATCACTAGTTTATCACAATATTCTCATTTTTATAGGTTTACTATTTTCCCCATCACTAAAACACTTTCATAATTAATATACACTCTCATTAATTCAGTAATTTATTCATTTAAGACATGAGTGTGAATATGGCTTTCAAATTACACACAGAGTGCACATATGCAAAGCCTATAGAAAAGACTGACAAGAAAACCAGAATTGTTAAGAAAAGCCCTCAATTAAGAGTTCAGACAACAATATTACAACAATTAAATATGTAAGTTAGTAACACAGATGCCAACTTTCCCCTAGATTTTTTAGTAAGTTCCTTTTTTGGTAAGCATTCTTGTTCTGATTATTTAGAAAAGACTAAGCTATGGAAATTGCTCATCTATTTTCTTTATCAAATTTTGGAACAGGAAGTACAATCAGAAATGGCTGCACTGGGTTATATATAAGACATGCCTGCAAACTAAATCAGAGAAACACATACCCATACAGTTACTATTCCTTCTTAAACTATGAGGCACAACATAAACTGGATAAAAACTGAACATATCACTGAGGCACATGACATTTTCGACATTATGTAAAACCCCAACGAGCTTTACTTCCTTGGAAGATGGAGAGTATTCTGGCCTTGGTTTCCAAGACCTAGAAGCAGAATCATTAGTGATTTGGCATGTACTACATAAAGGAAGCATATGATCAGATTACTTCAATTCCTTAAGTCAAAACTCCACCAAATGTCAGTTATTTTTAGAATATCTCTTTGCTTTCTATATGTCTGGGTGGGAGTTGGTGAAAGAAGAGGATGAAATGCATGTATATCTGTATGTGTATCACCACATTTGTGTGGATTTGCAAATGAATATAACTATGCTGCCACATTTAACAATTAAATGCGTTTTTAGAACCCAAGTAACTATCATTAAAGCCAAGACACTGAACATCTGAGATGCTTCTACAATTAGAAGCTATAGCATATACTGTCTTAAAACAGCATCTTCTATGGCAATGCCACATAGTCATATCAACTAACTCCAAGACTGGCCCCTTGCCTGTCACATATATTGTAGATCATTTGAGGGCGCCCCAAAGTGAATTTATCCAACATAATGATTATGGACAGTCTGTTCACTAGCTAATTAAATATTTTACCTCTCCATCATCTTTCAAGGTATGAAGAAACAAAAAATACATAGCAAGACTTAACACTGAGCACCTGGTTATTCTGAATATTGCCAAGGTTTATCATATTCATTTCAAAAACTATATTACTATCTAGGATGTGAGAGAAGTTGAAACAATTGTGCTATTCTAAAGATCCCCAGCAATTTCTGCCACACATTGTTATGAGCAACTATTAACACCTACATGCTTTTATTTCAGTTATTTCTGCTTTTCAAAAAGCTATTTAGCTGAGTTACAGAATACCTTTTTGAAATCTGCATATTGAAGGATATACTGAATTCATATGGCTTGCCTACTCATTCTCTAATAAATTCCCATTAATGACCAGTAGATTGGGACGTGATTGTCATGCTTGTTTTCTAATCTTTTTATAGGTCTCCAGATGGCTGAAACATGAATTGAAACATCCTGGTTTTCTTGGGAATAAACAATCTCTGCTTAAGTTAAAAGTGGAAAGTTATGATTTTCCACATATTTAGATCAGAATTATGTTATTCCATAAATGCAAATACATCAGGTTTGCCACTAATATATAGAACACCTCTCTGAATCCTATTCAGACCTCTGCAGAGTATATAGAGAAATTGGCCTATCATTGAAATCCTTTTTTAATATTGAGTTTGTATGATTCTCATGAATGTAACCACAGTCCACTAATATAGTCAAGACTACCATTTTCCACATAAAAGCCATTTAATTTATAGTGATCTGTACAGTTCAGGCAAGGTACTTGACTGGCTTACTTTCTAATAAAAGTGTCCTATTATTTCTTCTGTACACTGAGTTTCTTTTTTATTAGCAGTTAAAGTTGTATTTGCATTATCCTTAATATATAATATAGACAGGAATACCTATCAGGAGAAAACTGCACATATGGAAACTTATATATTTCTAGAACTGTTTCTATCACAAGAATTGGGAGATATGCAATACACTGCAGGTCTGCCACCCAGTAAATAATATCCTATTTCTGTTTTGCACATCATTTTAATTTTATCAAATGTAAAATTTTAAATTACCTTTGGCTGGTTGGATTGTCTATTCATTTTATGCTTCTTTGTAGTCTCATCTGAAAAACAGTCAAGAAAACAAATGATCACAGTTTTATATATACATACACATACATATATAAAATCATGCCTAGATACAGTTTCATTTAAAGTATTGCAATTACCACAATTCCTTAAAATGCCATGAGATTCCAGAAAACCCCAGTATAATATATCCTGTGCTTCAGCACCCACAGGGTTAAATATGCTAATTTGCATTTAAATGGAGACATGCATGATAATGGCAGTGCAAAATATGCAGAATCTGGAGGGGTTTGGGAAATTAATTTTTTTCTTTTATTTTTAGCTTAGAAGAAAGAGGGACTCTTAAGAAACATTTGGGATTTGAACACTGTAACCTGCCATACAAAAGAGGAGGAAGAGTTCTTCCATGTAAGAATTTAAAAATTGGAACAAAGTCATATTTTTTAAATGTTTAAGGCATTGAATTTCCAGGCCTTTCAAACAATGGGAATCCCTGGATAAATATCTAATCCATTAGAAAGATGCAAATAGTTTACTGTAAGGCCACAGCACGGTGAGATGTGCATTCATATCTATGGCTCCTGATTGGCTATTTCCTCCAATAAATCAATGAATAATGTAAAACCTGATGCTGTAAAGTGGTGGATTTTTTAATTCCCTTCCCCCATCCCCCACGACTCAATATTCAAGAAGTCTTACACTTTCCAATATAGGTGCTTTTCTTTTATGATTTTTCTAAAATGCTTATTGTTATTTTGGAGAGGTGGGGTGGGGCTACTGGTCTTGCAAAATGAAAGTACAGCGCTGGTTCAGTTATGCTGACTACGGGAGCTCATCTCTCTAGACAGCGCCCTAATTACTGGTGCCAAGGTGGGGAAGGAATGTGGCTGGCAGAAGTAGGCACCACCGATAGGAGGAAAGGGGATCCGACGCTGCCGTTCTAGGCCCAAGGCATCCACAGCGTCCAAAGTGACCCCGGCCGTGGCCGTGACTTGACAGGGCCTCCGGACTAACTTCTGATCAATTCCACTGCTGCCCTGACCCCTCAAGACAGTTCCCCATTCAAATACCGCGGGTACATTTGCAAGAGAAAACGTCTCAGACACTAATGCAAATACACTGCCTGGGTTCCCACCGCCCCGGGTTCCCGCAGACAATTCCAAGCCCAGGAAGGAAGGTCTCGCCTTCCTCAGCGAGGTCTGGGCTTGGAGCAAACCGGAGAGACCCGGCTTTCGCTCTGACACCAGAAAAGTCAGAAGCTGAAACGCTCCAAAGTAACCGCGATGGTTGCATCTTAATGAATCTGAACTTGGGATAACCCTGCAAAGCGGCCTCTCGCTTCCCTAAATCCAAAAGGCCCGAGTGAAACGGGAAGTGGAAATCCACCGGTTCTAGTTAGCCACTGGGCGTAAGTTTCCGCCAGAATCCAATCAGACCCTCACTTCATTGCCAGGTAATTGCAACTTTGAGGTGGTTAAAAGAATTATTCAAAACGCGAATCCTGAACCCAGGAACGAAAAAAAGAAAAAAATTGCACTTGGCTCTAGGCGTAAGAGAGAAAAGTCCCACTATCGACAACACAAAATTACATACAACATTCCCCTTTCCACGGCGAAAATTTCCTGGCATTCTTCTCCATTGGGGTGGGGGGGCGCGGGGGTGGTCAAGCCACTGGATAATTAACAGTCCCGGCTCAGACAACTCACGAGATCAACAGGTTTCGCATCCGAGACACACAATCAATTAGCTAAAGCAAAGCCCCGGACTGGCCCTCGGAGCGGCCCGCAGCGGGGCTCTGCGGGCCCCGACTCGCGGGCGAGGCAAGGAGCGCGGGCGCCGGGCCGCGGCAGGCACGCTGGCCCCGCGCCGCCGGCCGAGTTGCCGCCTGCGGGCCGCCGCGATACTCACTCTCTTGGCTGCGCCAGGCAGTGTTGCCCCCCAATCCAGCTGGGTAGGAATCGAGGCGCCGGCCAGGAGACAAGATCCAGAGTCACAGGGCAGCCGCAGTACGCAAACAGGCTCCTTTCGGCGTCTCCCAAAAAAAGAAAAAAAAAAAAATTTTTTTTTCAGACCATCCCTCTCCTTAGCACATTTAAAACTGCCGCTCAATTCCACACGGTGATTCTTGCTTGATTGCGTCTAAAATAGTTTAAACGGATCTTCACTCGTTGGGGGGAGAGAGAGAAAGCGCAAAAGACGAAGAAGGAAAAAAAAGCCAACTTTTCCCCCCCACACCAGGCACTTGCTCCCTGAGCCTCAGAGTGGAGAGTGAAGTGGTGTGTGCGAGGCTCGGCAAGTTTTTGGGGGGGCTGTGCAAGGTCTAGTCCAGCCCCCTCTGCCGAGGAGGACGTGCTCTGAAACTCAACCAATTTCCCCACTGCTTTTGTTACTGATGAACTGAAGCCCTATTGTTCATCCATTGCCACGGTCTTTTTCAGTCCCCACACTACGTTCTGCGTTGCCAGAGATAATGAATTTGCACCCAAACCTCTCATAGTCCCCTCCTGACAGACGGAACAAATTAGAAATGTCTCGTCTGAAGGCGGCAATGGCTACATTTTCCTATTGTAGGAAGCAAAGCACACATTTCTTTGGAAACTTCTTTTGCCTTTCCTACCTTTTATTTCCTTCTCTCTTTTTTTTTCTCCAGTTTTTTCCCCCTCTTGATTTCTTTAGATGCTTCTAAAATGGATAGCCCTGTTTTGTTTTTCCAATGCACCATTTTTACGTAACTTGTGGATCTTTTCTATCTTCCTTCCTTCTTTCCTCTCCTTCTAAGGACTCCTTTGCAATTTTATTTACAAACTTGGAGAATGACCTTTTGACTTGTAGGCTTTTTTTTTTTTTTTTAAAGAAAGGTCTTTTGGTTCAAGTCCCCCTTCTTTCCTCCTCCCCCTCTTCTTGTTGTGGACCTTAAATGTGTTTGGCTACAGACAGCAATACATTATACGGATTTTTATTCTTTAAACTTCAAAGCTATTCAAAAGGTACCAGGGAAGCTCCATAGGGGTTAGGTATTTGAGGGGGAAGAAAGGGCGTGTGTGTCTGTGTGTGTGTGTGTGTTCCAGGGAAAGAGGCTGAGATGTGGGAGGGTGTGGGTGGGAGTGTGCAGGGAGAGAAAGGTGGGAGCCTGGAAGGGAAGGTGGGCTTCCTGAGACGCGAGCCGGGATGCTGTCAAGGGTGTAGGCGCGAGAGGGAGGTGCAAGAAGCGTCTCACCGAGGGCTGCTTGCACCCCTGGGCCTGTTCGCGCGCCCCGGCCGCCCGCAGCCTGAGCGCGGGGATCTGCGCGCGCGGGCGCCTGTTCCGAGCCTGCGCGCGTGCGACAAGGGGGCGGGAGGGGAGCTGTAAAAATTCAGACGAGTGGCCCGTATGTAAATGTGGCCCAAGGGGGAGCGGGGAGGAGGTAATGAGAACCGCGGGCGCGTAGCCCAGCCGGCGGCCCCCAGCTTTCCCGCCAAGTGCAGCCGGAGGACAGACAGCCATGCGTGTCCTTGGCGGGAGGGCCCCCGCCCGCCGCGCGTGCCCGCCCCCGCGCACACGCACACGCTCCCAGAGCCGGCGTGGGGCCCGGTGGCCACGAGCATGTCAAGAAAACAAAGCTAGGGCTGCGAGAGGTGGAACGAAGAAACGGCAGCCTCGGCGGCCCAGGGCCGGACTAGGAAGCCGGTTCCGCGGCCTCCGGTGCGGCTCCGGCCTCGCCAGCCCGGAACCCAGGCCCTCCGCCCCTGGCTCCGCACCGCCCCAGCCCCCGCAGAGGCCGAGGACCATTTCTTAGCGGCCTAGGAGAGGGCGGCGGGCGGAGGCGGGGGCGGATGTGCGCCGGGAGGTGCCGGCGGCCCCCAGCTGCGAGCGCGGGCACGCACCCGCGGGCGCGCGAGGCCGCAGTCCGGAGTCTGAAGGCCTCCCTGTCGCGTAGCCGCGAGCCGCTCCCTCCTCGCGGAGGCCGCCGAGCTCCAAGTGAGAAGTCCACCAGGCTAAATCCCGCAAGACTACGCCCGGGCCTGCGGCCACCGACTCGCTCGCACCTCAAGCTCCCCCTCCCCAGACAATGTGAGGGCCTGGCCGTACCGAGACAGCCTTCTCTCAACCACACCACCACCACCCCGCCCCCTTAAGATGGGCGTCACTCGAACTCCAGCCCCGGAGCGCTGGCCTAGATGGCTCCGAAGATAAGTCCCGGAGGTGGCCAAGGAGAGACGCTGGTCTCTCGCTCTTCTGGCTCACAGCGCCTCCTCGGTGCTCACCAGCCCAAGCACCTCCCCAAAACACACACACACACACACACACACACACACACACACACACACACACTCCCATCACATTATAAAACGCACGCTCCAGGCAAGACTGTTAATGAAGCCAACACGCTTAATGAGTGCACAGGTAAACAGGTACCGAAACGAGAAGCCCCCACCAGTCGGCTGGGCGATTTACCTCTCCCTACTGGAAACACGTGTAGTTTATCATGTTTTAGGAGTGATTTGCTCTTGTCTGAGGTCTCCCCCTCCTCTTCTTGTGGAAAGAAGCCAAAAAAAAAAAAAAAAATTCATGTTCCATTGTCAGAATCTTCTTTGTGATAAGCTACCCGAACATTGGTTTAAAAGCCTTGGGGAATTTGATTTGGTCTGTTATCTGCTGGTTTGGGTTTGTTGTTTTGGGGGTGTGCTGTTTTTCTGGGGGAAGCAAGAGAACGTGTGTTTAGTGGGGCTGGAGGTGTAGGACCAGAGCCCGCGGTGCGGCCTGAAGGCTGGCGAGGCTGGAAGCCGAGCTGCGGAGAAAGAAGGCGGCCGTTCGTCCTCCCCCGGGGTCGACACGCGGGCTCCCCGGGCCCCCTCGGGTCTTGGATCTGCCACCGCCGTGGCCGCCGCCCCGTGCTAGCGGGCTCCGCCGGCCGCCGCTCCGTGTTTTCCCCCATCCCGGCTTCACGTTCAAGGTTTAGCTGCGAGGTCACGTCCATTGACGTCAGCTCCCTGTCTCCCTCTACGTCCGGCTACATTTACATACATCAAGGAAATTAGGGCATTAAAAAAATATGCAAATCCTGCGCGAAGAGGAGCCCGTGCATTCCTGGCGCGATCGCCTTTTATTGAAGCTTTTAATTAAAGGGGCCAGTTGGCGAGCCCCTGAAACAACCGCCAAAACCCCCAAAAGAGAAAAATAAACGCTGTAGCCTTCGGGAACGGTTGTTTCGGCTCCTGTTCTGTGGGCGGCTGAGGACCGCCGGCTGCCCGGCTCGGAGAAGAACAGGTTAGAGAGGCAGCTCCAGCCCATGCATAATCAGGGCTCCGCGGCGCCTCCATTCTTTCCTCCTCCTCCTCCTCTCCTCCACCTCTTCTCCTCCTCCCACTCCTGTTGGTTCCAGCGTGTATTATTTTTAATACTGATGCATATGTAAAGATATATTTGCATTTTTTTTAATTCGTGAAAAGTTCAGGTTTATTGTTTTATTGATTCTCTCCCCCACTTTTTTTTTTTCTTTTTTGGTTATCTTCTGTCTCTCTGTCTCTCTTGTTCCTTTCTGTCTGTATTTTTTGGCAAGTGTCTGCGGCTTTCTCTTGCTAGATGATATGTGCAGTTGCCTTCCTGCTTCTGTTTATTTAAGGCTCCGTATATGCACACCTGTCATGTATGTAATGCCAGCTGCATAACCTCCTGGTTTGGTCATAAAAGAAAAGACACCTTTTTTTCCTCCTCTGACATATCCCCTTGATCGGCTGTACAGCCCATCGCTCAAGGCTCAAAGTTGGATTGTCTAATTAACTTCATATTAGCAAAACAGTTTGGGCCAATGCATTTGAGACAATGTATCTATAAAAGAAAGTGACTCCAAAGATGTCTAAAGAATTCTTGTGCTGATTAACCTAGAGATATAGCATTCACCGCCCTATTGCTTTCTAGCATTTATTGCCAAAAAAAAAAAAAAAAAAAAACTCTTAAAATGTGTAGAAACAGCAACCGACAGCCTTCTGCAAGGAAGACATTTTCAACCATATTGTATGTTGTACCTTTTCTGCTTCATTCAGAATTTACTGTTTCATTTTTATCTTAATATGACTGGAAACAAGGCATATTACCTTGATCGAAAAGCATCCTTAGTTCCTGACTTTGAAATGAAAACAAATAAAACAGTTTACTATATTAAGCCAGTTGACTTGTCCTAAAATACACAGGCCTTGAGTTAGATTTCAAGCAGTGGAAATCTTATTTATAGGGTTGGATTTTTCATTCTGGCGATATGTCTATTCAGCACAATGGCTTCTGAAAAATATCTGTATAAGTCCACTTAAAAAAATTTCCCCAAAGCTATCATTTTAAGAAGACTGAATCCATAATTGCATAGCCACAAAAAATAGCAAAAGGCACACATGCAGCTTATTCAATTAAACAAGTCCGAGTACATGCACAGGTAATTAGTTTTCTTCTGAATGACTTACCTGCACAGATACTCAGGGTAAGACTTACCCTCTCCAATGGCTTTCATGTATAAATATTCATATGTGTTTCCACCCATTTTAAACCTATAGCTCTATGCCATCTTTCATGTTAGACTACCCAGCGTCCATTTTAGCACCCTTAATTCTTAAGGTATTTCCAGCCTTACCCCTGGCTGTAGTTTTTCCAAGCCTATACCAAAGTGCTCATATGATATGTCACCCAATAAAAAGTGGTCAGATGGCTACACGTAAAACATTTAAAAACGGAGATGCACTAATCCTTTAGGTTTCTCCTTGCTTTGCCATTTTTAGCAAGATTACCGTTCCCTAAAGTACATTTTCAACACATTTTATGAATAATTGCAGGTATTCCACAACTGGTTGCATTAATTGCCGGTTTCTTGGGGGAGGGGTGGAGGGTACCAGGCTGAGTGAAACAATTCCGCAGGTTAAGTGTCTCTTCGAGTTTGGCTGCAATTCAATCGTGCGCGGCGGTTTGTTCCTACCTGGACTCTGGCACATACCTGCCCGCCTTTATGCAGGGATCAGGACAAACGTATCAGCCACGTCGCAGGGCATACAGTGGCGGTGCATATATTTAGATGGTGGTAGCAAGGAATGTGTGCATGTAGGGATGTCTGTGCATGCATCTGTGTACAGACGCGCGCGTGTGTGTGTGTGCACGCGCGCGCGCGCGCGCACTGTGTGACAAGGGACACAGAGAGGTACACCTCTTATCTCTGATCTCTCCGTAATCTCCTTTTCTGCTTCTAATCTCCCTTATTGGCGCATGGTAGGAACCTGAAGCCTCTGAACAGTCACCGTCACTGCCGTGAGCGCGCTGTGGCTTACCCCAGGGGCCGTGGGGGGGGTGGAAGGGAAGTGGAGAAGGGAGAGGAAAGAAGAGAGGCGTTAGGGGGAAGGGGCGAGAGACAGGAGCTGAGAAAGGGGGGGCAGCTCAAAGGGTTGAGTGAAAGAGGGAGTAAAATGGGGAGGGAGTGGGGAAACGATGGGAGGGGGAGACAGGCCCAAATATCCGAATTTGGACTTTCCGAGCTAAAAATACCACCTCGCTGAACTTCACAACCTCCAATTAGACACGTGTCTCCCCCTCCCACGTCACCGAATGATTAATTTACCATCTCAATCAGAAATAATTATTTAGAATTGTATAACAGATATAGGATTTAACGAAGGAGCCAATTTGGTGAAACACAGCACAAGGCATGCCATTTAAAGATGATGTTGGCCACCTCACATTAAAATTTTAAGGCTTGCTTTGAAGACTCAGACACTTGCCCAGCCTTGTCTTCTGAGGTGGCGAGAACGAGGCCCAGAGGCAGGAACAAGATGTTTTCCGAAATGTTTTGGACTTTGAGAATTTTTCTTTCTTTCTCTTTGGCATTTGATTGTTACGTTTTTTTCTTCTACACGAATCGATTGCTTTTACCAAAATAAATTTTTAAATGTAGATAAAGTGTGGGTCTTTTAAATTTTTACCGCAATATATCCCCACATCTTAACTGAGGATATGATTTTAAACATTGGTTTAAATACATAGCCAGTTCTATTTTGCATACTAATTCTTTCAATAACTTGACATTCCTAACATAGCGTTTTCAATACGGTTTCCCCCTCCCTGTCTTCAAATCAGAGCAGTGATTTCCCAATACAAAATAATCGTAATCATAATAAAATCTCCAGTCACCTAGAGGATGTACCCATTGTAAATATCCCTCTCGGTATTCGGAAGCCACCCCCCACGCCCGCCTCCTTTTGAGACACACACACACACACACACACACACACAAACGCTTCTGATTAATAATCTCTCACGCGGCACACGGAGGCCGAAGGCAAGGAGTCGCAGAATGCCGAGGAAGGGCGCAGAATTCTCAACACTTAGAATTTCAATACAGATTCCAAAGACCTGCTAACTGCTAGGTTTCCGAAGGGGAATAATACTTGGCAAGCAATGCTTTCGAAGAAGACGAGCACCTCCAAATACTGACTCCTTCCTGGGGCGGGGGAGGGAGGGCGGTCGCGGTTACCCCGCATTTCTGCGTACAGACGTGCGTTAAAGATGGGTATAGGTAGGGAGCTCACGCATGTGGCCAGGCCCAGGTTTCTTTCTTTTTTCTTTTTAAGGCGATAAATGGAAACCAATCCACTCTTTCTGTGGCTGGCTCCCACGAAGCTGGGATTTCAAGCCTCTTGTTATTTTTAAAGCCAGTGGGGAGCCCCAGCTGAAAGCCCGGCCTGGGATTTTCACCAGCGCGGTCCCAGTGCACGTGGAAAGAAGAGAAAGGAGGGAGAGCTGGTGGCTTCGAGCCGCTTCCGTCGGGGCCTCGGGTTTCACCCCCATCGGAGCCCTCTCTTCTTTCTCTCCCCCGAAGGGGCTCCCTGAGGCCGGCCGGTGTCTCTGCGGTCGTGGCCAGGTGAGCGAGCGGAAGGTCCCAGGGAGCGGGGGCCCAGCGGCCCTCTCCCAGGAGCGCTGGTGGGTCTGTGAACCCGCCCGGCGCGGAAGGCGGAGTGGCTCGGGGGTCCAGCGCGGGGCTCCCGGCTCCGGCCAGCAGGGGGACAGCGACACCTACTGGCCGCACGGGCACCGCGTCGGGGCCGTCGGGGCGGCCCTGGGCGGCGGGTACTCGGGGGCTTGGACTCCGGAGGCCGAAGGCATCCGCGCCCCAGGCTCGGCCTCGCCCTCGATGCCTCGCCTATACCCCGGGGAAGGCAAAGCCTCCGCTTCTAGAGAACCCTAAGGGGTGGGGGGCGTAGGCTGGGCCTGCACCCTCGCGCGGGCAAACTAGCCCTTCAGTCGGAAGGTCTTTCTTCTAGGGAACCCGGGGGAACCCGCAGACACAGTTGGCCACCGTCTCCCGGTTTTAGGAGACATCCAGGCGAGGCTTGGAGCCCTGACCTCTCCTGGGGTTCATGACCTGGGGCCTCTTCTCCACCGCCCCTGTTTCAGTGCTGACTCAAGATGGTTCTCTTTGCAATTAGGAACCAGAGAGCGTTCATTAGCCTCCCTTAAGAAGGGAAACGTACGCGTCAAGGAAACGAACACACGCAGCGGCGGGCTTCAGGCAGGCGGCCCGGGCCGAGCCCGCCTGCCTGCTCGCCAGCGTTGGGGCCCTCCTCCGGCGCATCCTCACCGCCGCCGGCAATGGAGAGATTTGGTAGCTTTTCTTTACGAATGATCATCTTAATTACACCGAAAGTAAAGGCAAATTGGGGGGGGCGGGGATATTTTCAAGACCTCCGGGCAGATGTTAGATAGATACATCCTGCTAAATGGGAATGGGAATGCTTCCAAGCAAATGTTAGCTTCGGTAGGGAAAGGTGGGAGAGGGTGCCAAGGAAAGGCGAGGCCCGAGGAAAACCTAGCCAAGGACGGGGGTGAAAAGAAACCAGATCGGGTATTCCAGATTGCCTTTTTCTCCTTAGTCTTTTTCTGCTCAAGGTAATAGCTATTTCCTCTGTAAAGATGTAGGTGGTCCCACACTGTGTGGAGGAGGGGACCATCTCAGGCTCTTCTTGTTCCCCAGATACCTCCGTTTCCCATTTGAGCTCTAAGGCTCACCTGGGCCTGAGAAATGTGAGTGTGATTCAGGTGTTAACTTCCTTAAACAATAAAATATATTCTTTCTCCTAGAAAGAGTGGGGTTTTTGAACTCATTTGAATCCTTGAGATTTTTTCCATTTAACATACTAGTCATTTAAAATTCCAGAATTTTTTTTTAAACGACTTTTCATTTAAAGTTTGAGTTCATCTCGGAAGTTCTTGTCCTTAGTTTTAGATGCTGGTTGAAAATACGGTGTGACGTGTTTAGAGAAAAAGGGAAGGAGGGTGTTAGGGCTAAATTTTTGTCTGCATTGTCTACAGTTATAAAAGTTTTGATCATTCTGTTTTGTTTAAATAAAATTGGAATCCCTTAGGGCCCCTAAAGGTCAAGAGTTTTAGATCAAGGTTTCTGCTTTAAAAAAAAGATCTCTAAAACGTTCATGGGGGCTGTTCTTCAACTTAGTTTTGCAAATATTTTTCTTTTTTCAAAAATTTTCTTCAAGTGTATCTGAACGTGTTTTGATAAGGTATGAATTCACATCCCACAGCAGGCCGTTAGCAGTATGTGTGATGTACAAACAAACCCATATTACCAATAATGAATAAAACAGAGCTATATTCTAATGGCATCTCTGTCAATGAATCCTCTACCCCACTGCATATCAAAGTCAACTTCTTCCTGGTACAATGGAAATCTCATAGAAGATGATTACAGAAAAATTAAATTACACTAGGTGCACAACAGGCAACTGTGAATCAAATCCATTTCAGAGGTATCTTTGGATACTGAAAGCACCTTGAAAAATGGAGGGGTTGAAAATTTTTCCTTTCTTAAGAAACATTGTTTCTAGAATGTAGCTTTATTTATGACTTGAAAATCGGATCTAGAATGGCTTCTTCTTGTTGCCTGATATTCTTTGGTTTCATTAGCTCTAAATAGTGTTGATTTAAGAAAATAGAAAAATATAATTTAAGTGTCAAAACAGTAGAATTCGCTATACACCTAATCACCCCTGAAGCATAAGCTTGTTAAACCCTATTTAAAGGACTGTTTGTTTTGAATAGAAAATTAGGCCAGTGAAATTATTTCTTATTCACAAGAAATATGGGTGTATGCATATTATGATATTACATGTGGTGTTACCATAGTGTTACATATATGATGGGCATATATAAAAATATATAAGCCATGGATATCCATGAAAATTACAGTGGATTGTTACAGGTGTGTGTGTGTGAAGTAAAGGTGGAGACAAGGCTTCTCATTCTGTTCAGGTCTTCCTTAATATATCTCTCCTTAAATTAGCAAGTAAATTAAGGAATGAAGACAGGCCAAATTGTCTTTAGACTGTGTCTGTGTTCCTTTGTCACACATGCCCTCCCTCTGGGCTCACTTTGGAGAGACAGTGTGTGTGTGTGTACTTCCTTTCATGCTTGTTGAGAAGCAAGAAGGAAGGAAGGAATGCCAGGATGGGATTATTGATCAGAAAGGCACATCATTGCATGTAAAATGAGATGGAAATATTTGAAATCCTGCTACATGGTTATCTGGGGTGGGGGACTTGTGTGTGGTAGCAGGCAGGCTGGTGGCATAAATCACTTGGGGAGAGGGGAGAGGCTCCCAGCTCTTGGAGTGGCCTCCCTTTCAGCTTCGGTGAAACCTGCAGGGGCTCAATGACGTTTGGCTTCAGGGAGTAGAGCTCCAAGGACACCTGTGTCATCTGGTTGGAGACAGGAGTGTGTGTGTGTGTGTGTGTGTGTGTGTAGGAGGGAGGAGTAGGGACTTCATTAAAAATTCATTGGAAAAAAATACTGATCCTAAAATTCTGCCATATCATCAATTGGAGTCAGGCACTCAGGTCACTAACATGTCCAGGTTCACTCATAGATTGCGGAACACTATTTCTTTCGATGGTACAATATGGCTTCTTTCGTGTCTTTGGTTCTTTATGGTGCTTCCTTAGAGTGGGGCGAGGCTCTAGCCTCCCCCTCCTCTGTTCTCCATCCCCGAAAACAAACCATTCTACCACTTGAGCCATCTGCCGCAGGTGTAATGGATGGCAGGGGGCCGACCTAACCGCACTTCAGTCTCTTCTAGGTCGTCACCGCTCTGCACCAAACAAATGAGTCCTGTTTCGCCACTAGGGTGCCGAGGTGGATGGTGGATGCCGGCCCCCGCCCCTGGCAGCGTTCGGCGCTTAGAAACCAGAGCCAGCTGACAACACACGAAACACACAAGCACAGAGAAAACGCCGAGCCAACGCGCGCTCCCTCCGCCCCCTCCCTCTGTTCTCTGCACCCGTGGAGGACACGAACACAGCCTTTATACATTTTAAAGTCCCTGCGACTTCCTCTGAATTCTTGGTTGCTTACGACGGCCTTTCCTACTGCACATAGCCCCTGGTGTGATGTGGGGTGTGTGTGTGTGTGTGTGTGTGTGTGCGCGCGCGCGCAAATGTGCGTGTGTATTTAAAACGCTTATTGGTAGGTCATCAGCAGCTGATCAGACATAGTAATCCAATAATCTTTTTGAATGCATACAATTTTTCTTTAAAGGTAATTTTTTTTTTTTTTAAGAAAAAAGGAAATCTCTCGATTTCCTGTGCAAGTCTTGGGATCCCAGCTTGGGTTCCAGGCAACCACAGAGCTGCGCAGCCTCCGCCTCGCCAAACTTTCCCTTTCCAGGTTTGAACGAGGCGCAAATGTTCACTTCATGACTGAGCGGGGGCTGCTTTGCACG
>SJXQ01005514.1:57115-84882 GCA_006408695.1 Aepyceros melampus | reverse complement strand
TCGGTCTGGGGGATAGGTAGGGGCTGGATCCTGGAAGGGAGGCTCCAAGGGTGGCTCCCCAGTACAGCCCGGATGCTGGGGAAAAAAATCAAAGCTGCGGTTTTGAGGATCCAGTGTCCTCAGGGGACATCCTACGCCCCTTACTGCTCCAGGCTGGGGTGGGCTCCCTGGGGCGCCTTCTCTGGCCTCGTTAGAGGCGAGCTACTCACCTGCTGCGGGCCCTCACTGGCGGCCCGCGCCCCCCTCCTGGGTACTATTGTTGCCCATCTTGGGGGTCCTCACGGCGGGTCCTGAAAGAATGCACTTTTTCCTTTAGGCGGACAGGGGTTTCATTAATCGGCCATCCTTAAACCAACCCTAGAGAAACCCTGTCCCGCAGTGAGGCGCGTCAGGTATCTCTTGTCTACAAATGAGCAGTTTGGGCAAACGGTGGTTAAAGCATTGAATCCTGCTCTCCCAGAGACCGGCATGTCCAGATCTTTGGGGTCTGCACCAATGCCTCCGTGAGAAAAGATCAGTCCCCAAACTGCCTGGATATCCACAGTCCTCCTCCTCAAACCTGCTGCTTCCCGGCTAAGGCGAAAGACCACAGAACGTGAAAACTCCTCCGTCAGAACCTGTGTTAATGTTTCCGAGAGTTTTCTACAAAAGAAGACAAGCTCCTCTGGTGGGCCCTTCCACCCGCCAGGACACCGTGTCAAAGGAATTTGCGTAGTGGTTTACAAATATCAAGAACTTGGACAGTACTATTGCAATAAATCCGGGCTTTCTTTCATGCAGTTCTTAGGCATTTAGTTGAGGCCCTGGAGACGTGACTCAGTCTCCCCAGCCCACAGTGAAAAAATGCTTTGGGGGATTTGGTTGGGTTAGGGGGAAAGCTAGACCCCAAGCTCCCTGTGGGTCTTTTTTGAACAAAAACAAAACAAAACAAAAACAAAACCACGCTCACTCAGCAAGAAGCAGGAACTTTCCCTGGACGTCGGCCGGCTCCCCCTTCCTCTCGAGTTAAAATTACCAAGATCGATTTCCTTGGGTCTTTCCCAACGCCCTCCTCGCCCCCATCCCCACTCCCCTTTCTGTTTCTTTCCTCTACCAATTTCCAAGACATCTGGACATTTGTGGAGGTATTCTACACCCTAAAAAAATATTCCTTTACATTCGTGTGCACCTAAGACGGTGTAGACCTGGGCCCCTCTCTCCGGTGGTTACCGAGTTGGAGAAATCCGCCCGGAGGCTCTGTGTGCTGGAGACGCCAGAAGGCGCGGCCCAGCCTCCAAAATCTGGCGCGCAGAGCCGGCCCCGCCGAACCTGCGCTCGCGGAGAACGTTATCCTCACAGTAAATTTTAGCAAAGCCCCACCGAACAAAAGTTAAAGCGTGACGGCACTATACCTTGGCCCGGGTTACCAGGCGCCTGTCTCCCATTTTGGACATGCTGGAAGTGTTGGGTTAGGGGAGGTTTGCTTGGGCTGGGTTTGGATTGCCTATATAAGCCCTGCCGGAGTACTGTACGGAGGAACGCGCCTTGATGGACTCGGGTGTTAATTAACGCGCGGCTAATTTGAGCTCCTGGAGCAGGAGGCGGCGGGCCGCGCGGCGAGCCGCGAGGGGCCAGTGACCTCTAGTGGACACGGAGGGATATGCAGCTCGGGCGAGTCCGCTTGTGGGGCTGGGTGGCAGAGAAAACTTCTGCCCGCGCGGATGCCGGGTCCCTCCTCGGAACCCAGAGACTAGGAGGGACATTAGTCCCCAAATTAAGGGAGAAAAGGCCCTCTGCTAGTGATGTCGAGCGAGCGAGGGTCTTAGCTCTTCTGATATATCTGAAATCGAAACCCAATGCGGTTTAAGACGCGCGCGCGCGCACACACACACACACACACAAACACAGATTTATTTGCCATCCTTTTCGGCGGGGGAGGGAGAGCCTACAGAAGAGGTTTGAGAAATGAGCTTAAAGAAGTTTGGTTCCTGAACCTAGAGGCAAGCAAAGCTTAGGGGGTTTCTTCAGCCAGGCAGGCAAAGGAGTCAAATGTGCTTCTGTAAACAAAATACCTTAGTCCTCCTATGACCTATTCCTGCGTTTAAGAATAAAAATAAAGAAGACGCTTAGTTGTTTCAACAAGAGGAAAGCAAAAGAACAAATGATGTGTTGAACAGCCCATATGCCTCTGAGTTCACACCCTTCAGGCAAATAAGACACCACCACACACACAAAAACGAGTAACAGTGAACACACCAGAGCCTTTTCACATAATAAAAATAAAGAAAAGGACCAGGAGGATAAAATGACCTCTTACCCTCCCACCCTCTTCATTTATTTTATCAGTCACCAAACTAATGCAGAAGTTTTGGAAAAGATCGTCCGCGCATTGCGTGTGTCAAAAGTAAATCATAGGCCATGGTTATTCAGACCCAATGTCCCTTTTTCTAATAAGTAGAATTCTGCATTTTCTCTTTCCCTTATCCGCTCACATCGCAGCAGGGCAGAGAAGCTGGAGAGGTCCCAAGAAAATACGGAGCTCAGGGTCCTGCCGTCTGGCAGTGGCTTGAGTTCACCTCGCGGACCACCATGCTGCCCTGGCCCTTCCTGCCGGGTCCTGCCCTGAAGGCATTTGAGGATATTTTTAGTTTCGTTGCTCTCCCCCCGACTCCACGCCCCCGACACCCCTCCCCGAGGCACTCTTCCCCCAAGGGCCGAAGCCAGAATTGCGAGCTGCTCGGAGCAGGGACTTGGAGATGACCCCTCCCCCGCGGGTAGCCTCCGGGCAGTTCGCGGGGTCCTCCCTCCCTCTGTGCCAGGCTTTCCATCGGGTACCCCAGTCTGTCGTTAAGGACTGGGAGACAGAGATGAGGCACCCGAGGCATTGCCTCTTCCCAAACCCTGATCACAATCCGCTTGGGTCCGGTTTCACACCGCCCAGGATTGAGGCTTTGCGCCTGGAGCGCAGTGGTCAGGGGGCACCCGCACGGACCGCAGCGAGCGCGTCTGGGCCCCCCGTCCGGGGACAGCAGCCCTAGGGAGGGGCGGCGGGGCCAGAGGGACTGTCACTCCTGGACTATGGGCGAAGGAAGAGCAGCACTGGGGACTGGGCGGGTGGAGGAGGGTGGAATGATTTCTCCGAACTTTCCCCTTCTCCCCTTTGCGCCTTCGGAAAGGTCCTGTAAGTAAGTCGCCGGGTCCCGAGGCCGCGGGAAGAGCAAGGCCTCTCCCCGCAGGGCGGGGGCCGGCTCTTTGAGGGGCCTCGGGCCACGGGGAAGGGGCTAGCTCAGCTCCTCCAGGGGCGGGAGTTACCACCCCCTCCTTTCTCGGCCAGAGGTGTTGAGGGTCCCCCGAGAATCTGGCCCAATGAATGGGACCGTCCAGAGTCGGATGTCAGACCCAGGGTGCAGCAGTAGCTCTCTTCTGCGCAAGGCTGCCAAATTGCAGCGCTGGAGGATGTGGCGGGGGAGGGTGCTGAGCCCCAACAGAGGAAGAAATGCGTAGTGAAAGGGAACCCGTGAGGGCCGAAGATTTCATTGCAGACCCGAGAGGAAGGCTCGAGAACTGTTAAGTGAAAAAAGCATTTTAAGTCGCCAACATAAAATCTATCATCTTAAAACAAAAATGCAGCAATAAAATAATAGATTTTAACAGAGAAAAGAGAATTGTCGTAGTTTAAGAAATGATCTCTTCAGTCAAGTAACCAGGAAACACAACCAGGCTCCAACTTTTAAACGCCCAGACGTGACCCTCACAGCAAAGGCGCTTCTGGCCGTGGGCGTTTGCCTCGACCTCCCCGCCACCTCGCCGCAGGAGTTCCCAGTCAGTCCGGGTTAAGAAAAAACCAGCAGCTGGGGAATCAAAGAAGAATTAAAAACTCGGAGAGCCCCAAGCAAGGACCGACTCGCGTTCCTGCCCCCAGGCGTTTAACCTGTGTGCCCCCCGGAAGCGGCGCGAGTCACTTTCAGCACCACGTGGGGCGCACAGAGCAGGCGCTGCTGCGGGCTGGCCCGGCGATCGCACACCTGAGGCCGAAGTCGGGGAGCTACGCCTAGCTCTCCAAAACGGAGTCCAGCCCGACTTGGGCCCTTGTCAATTTAGGGACTTACCTTTGGCCGCGTAGCAGCCCTTTCGCCCCTGCCATTAGACGCCAAGGGAGCGCTCTCCTCACTGTACCCAAGGGCGTCATCTGCGCCCACCAGGCCCCTAGGGACCCCGCCTCAGGTCCCAAAATGCCAGATTCACCTTTGCGGGGAGCGCTCACAGGAGCCTTCCTCAGCCAACTTCTAAGTGGGCGCGGTGAGAAACAGCCTCACTCAGCCTCTTGGAGAGGCCAAACAGCGAGCTTCGGGGGCTTGGCGTCGCCCTGACCCCTTCGCCACCCGGGTAGGAGCGGCGGGGCTGATATCCCGGTTTGCACTATCTTAGCGGCTCGGTAGCTGCTGTCAAAAGGGTCTCCCTCCTCTCAGAACGATGCCGGTGGTGGATCTTTCCCCGCCCTAAGATTTAGGAAAGAATGGACTTGGATCATCGGCCCTTAGGACCTCTGAGAACTTGGCCAGCGAGTGGCCACCAATTCATCTGCGCCCACCAGGCCCCTAGGGACCCCGCCTCAGGTCCCAAAATGCCAGATTCACCTTTGCGGGGAGCGCTCACAGGAGCCTTCCTCAGCCAACTTCTAAGTGGGCGCGGTGAGAAACAGCCTCACTCAGCCTCTTGGAGAGGCCAAACAGCGAGCTTCGGGGGCTTGGCGTCGCCCTGACCCCTTCGCCACCCGGGTAGGAGCGGCGGGGCTGATATCCCGGTTTGCACTATCTTAGCGGCTCGGTAGCTGCTGTCAAAAGGGTCTCCCTCCTCTCAGAACGATGCCGGTGGTGGATCTTTCCCCGCCCTAAGATTTAGGAAAGAATGGACTTGGATCATCGGCCCTTAGGACCTCTGAGAACTTGGCCAGCGAGTGGCCACCAAGTCACTGCTGATCCTCCCAGGGTCGCTGGTGGGGATGGAGGGGTTTCAACGCAGGACCACCCGCCCCTCCCCAGCAACCGCGCGCCCTGCCGCCGCCGGGCTGGGAATCGGAGCAACCCATCAGTTTCACGAAGGAAATTTTTAGGGGATGTGAGGGGAGGAGGGCAGTGCAAATCTGGAGTCTGGGATAAAGGTGGAGAGGGTGTCGCAGGCTCCGAGCATCCGAGGCCTGGCAAGCCCCGAGACCAAGTAGCAGGTGGGCGCCGGGAACCGGGGCCCGGAGCCCGCAGCCCCGCTGGCGCTCTGCGCTCGGATGGTGTTGGGAGCTTTCTCCCGGAGCCCGGCTATGAACGCTTCTTTCTTGGCTAGAGTTCTAGATTTTACGTGTGGAGTTGTTTAAAAAAATATGTTTGGACTATTTAAGCTATTCTGTAGATCAAAAAGAATCCGAAAAGACTAGCGGACTTTTTTTTTTTTTCTCCTCTGAGCCGTTTCCTATTTTTCTTTCTCTGAATTGCTAAATGTTAGCGTCTCCAATACTCTTGCCTGGAAAATCCCATGGACGGAGGAGCCTGGTAGGCTGCAGTCCACGGGGTCGCTAAGAGTCGGACACGACTGAACAACTTCACTTTCACTTTTCACTTTTATGCATTGGAGAAGGAAATGGCAACCCACTCCAGTGTTCTTGGCTGGAGAATCCCAGGGACGGGAAAGCCTGGTGGGCTGCCGTCTATGGGGTCGCACAGAGTTGGATACGACTGAAGCGACTTTGCTGCAGCAGCAGCGTCTGGGTAGAGGGTAGGGACGAGGAAGGGATGGGAGACTGAGGCGTGGGACGCGACGTTTCGAAGCGTCTTTTTCATTAACAGTTTCACCCTCTACCCTCAGCGACGACGACCACACCAGTCTATTTTGTAGAGCCTCCGGCAGGTTGGGAAAATCTTGGAACTCAAATCTCAGAAACTTGAATCCAAGTTTCTTGGAACTTTTGAATGAGGGAGGCTCCCGAGTGCCTGTCTCGAACTTGAGGCTGGAGGGATGGCACCTTCGGAAACTTCCTGTACCCCTTTAACTCCCAACCGTGAGGCTGCCACCTCACTGACCCTCCAGCCTCGTCCTGTTTCGTTTGCTCTGCCCGCTCTGGTCAGCCCATCCCTGGAGATGCTCCATTAGAGCCCCCTGAGTGAAACTCCGCAGTGCGGTTCAGAAACACTTCAGGACTGCCTGGGGAAGACCGAGCTTTGAAATGAGACTCCAGGTCGACCTGATTCTGGAGCTTGGGTGGGGCGCTGGGGGACTCCAGGCTCTCCCGGGACAAGTGCCCCTGTGTGCAGAGAAAGGCCGGGCGGTTAGGGAGGCCCCGAAGAGCGCCTCTGTGAGCGAGGGCGAGAGATCGTCTCCTCCTGGCCTCAGTTTCCCCATCTGCTTTAGGTGAAATTTCAAGCTTACTTACTCTTACAAAAGTGATTCCCTCCACCCCACCCCATATAGCACTTGTCCGCTTGCTGCCCCGCATCAAATCATAATTTTTTTTTAGGGTGAATTTAAAAGAACTAGAAAACCATGCATGTCAGGATTTATCTGCCTTACAGTTCTATTGATGGATTTTTTTTTCAACTTAATTTTTATTTCTGTGGATTAAAAAATATATATCTGGAAAGTAGCTTCTGAGCTAAAATAGTTACCATTTATTTAATAATTTTAAAGCAATAAGAATTGAGTTAAATGCTTTAGCTATTTTTCTCTCATGAAGTCTCACAACAACCATGTCAGATAGTTTTTTTTCTTCTTCTCTTCCTCCCTTCTTTCTGATTTGAAAGTGGCAGAGCAATCACTGACTGAGGAAGGTGCAGGAGCTCATGAGTGGCAGAGGTTGAGTGTGCACACGTGTATGAGACACCTGAGTGGAAGCTCTTAGCAGAGGCCAGCAGGGTTTCCAGATGAGGCCATATTCCTCCAGCATTCTCCAGGACCCTCCAACAGTTGGATGGCTCTTGGCACCCACTACAAGGGAAGGCTGTGGTTTAGAAGAAGTAGAAGCTGTGGGTAGCTCAGTGGAACTGACCAGTTCAGAAAGCTTGAAACAGGCTTGTGGTCCCACACCATTCAATGCTCTTCCCAGGGGCAGGTTCAGACCCTGTGTGATGTTAATTCTGGGACTATCCCTTCTTGGTCAGTCCCGCACACCTCTGCCAGGGATGCAAAAAATAAACATTTTGCTACTCTCCCCGGTGGCTTATTTTTAAAATGTGAAGTTAGAATAGTGAAAGACGTAATGGGATGACAAAAAGAGGGAAATCAAGTACCAGAAATAAAGATTATAAAGGAGTAAGTCCCTCAAAGGTTGTTGGTAATAATATCAACACAAACAGAAAATTAAGGAATAGTTTAATGAAATGTCATGCTTTTAAACATACTTTTTATTTTATGAGTTTTGATATGGAGAATCTCTGTATTCAATGATTTTTTAAAATTTAGTGTATCTTTGTATTTTATGTATCTCATTTAAGACAAATGAGATAAAATTATATTCATCCTATACGTCATGACATATGATAATAAGGTATATTTTAAAAATTTTAAATAAAGGTGTCAAAATATGCATGTAAGCATTCCTCTAGGGAGATTACGTACTTATTTAAATAAAGTCACTTCTCACAATATATTTGGATTCTTTTTCTTCTCTTCCTTTTCTCCTCCTGTATCTCTTTCTCATACTTCTTTTCTTCTCCTTCTCCTTTTCCCTTTCCACTACCAATTATCATTTTGCATTTAGAATCTATTTATGATACACAGAAAATAAGCCTAATTTTTACTTCCAGTGGTATTTTTGAAAAAATATAACAGAAATATCTTCTTATATTCCAATTTGAATACTATTTCTAACTGCTGCAGATACTCAGAATGATATGTGTAATCTCAAACACGTCTACAATGACATCTTTTTTTTAAGATATTGCTTCACAATTACAATAGACTTACTATCAGGTTAATGTTAAAATAGATAATACTATAATATTTAAAAATTAACATTTTAATGCTCCCATTGTGATGGGAGCATATTTGGTGCTGCAACCACTTTTTTTTTTAATTGGAGTATAGTTGCTTTACACTACTGAACAGTGTACAGTCTCTGCTGTACAGCAAAGTAAATCAGCCAGATGTATCCATATAGCCCCTCTTTTTTGGATTTCCTTCCCATTTAGGTCACCACAGATTAGTTACCTGTTTTATATTTAGCAGTGTATGTATGCCAATCCCAGTCTCCTGATTCATCCCACCCCACCTCCCGCTTTCCCCTTGGTGTCCATACATTTGTTCTCTACATCTATGCCTCTATTTCTGCTTTGCAAACAAGATCATCTAGGCTTCCCTGGTGGCACAGATGGTAAAGAATCTGCCTGCAATGCAGGAGACTTGAGTTCCATCCATGGGTTGGAAAGATCCCTTGGAAGAGGGCATGGCAACCCATTTCAGTATCCTTGCCTGGAGAATCCTTATGGACAGAGGAGCCTGGTGGGTTACAGTCCACGGGATCACAAAGAGTTGGACACGACTGAGTGACTAAGCACAGCACTTACTATTTTTCTAGATTCCACGTATGGGTTAACATACAATATTTGTTTTTCCTTTCTGGTTTCACTCTGTATGACCGTTTCTAGGTCTAGTCATGTCTCTACAAATAACACAATTTCATTCCTTCTATGACACAGTAATGTTCCATTGTATATATGCACCACATCTCCTTTATCCATTCCTCTGCTGATGGTCATTTAGGTGCTTCCATGTTCTGGCTATTGTAAATAGTGATGTGCAACCATTCTTAAAATTAAGGAAATCACAAAGTCTTATAAGACGCAATCAACAGTGGACAGAATCACAACACATAGACAAGGACATTGTAATTTTCTATAGCTCTAGGGGAAAGCATTCATTTGCTCCATAGTCTTACATATTCTGGGATTCCCTGATAGCTCAGTTGGTAAAGAATCCACCTGCAATGTAGGAGACTCTGGTTTGATTCTTGAGTTGGGAAGATCCACTGGAGAAGGGATAGGCTACCCATTCCAGTATTCTTGGGTTTCCCTTGTAGCTCAGCTGGTAAAGAATCTGCCTGAAATGTGGGAGACCTGGATTTGATCCCTGGGTTGGGAAGATGCCCTGGAGAAGGGAACGGCTACCCACTCCAGTATTCTGGCCTGGAGAATTCCATGGACTGTATGGGGTCAGTCCATGGGGTCGCAAAGAGTTGAACATGACTGTCTGACTTTCACTTCACTTTACTTACATATTCTATTGTAGCAAAGAAACAATTATACTTTCTTGCAAAAATACTCTAGAACCGCTATTGAGAATGGCTGAAAATTTGAGTGTAAAGAAACTTTATCTTCATGTATTGAACTTTTCTTACTTTTCTTCTTCATCAGCCAAACTTAGTTTTCCTTTCTTCTAGTCTTTTAGGGTCCCACACTTTGCCTTCCAAGACAACAGTTAGATCACATGATAAAGTGAATCCATGTTAACGTGTTGATAATGATAAATGAGTTGACGTTCACATCCTAGGCCGAAGTCCTTTCAAGTTTCCCAGTTCAGAGTTCAATTCTAATCAGTGTACTTGGAGGAAATACTTTTCCTTTTGCCATCTAACTTGAGTGATGGGAGCCCAGTCAAACCACACAGGCCCTCTTTCCTAAGGCTCGGCTGTCTTCATGCTTAAACCCGTCAGTATAATTACAGGGAAAGCCGCCTAGAGAAAGAATTGGAACAGACATCTCTGGAACATAAGACTGTTGTGCCTCAAAATGGCAAAGATGGGATTTGAATTTATATCGTTTGCAAGACCAGCTTATAATTCTCCGGCATTAATTTTAAGAGAGCATTCAATGACAATTTAAATTATTGGGCCTGTGTGAGAAAGAAGACTGCTCTCTCCTAAGTTAACACTGCAGTCCCCTTTCTGTCCCCCTAGCTCATAGTCTTCACGGTTGCTGTTCCCTAAGCTTGGAACACTGCCTCGAGAAATCAAGATGGCTACATCATTCTTACGGATTCTCAAGAAGCATTCCCGGGTAGAACCTATCCTATCAGTCTTTTTCTGTCACATTCATATTTTTAAAAGAATCTATAACCTTTTTCCAGTGGTCATGTATGGATGTGAGAGTTGGACTGTGAGCGCCGAATAATTGATGCTTTTGAACTGTGGTGTTGGAGAAGACGCTTGAGAGTCCCTTGGACTGCAAGGGGATCCAACCAGTCCATTCTGAAGGAGATCAGCCCTGGGATTTCTTTGGAAGGAATGATGCTAAAGCTGAAACTCCAGTACTTTGGCTACCTCATGCGAAGAGTTGACTCACTGGAAAAGACTCATGCTGGGAGGGATTCAGGGCAGGAGGAGTAGGAAATGACAGAGGATGAGATGGCTGGATGGCATCACTGACTCGATGGACGCGAGTTTGAGTGAACTCCAGGACATGGTAATGGACAGGGAGGCCTGGCGTGCTGTGATTCATGGGGTCACAAAGAGTCAGACACGACTGAGTGACTGAACTGAACTGATGACCTTCTGAAAGAGTGTTGTTTCTCTGTTTATTTGCACTGTTTTCTTTGTCTACTTCCCTAGACTAGAATATATACTGTAAGAGATTTTTACTCATCACATGAAGGCAACACATGGCAGTAAATAGTGAATAAATTATTGAATATGTTTTTCTGCATTTTTAAATATGTTTTTTGGATGTCTCTATCATTGGCCATTCCTCACTATAATATCCACAAAAAAATGGGCCTGTTGCTGGTTTGCTTTTTGAATAACACAACAAATTTCCTCACCAGAAACTAAGATGGTGTAGGTGGAGACAGAACCTGGTTTAGAAATTAATGCAGAGATGTAGCTAGTTGGAAAGAATACTTGCTATATAGGCCATGTCTCTAGAAGTCAATTTCGTGTTGCAGGTAGATTATACAAACTATCAAAAATACATTAACTGTCAGCTACTTGCATTCATTTATTCATAAATCCAGCAAACATTCATAGGATGGCTATTCTAAGGTTGGTGCTACCCATTTCAAAGACCGTTGACATAGTTCCTTCCCTGGCAGGTTAGAGCAGTAACTTGATAGCCGCCATTCTTTAACTGCAGGGAAAATGAATTACAGTGCCTCTAGTCCTTTCTCCACTTGTTTCAGTCCCCTCTTCTTTAGACATTGTTTATATCGGGCTCCCCTTGTCCTTCAATCATTTACAGAAAAAGTATCTGGTAAAGTTTCATACTGAAGTCTAAAAGATTTACATTGACTGTCTTCTAGGTATGTTTATACTGAATCCAATTAGAAAGGAAAGGGAAAGCTGTCTAATTATGGGCTTTTCAAACCAGAAAGGAAAATGTAGTTATTTTTAAAGCCAGTGTCCTTGAAATCTTGCTTATTCTGCTTGTTTGTAAACTTTGAGAACTTAACATTGAACAGCAAAAGATTTTTTGCTGTAAGATCTAACAGGTAAGTCTTCATGGATGTTGTTAAAGCCAATGCTTTTAGAAAAGACTTTGAGTATGCGCCCTCCTTCTTTCCTTTCATCTCCTCCTCCTCTCTCTCCTTTGGATCCTCTTTTCCTCTCGTTCTCACCATCCACATCTTGATCCTCCTCCTCATCTATTTTCGCTCTTTCTTCTGGAAATACAGAAAATATTGTTTAGAAAGTTGCTTCTCCTAAAACAAACAACCCCCACCACAAAATAGGCAAATGAGCAAAGGGAAATGCTATTAAACTATTTCCATAAATTATCCATGCCAAAGATACATTACAGAGAATTAATAGCTGACTTCACTACATTGACTTGTGATCATTTAATTCAAAATGTCGTATAAAAACCCTCCGTGAAGGACAGTAAGAGGTGTGGAAACTTTATCACTCAAGTGTGTTTAAAATCCTAACTTTGAACCTCGTCTAGCCCCCTTCGGGCTGTTGTAACAAAATACCACAGACCGAGTGGCTTATAGACAACAGAAATTTATTTCTCACTATTCTGGAGGCCGAAAAGTTCAAGATCAAGCAGATTCAACATCCGGGGAAGGCTCACTACCTGGTTCATAGACTGTGGTCTTTTCAGCTAATCTCATTCGTGAGAGTTCTGCCCTCATGACCTAATTAGCTCCTGAAGGCATCTCCTCCAAAGGATTAGATTTCAACTATAAATTCTGGGTGGATACAAACAGTCTACAGCAGCCTGTTGCCCTGTCTTTAATAATAATAGCTCTTTAGCTCTTTCCCTTTGAGGGTGATATCATGAACCCTCTCTTTTGGGAAGATTGGTGATAGTCACTTTTCTGTTCCACTAGTGCCTTTTTCAACCTTATAATAGTATCCCTAACAGCTCTCCTGATGCATTTTATTTTTCAGAACATGAATTGTCAGAGAAGCAGAGTGAAACATCTTTTTGAGCTCTGTGGTCAACATTCAGACATCTCTCCCTCTAGTTTGCCAACATTATATTCTTCGTAGGTGTTCTTTCAAAGTCTCACATGTGATACACGCTAAACCTTTTACGTGTCCAGACATTTGGAGGTCATGAGCCACTTGTTCTACTCAGGCTTTGAAGGTGAACACGATGGATAAACTGGGGTGGGAGGAGGGCTGGTGTGGGGAGAGAGCCATGTTCAGACCTCAGTCGGCAGTGGCCGTGGAGGAGCTACTTGTGAGGGACAGGCAATTCTGGGGATCTGTTCACTTGCTGCCCTCTCTCCTTGGTCCCACTAGGAAACTAGTTAGTATCAACAGCAGTCTGTCCTAAGCCTAGGGACTTGAATTATTCATTAGTCAAGCGTAAATTATCATTTAGAGGCAGGTGACACACATGTTTTCTCGAACAATTATTATCACTAATCATCATTTTCCACAGTAATTTGTATGCTCTCATTATTAGCCCTTGATTTCTATGTAAATCCTTTTCATAAAACTGCCACAAGATGGAAGTTGTTTTTTTTTAATTGGCTCTCTTTACCTCTTGATATGTTTCTTGGCATTTTTGCACCCCTCATCTGGCATTTGATGGTTGGGTTTTCAGATTAGGCTGACTGTTGACATGCCCAGATAAAACATTCTTTCATTGAGCATATTGCATTTGTAGGGGAAGCCACCTTCCTTCACCTTCTGCCATATTGTACCCACATTTTTTTTACATCAATTGTCCAAACATTGACTCTCACATTTTCCCCTTTTTGATTTTCATTGGGCACCATATTTGACACTTTAACTACTTTTACTAGTTGTCCATGCCTTGTCACAAAGACCGAAGCTGACACAGGCTTTGCCTAAACAGTTGCCTTGAGTAAGTACATTTGCCATACGGATTTCCCCTCCAAATACTGTAGTGTATCTTGGAGAGTTTCCTGTTTCTTTTTTTTCATTGTGGCTATATGGTTTCTGGGACTTAAGTACTTGGGAAAAAAAAAAAACTCTCTTTCTTTGTAACATTTATTTCATGTTTCCTAGATTCAATTTTTAAATGAGCTTCAGAAGAGTTCTTGGAATTACCTAGTTTATAACAGCATGGGTCCCTATGGGGTTCATGAGGGAATGATGGAGATTTGCTTATAATTCCACCGGCTTGTGAAGCTCTACCCTGATCTAATATTTATATACAAGTCTTACCTTTAATATATAAGTCTTACCAGAACGAACCTCATTACACTGGTCAGGGGAGGGGCAGATGCTCTAGAAAGGGTCAGTGCCTTAGTTCCCAGAATGCATGGGTTAAGGCTCATAGACTCAGATCATCTCACTGAAGTCCTGGCTTCCTAAACTATCATCTGGGTGACTTTGTGGCAAGTTACTTAAACCCTCTGTGCCTCAGTTTTTCCTCACCAATAAAAGCAGATTTAGTGACTATGCCTATTCCACAAGGTTGTTGTGAGGATTCCCTGAATTGAATGCAAAGCACTTAGTGTCTTGCATTTAGTAAGCACTTGCTAAGTGTCAGTTCTTATTATTATGGTGGCATGAATTTGTTTCTTGGAATAAGAAAGGGTAGAGTCTTGGTGAAATGGGTGCAGAAGTAAGATGGATTCTTTTAATCCCCAGAAGCTGGGTGAGAAGGCCTGAAGTAGAGGTGTTCCCTGTAGAGAGCAGGCCTAGGTGGGGGTCTCCCAGAGAAAGGGCTGGGTGGCCCCAGCATCGTGGCATCATCATTACTGTGAGCTTCATACCTGGCCCTTCACAAGTGTTCAGGACAAGTGCTCTGACTAAGCCACCCATGAAGCATTGCCTGTTAAAGACTCAGAGGAAATGGAGATGTAATGAAGGGTTTAGTGTGTCTTTGAAAGTGAAAAAAAAGTGTTAGCCATTCAATTGTATCCAACTGTTTGTGACCACACGGACTGCAGCCCACCAGGCCCCTCTGTCCATGGAATTCTCCAGGAATACTGGAGTGAAGTTGCCATTTCTTTCTCCAGGGGATCTTCCTGCCTCATGGACTGAACCTGGGTCTCCTGCATTGCAGACAGTCACTTTGCTGTCTGAACCACCAGCGAAGCCTTGAAACATTCTGTGGCCTTAAGAGAGCTATGCTTTTCAGTACTCCTTCTTTGGAACCGATGATGTGATGACGCATTGCGAATGGACGTCTCTAGTTGGTTTCCTAGGTTAAAAAACCACGCTCTCAGCTTTGAGATTTCCAGGCTCTTGCCTGCCACCTTTTTAATGCATTAAGCCTGTAGTCTGGCTCATTGTTGAGTCTTGTCATTTTGGTCTGAGATGTAACTGCAGTGCTTCTACATGATCTTGACGGTGTCTTTACATAAAACACAAATTTTCTTAAACAAGGACGAGAAGCAGCTGCAAGATTAGTGATACCAAGACTGAAAAGTGAGGGTTTCCTCTTCAAGACCTATCCAAACAGTTGTCTGTGTCACCACACACAAGCATGTGTGCACATACAGACAGAGATACAGGCAGAGGAAAACATGGGGTAACTTTCCGCATTGTTATGAAGCTTCCAGAAACACGAAGCCGAGGGGCTCAATATTACATCGAAGCAGAGTAGTGTCACAATACCAGCCTGCCCCTCCTCCTCCTGACATTTCTGCAGGAAAAAAAAGAGCTCCTGCTGTTCACCCAAGCTCTGAGCGAGAGGAGCATACACTAGATATGCCTACAGGGATTCACATTCTAAGCTGGGTTAAAATAACTTCTCTGCCTCCGCATGGCAAATTAATTTTTCTATGTAAACACAACAGAAAAAATCGTCATCCCAAATATGCAGTGTTTCACAGAACCTTAAATCATTTCTATCACAATTTAAAATTCAATTCCAGCATGGGGAATTGAAAAAAAAAAACAAAACTGGAAATAACTAGATAGAACAGAGCCATAAAGACAAAATCTAAACATCTAAACAAGAAACAACAACAACACAATCATTAATATATAGCAGGTGACATTTCCTTAACCTGATGCCTTTGTTCGGAAAAGAATGTTATTTAATTGAAGTAAAAGAAAATAACTTGCAGTATTTTGGATACTAAAAAGTCTTGCCTTTGGCAGTTATGCTTCCGTTCTTACTTGCAGTATATATTTTATCTTTATCCAGAGATCTGCTTTGATGATATTGCTTATGATATGACCCACGTGTTTCAACTACTCCCATCATCCGAACAACTTGGTTCACTTGGCGGAGGATGGCAGTAAACCAGCCAAGATGTTCGGTTGGATTCCTGTCCAGCGAGACTAGTTGACTTGGCTCTTGGCCATAGCAACAGATGATATTTCTAACTCTTTGTGACGTTCTAGTTTCAAACTGCCTTGACAACAGGGGCTATACTTTAGAAAAAGTATTTTGTTTTCCAAAGCACCTCTACTATTGGTATTCTGCACACAGGATATAAAATCAATTTGTTTAGTGAAGGGATATCAAAGAGAGCTTCCCAGCCGTCTCTCAGCCATGTCTTTTGGTCCCTCCTATTCAACTCATCCTCTTACTCAATAAAGAAAAAAATTCATGGTCATGAATTTATGCCTGGTTACCCGAGAACTTTGTAAAAGTCAGGCCAAACTTTTTATTATGTTGATTCTATTTCATGAATATATGTATTTGGTAATGGAAGAATGAGAAATTCAGCAGTCCACTGTTGCAAAATCCACAAAATTTGCCATTAGAGCATACTTATCTGTAGGAAAAAAATGCAAATGAACATGTGATGATCTGCAATTGCTTCTTTCTCCAATTCTTATTTAAACTTCAAGCTGACGTGTAATAATAGTGAACAAAATTATAAATTATCTAGATAATATCTGGTCTTTCAACTTAAGATTATTGAATATTCTAACTTGCTTTGACCACACTCCTTTAAACAATTTAACTCTGGCTTCTTTCTGTTAATCAATATGAATTCTTGTTAGTATGGCAGACATACTTTTTTTTTTAAGAAAAATATTATTAAATTAGCTAGAATTCTCCCAGAAAGTTCCCCTAGAGGACTGTGTATAATAAGATGCGACATACAGGAGACTGGGTCTGTAAGTAGAATATAACTCCTGATACTTACAGCATTTAGGTTATGTGTACAGGGTTAGAAAGGAAGAACAGTTTCCATGGATTATTCATTCATTTCTTGCAAAACTACATATTCCTCAAATATCTGTGCATGATTAAGTTTATTTGGAAATTCTGCATAAATTAACTAGGAATGAGACAATATTAGTTACTCAAATAATGGATATAAAAAATGATACTAAGATAATAAAATTACAAGATTACAAATAAAATGGGAAAATGTGATCTTTCTCTTTAAAAATTCAACTTAATTTTATGTTATTTTCACACATATAAAAATAAACACTGTTGTATTAGAAGTCTTATGTTTTGAGCATAAATGAAAACGTTGTGTTAGTGTACTCTTCTTTGGTTGAGCTTAAGTCCTTATGTTTCAAAGACCTTGTTAAAGTTGGAAGATGCTATTATTTTTAAAATGATATATTAAAAATTGTTTTCAGTATAAAACACTTCAGATGTTAAAAAAGGCAGACAAAATAGCAGAAATCATTATTACCATTATCCACATTTGGAAGATGTTATCTTTGGAAGACCTTATTTTCTTAATCTCTCTGTTTATAGAGAAAATAATAAAATGTTAGAAATCAGCTATACTTCTATCTCCTAATCTCTTTTCTATTCCTTCTTTCCAGAGGTAACTGCTATCCAGAAGTTAGTATGTGTTTCTCCTGTGCAACAAAAAATTATTTTACTACATATTTGTATATAAAAATTTGTTTTTTCTAAAAAAACCAAGATTTTTTTCATGTTATTACATACAAACTAATTGTCCATTGATAGAAGAAATGAAAAACTGTGGGTTTATCCTCACTAGGAATTGTATTAGAGATAAAAATGAATAGGCTAGATCTGGATGTGTCAACTTACTAAGCTATTTTTAACCAGCTGAAAGAACTCAAAAGTTATGTAATACTTTATATTATTCATACTATACATTTTTTAATTCAATAAATAATTGTTGAGAGCTAATTCTATGCCCGCTACCATTCTAGCTACCTGTGATGCCACAGTGAATAAAGCTGATGTGGCCTTTAGGCTAGATTGCCTCCTAGCAGTGTATCAGTTAGGCCAGCCTACAGTCACTGTCAGGGGAAAGAAAGGTATCATACTCAGTAACAGTGACAGTAGGATCCAAAATGTTTCAAATCCTTATTATACCTCTACATGTACATCTTATTATTTCTATCAGCAGATGAGGAAACACCAACCCAGAGCAGTTAAACAATTTTCCACAAAGCTCATGACTGATCAAGAGGGTGTTCGGATTCATTTGCCTCAATGATTGTAATCTTTTGACCCTCTCATGTTACTGCTTTAGCCAAGTCCACAACACTGTAAATGAGACCAGAATGATTTAAGATGTTTCTTAATCCATAATAAGTTATATCTGATTCCTAAAGATTTAAAGTTTGACATAATAAAAATAGCACAAGACCAAGACTGGACACTATTTAAAATCTAGATGACAGTTTATAATGAAATGAGTGTTGGTGGTTTTGTATTTCTGCTACATACTTCCTTACCTGCTCACCTTTTTCCCACCTAAGTATCTTTACATCCTTTTCTTTAGTGTGAAGAAACGTTGGGAGATAATATAAGAATCATTCTTCTGAGTTATCCAGGAAAAACAGAGGAGTTAGAAAGTGACCGTATAATTCAGGCCCCAATACCTACTTTGTAGAATGAGGATTTAAAAAGATTTTTTAATTGAAATACAATTGCTTTACAATGATGTGTTAGTTTGAACGAGGATTTCTTATGCTGTTTCTGCCTGCCGTCCCACACCAACTAGCTGGTTGGCTGTGGTCAGCCTTGTGGTGTTGATAGACAAAAGAAGATAAGCAAAAGCCGAGATGGGGAGTCTTTGGTCTCATCGAGCTGATGTTCTAAGACAGATACGCACGAAGACAAAATCAAGACCTCTTTTCTGCTGTTTCATTGTATCAATCTGATTCATGTTCATGAACTATAGACACATTATTTCCATGTGTGTGTGTGTCTATGTCAAGGCATGTGTGTAGGTACCAAACGTTATCAGTTACATACATGTATTTGGTTAAATACATAAAAACAAAGTCTTAACACTTCATGAAAAATATTTTATGTTTCAATGGTTTAGGATCTTTTTTTTCTTGCTAAGTGTAGAGAAGAATGCAATGTCCTCCTACTGGTAGCTCCAGAATAATTAAGCAGATAGGCTTTGCACTTGATTTCGCTAAGTGCACCTCAAGATGCACGCAGAACTTTTATTTTCATTTCCATTGTCCCTTAGTTAACCCTCAAGGGATGGGTAGAGGAATGGTCAGTTTTATAGAAACGTGCTTTAATATTACTTGTTGGATTGACAATCACTTTCAGTTCTACACATGTTGCAGCTTCAAATAGCTTCCCCCGGGGAATAACAAATGAGTCTTTTTTTTTTTTTTTGGACAGTTTAGATACAGAAGGTAAGCATTCTAACTTTCTTATTTTCTTTTATTTTCTGAGGTTCAACATTATATTAAGCAAAAGTTGCTAAGAATATTGTATAGGAACCTTCAGTACCAAAATAGTCAAGTCATTTAATATTCTGGAATACATAATGCTTTCATCCATGATGCAGTCAATTTATTCGATGTGCACTGTTATATTACATCAGTCTAACATAATCATATTAATTTACCTCTTCTACTTTAGCATGTGTGATCATGATTAAGCTGAAGTTTGCCTCCCTTTATCTACGAATATTGTTATTATTTGTCAATGAATATTGTGGGAAAGTAGGTTCCAAATATTTAAGAGAAAGAATAATTTTGAGCAGCTTATCTTAATTTGAATTGAAGCTGGATGAAGTATGATTATTTTTTTAATTATACATATATTTAAATGTCTTTACTGAATTTTTTACAATGTTGCTTCTGCTTTTTATGTTCTTGTTCTTTGGCCACGAGGCTTATGGGATCTTAGCTTCCCAGCCAGGGACTGAACCCACACCTCCTGCATTGGAAGGCGAAGTCTTAACCATGAACCACCAGGAAAGTCCCTAGAGTATGATTTTCTCTTACTACACCTCAACAGGAAGCACCGTGGAATGACAGCTTCCAGTACTATTTTGTGTAAATATTCCAAATATCAGATTTCTTTTCACATAGCATTTTTTAAATTGAGATAAAACTGGAGTGAAAAGCACAGATCTTAAGTGTGCAGTTAGGTGAATTTTGACCAAGTATACCAATCACCCAGAAAGTTGCTTTGTGCCCCCCACCCACACAGTCAAACCCTGCTCTGATTTCTATTACCACAGAAAGGTTCTGTCCGTGCTTGGTCTGCATATAAATAGAATCATACAGTGTAATCTCTTTTGTGCTCAGCTTCTTTCATCCAATTTAATCCTTGCAAACATTTTAATGAGTGATGTTTAAATAATTATGATCATAATCAGCACAATATCGGTTACATTCTGGTTTATCTAATAACCAGTTGTATATAGCTTTCTAAATTCAGATGTTCAGTGCATCGTGCCTCATATTTCTTGATTCTATATTTCACAGTAAGTTTCTCTTCTATTCTCAGATTTTACAAAATGCATTATTAAAGGCAGGAAGAAAACTACTCTCTAGCAAAGTAGGCGAGCTCTCTAGTGCTAGTGTATATGTTCTCTTAATGTTGTCAGTATGTTTAAAGAGGATTCTGGAAAGAATGCACTGTTCAGGAAAAATAAACTGGTTTAAAATTTTTTTTCTTAATAAATGAACTCAGAGGAGAAATACCATCACTGAGAGTTTAGGAGGAGATGTGAAGAAAAATATTTTCCTTTTACCTTAGTAGAACTCTGTTGTAGAGAACATGTTTTTTGATTTGGCCAGATAATTTAACATTTTAAAGGTAAAACTTTTGCATGCAAAGAACATAAACCAAGATAGTTAATTCGGAGGACAGGAAAGTGGGGTGGGAAAGTTAGATTATTTTCAACCTTCTAATCCATACTTGGTAACTTAGCTGGTGAACTGGGAAATACTAGAAAGTATATGCTCCATGTCATTTCAGTTTATGGTTATAAAGAGAGAAGTTAGTAAAGGTAACATGTTTTTTGTGTTCTAACACCATTGAGTTAGGTTGGTTGCCTGTTGAGAGCAGCATGAATGACCATGAGCCAGGTTCAACAGAAATCCAGTCATGATCCCTTGATTTTGCATTCTTAAAATTAGACAGGCTAGCCAGATCAATCCTGAAGGTAATCAACCCTGACTATTCTTGGAAGGACTGATGCTGAAGCTGAAGCTCCAATACTTTGACCACCTGATGTGAAGAGATGACTCAGTGGAAAAGACCTTGATGCTGGAAAAGTGAAAGTGAAAGTGAAGTCGCTCAGTTGTGTCCGACTCTTTTCGAACCCATGGACTGTACCTGCCCGGCTCCTCCGTCCATGGGATTTTCCAGGCAAGAGTACCGGAGTGAGTTGCCATTTCCTTCTACAGGGATCGAACCCAGGTCTCCTGCACTGCAGGCAGACTCTTTACTGTCTGAGCCACAAGGGAAGCTGGGAAAGATCAGACGCAAAAGAAGAGGGTGGCAGAGGGTGAGATGGTTAGACGGCATCACCAACTCAATGGACATGAATTTGAGCAAACTCTGGGAGATAGTGAAGGACAGGAAAGCCTGGTGTGCTTCAGTGCCTGCGGTCAAAGAGAGTCAGATACAGCTTAGCGACTGAACAGCATGATTCTCGATTGGGCAGAGAAAATGAAATCTTATGGGATGAATTCTGAAGTCAGTTTAAAAAAATGCAGGTAAGTGGCTGGAAAAAAGGCAAAGAAAACCCAGATAGTCTTAGGAAATAATATTTGTGATTTAATAATGGGAGCTTTTGGCTTTAGAATGGCTTTTTGGTTGGCTAGAATAGTCAACAGATAAACAGAATTCTAATCTTGGACATTCAGCTGAAGATGACAGCTGAAAGTTTCTGCACCCAGACAATCCTAAACGCAAGTGCACCTGTCCTAATGTTTTGAAAACGGAAGCTGAAAAATGCACTGGAATTTTCCAAGGGCCTCTTCAGTGAGTAGTGCCCTTTCAATAAATCCACTCTGTGTGGCATTTACTTTTGTTGGGAAAGCTTTTTATTTCTTTCTAAACTAAAACCTTTTTATTTTTGAATATCAGAGCACATTCATACAGTTCACACATCGAAACAATATTAAAAAGTCTATGTTGTTAAGTCTGATTCCCACCCTTCTCACTCCTTCCGTCTGAAGGACTTTGAAACTACTTTGTTGGTTTTTTTTGTACTATATCCTTCCCGTGTTTGTTTGTGCAAATACAAGAACACTGATTGTCTTTACCTGTCCAATTTTTTTCTGGAATCAGCATACCATATACTGTGCTATTATTGCTTTCTTAATCAAACAACATGTTCTGGAAATTTTCCATATCAGTACATGGAAGTTTTGCTTTATGTTTTCCAGTGAGCTACTGCTGTTGGGCTGTACCATGTAGGCCTGCAAGCTCTGTACTTGCCCAGCCTCAACATCTAAGAAAGAGCCTGGAGTCAGTGACAGAGCCATGAGTGGTTTAATGGATGGGGGAGCTCACATGTCCAAAGCAAGGTTCTGGAGCAACACCCCATCTGTGTGGCACTGGGTGGGCACGGCATGGCAGCCGTCTTTGCTCCCCAGAGGAAGGGTGGAGTTATCCGCTATAGGGGGAACTGACATCATGTGGTAACTCATTGGTTACCAAAGAAACCAGCCAAGGAGGACTCTTCTCACCACCCCTTTGATAGGCTCTCAAGGTGGAGATGTTTGGATCTAAAGATTAAAACAATCACCAGCTGGGACAGGAGCATGTATGTAGGCATTTACTGACCAGGCTCTATATTAACAGAGAATGACCTTCCCTCTTGACTCACTGATGTCAGGTGAGCAGAGGTAGGTGAAGCAAGGACTGGTTGAGCAGAGGATGTACAGAGACGAAGAGAACAGCTGTCTTGAGTGCTGCTGTATTCATTGTGTTGATGTATCACACTTTATTTAACCACTCCTTTGTGGATGGGCACCTTCTCAATAGTTTAATCATAAATACTACACATATTGGGCTTCCTTGGTGGTCCAGTGGTTAAGAGTTCGCCTTGTAATACAAGGGACACCAGTTTGATCCCTGGTCCAGGAAAATCCCATATGCCATGGGCAACAAGACCTGTACACTCTAACTACCAAGCCTGCATGCCTGCAACAAGAGAGGCCACTGCAGTGAGAAGCCTGTGCACCTTAACTAGAGAGTAGTCCCCGCTCCCTGTAACTAGAGAAAGCTCACATGCAGCAACTGAGAACCAGCACAGCCAAAAAGAAAATAAATAAAAATTTAAAAATAAATACCGGGCATATAATCTTTTGCATTCGAAGAGGTTTGCATTGCCACGCAGGGCTCTTGTAGAGAGAAACAAGTATACCACATGGGACATTCATGAAATAAATGCTTAAAGGAGGTAATTTTCTTCCTGTAACAATTACCTACAGTGTAGTGTCTGTGTTTTGATATATTCGGCACCACTAGTGGGAAGTTTGGGGATGAATATCTGCAAAGTATTGCTGTCTCCATAGGTAGAGCGTGTGCTTTCGTCCTCAGCAAAGGGGTGTATCCAATTGTTTTGGGGGAAAGAATGTGAGATTCCCAAGAAATAGAAGAGCACATTGTCATCATCATGGGAGAAATCAGAACTTTGTGGACTTCTTTTTACCATTATTTTACAGAATGTTTGTATTTTGAATAACTTTTGGGGTGAGTAAGGATCCTGACCTGTTCAGTGCTTAGCCCCTCAGTTCAGTTCAGTTCAGTCCAGTTGCTCAGTCGCGTCTGACTCTTTGCGACCCCATGAATCACAGCACGCCAGGGCTCCCTGTCCATCACCAACTCCCGGAGTTCACTCAGACTCACATCCATCGAGTCAGTGATGCCATCCAGCCATCTCATCCTCTGTCGTCCCCTTTTCCTCCTGCCCCCAATCCCTCCCAGCATCAGAGTCTTTTCCAATAAGTCAACTCTTCACATGAGGCGGCCAAAGTACTGGAGTTTCAGCTTTAGCATTCCTTCCAAAGAACACCCAGGACTGATCTCCTTCAGAATGGACTGGTTGGATCTCCTTGCAGTCCAAGGGACTCTCAAGAGTCTTCTCCAACACCACAGTTCAAAAGCATCAATTCTTTAGCACCAGCTTTCTTCACAGTCCAACTCTCACATCCATACATGACCACTGGAAAAAACCATAGCCTTGACTAGATGGACCTTTGTTGGCAAAGTAATGTCTCTGCTTTTGAATATGCTCTCTAGGTTGGTCATAACTTTTCTTCCAAAGAGTAAGCATCTTTTAATTTATTGGCTGCAATCACCATCTGCAGTGATTTTGGAGCCCCCCAAAATAAAGTCTGACAGTGTTTCTACTGTTTCCCCATCTATTTATTTCCCATGAAGTGATGGGACCAGATGCCATGATCTTAGTTTTCTGAATATTGAGCTTTAAGCCAATTTTTTAACTTTCCTTTTTCACTTTCATCAAGAGGCTTTTTAATTCCTCTTCACTTTTTGCCATAAGGGTAGTGTTACCTAGGACGGTCTTAACTGGGCCTCAGAGCAACACTGGGACTTAAGTCTTAACTGAGAAAACTGATGCTTAGAATTAGTAACTTGACAAATGCTGCTTTAGCTTGTGAGGAGCAAAGCTAGTCTGATTCTCAACTGGGGAGACTAGATGACCTCTGGGAAAACAGCATCCAGTGTCACCGAGCAGGTAAAACAAGAAAATGAAAGCCAAGTCCATTGCAGAGAAGGTACTCAACATCCACCATGATGAGCCTTGTCCTCATGCAGCAGTGCAGTTTATTTCCTCTGCTTGCCTGACTGTTGCAACCAGCAGGCACCTGTCCTTTCTTTGCGGTGGGGCGAGGGTTGGCGGCACAAGGGAATTGACCTCGCACAAGAGGAAATAAACTGCACTGGTGCGTGAGGGCAAGACTCCTTAGGACAGATGTTCCTACCTTTCAGCCTGATCTTTGTTCCAGTTACCAGATTCAAAGGGGACTAAGATTTCTTTTTGGCCTAGAGTGGAGATTGGCTGCTAGAGATGGTTGTTTTAGAGCTGACGTTCTTCCCCAAGTGTGAACTGATCAAGACCGGGGGTGTGATGGAGCTAAGGATCTGGTAAGGCTGTTGCTAAAACCAGAAACCACTTTAGGGCAGAAAATATGAACATTTTCCTACTTGTTTTCCTGACTATCAGTTGTGGTGACTCAAGGATGAAAGAGCAGATAAAACCAAGGGGAGTCTTGGAATGCAGGGATGGAAAAACCAGACCCTTACGGTCCTCCCCTCCCCCATGTTGTAACTATTAATGGAACAGTATAACCTGTCTGCCCTCCTACCCCATAGGGAGAAGGTATTTGCCCTACTCGCCCCACATGCCTCATCCAAACGGCAAATGACCCACAAGACCTGATCCCACTCCTTGTACCCTGGGTATAAAAGTGGACTAAGGACCCCTGTTCAATGTTGGTTCTCCATTGAGCTGGCCTGCTGTTCTAACAGTGTCTCTCACTCTAATAAACTTTACTTCCCTCTCATTCTGCCTCATGTCTGGAAATTCTTTTCCAACCCGCGCCGGGACCATGACATAACTCTCAGGCAGAGGTCCCCCAGGAAAGAGACTGTACCTAGAAGAGGAGAGGTTGAAAGAATAGCCTTATTTTTGATGATGGAGATATCAAATCGACACAGTGGGAATTCAAGGAAGACACACAGTGGGGAAGTGAGCTTGACTTTCCTCTCCCATCCCTGGATCTTGCTTAGAAGTCTGTCTGTAAGGATAATGTGTAGAAAAGAGGCCATAAAAATATGTAAACAAAATGGAAAAAGGACTTCCTCAATTCACAAAATGAAAACTCAGATGCTCTGTTTTAGGTCGATTTCATGTATCAAATTCAATAACTCTATTCAATCCAGACTCCCAAACATCATTGAAATAAAACGACCACATCCAAATTGGACCCGTGGGACACAAAGCGTGATCCTCCAGGCTTTGGTTAGGGAGGTTCATGTTTGTGTTCTGCTCCCTTAGGTCTCTTCCAGTCTACAGACACAGACAATTTCCACCTGGCCTTTCCCTTGATCCTTACCCTACTAACCCTTCATGTCCGCTCTCTTAACCACAGACATCACAGATTAGTTTATGCTTGCTGCCAGAAATTGTTGCAGAGGAGAAGCAATTCTGACTCCATGCTTTGACTTGCTTTTCGTTGCTTTTGTTATTACAATCATACAGGATGGCTTGCCTCAGAGAATCCTGCCCCTCTGCCAGCTGCTTGCACTAAAGTGCCTTTGTCAGAAGTCTGTCCACCTGTAGATGGCAGGAAGGGAGAAATTAACACACCCCCTGCCTGAGGCTTCCATTCTAGATGCTTGCAAAATTAAACGCCTTTTTACTTTGCTTCCTCACCTCTCTCCCCATCTCTGATCTATAAAAGAACCTAGCATCCAGACCTCCAGAAGACGGTTTTTTCAAGGTGCTAGCCTGCCATCTTCTCAGTCAGCCAGCTCGCCTATTAAAGTCTCTTCCTTGCCTCAACCTCAAGTCTGTCGGATTCATTGGCTTGTTGTGTGGCGAGCAGAGCAAGCTTGGACTCGGTAACAAAAATCTCACATCTGCTAGGCCAGCTTTTGTGTTCTCTCCTCTCTCCCAAACCCCTTTATTGAGCTATTCTCAGATATCACCCTTCCTTGATTTTCTTCCTCTGGGCCCCAATAAAGCACTGGACACTGTTGAACGCTGATTTTTCTTTTCTTGAAACCTCTTCTTGCCTTGACAGCACTCTTGGGTTTTCCTTCTAACTACATTTCTTGACCTTGTCCCTTCTCCTCTGTCGGTCTCTCTCCTCTGCAACATTCCCTTCCAAGCCTGCTTCTCCCCTCTCCCTTGCTCTTCCCCTTGACACTCATTCAAAGGCGTAGCCTTCACCATCACCTCCCTGTTAGTAACATCCGAAACTTTACTTTCAGATTAACTGAGATCAAGTCTATATCTACGAAATTCTCATATTCTTCTTGGATATCACTCAAACTCCACAGGCTGGAAACTTGAATTAATTACCTTCCTGGCAAAGCAATGACTTCTCCTTATCCAATTTGAACATTACTGTGCTCCTCAGCATTTAAGCGTGAAACTATAAATTCCGTATCCATTATCACTCCTACCATAAACCTGATCATTTGCTCTACTTTAACAATTCATCTCTTGTAATCTTTCATTTCTAAAATCCCAGACTTCTTAAAATTGCAATTGTATAATTGGACACCCAACCAGCTCTTGCAGTTTTGTGGGAGCCTGTCTGCCTCTGTACACAGAGGGGAAGGAGAGAACAAAGAAAGAGGCAGGCCACTCCAGACGGGTGGGTGGCAAGTTTACTAAGTAAAGAAACTTACAAGGGAGGCTTGTCTTTGGTGGCTGCAATACAAGTGAATCTCTGCACCCGCCCATCAGAACCTTCAAAGGTGTTTTTTTTTTTTTTGGCCATGCGGCTTGTGTGATCTTAGTTCCCTGATCAGGGAATGATGCTGGAACCTCGGCGGTGAAAGCACTGAGTCCTAACCACTAGATCACCAGGGAATTCCCTTAAAAGGTTAGACAGAGGCTTGCTTTAACTGGGTTCATCAATGTACTGTCCAGATGATCTCAACACCACCTTGCTCTCTCAAGGCTGAATTCTTGAAAATGGCCCCCACTGTGGGCAGAAGGTAACTTCCAGGGACAGGGGCGGGGGTGAGGGGCCTCTGATTGCCCGAGTCCACCTCTCTGATCAGCTAGTTGTTGTGACCTCTCCACAACCTTCTCCAACACCTACACATACTATAAACAGGGTGGGCCACCATTCCTGCAGACTTATCTCCTGCTCTCCCACCCCTGTGCCGTAGTCCCTACTATTTCCTCCTTGTAGGTCGCTCTCATCCAGGACTGGAGCTGTAATTCCCAGGGCTCACTGCAAAGTGAAAATGTCCTTTCTTAAAGAGCAAGGGAAAAGTGCCTCTCAAGCTACTACAATTCAAACTTTCCATGTTTGTCTCTGCGAATCGCCTCTGCTCACACCCATGCTCTATCCTCCTAAATGACTTCACTTACAAAACTGAAAGCTTATCAAGATGGTGGCCACAGAAGCCAAGTGGAGGGCCACATGTGACTGCAGAGGTCTTGGGCCAACAAAGCCAACTTGTCCTTCTCCATCCAGGCCTTTCTCCACCCTACCCACCCACCCT